>CM048744.1:635843409-636435909 GCA_026315105.1 Locusta migratoria | reverse complement strand
ATTCACACTATGCAACACTGTACTATGGGGTTGTATCAAAAGATAATGGTTAATTTCCTCTTTGCTAAAGAATTTTTAACAAAAAAATGAGGATAATTTGCAATTAACTGGAAAGACAAAGGTCAAGTTTTAAGAAAAAGCGCCATACATACTTAACTTCAGCTTTCACCCATTAATAGAGGCACCTGTTTAAGGTGAAAATTTTTGCTCGATTTTGTCATTTTTTAAAAGACTATTTCGGTATATTTTTTGCTTATTTTCTTTTGTCAATAATTTCACTTATTTATTTTCATTTTTTAATGAATAAAAACTAAAACAAAAATCAATTATAGCCTCATTGCAATGTAAGACCTTTTATTTTATCCAGAAAACATGAAAATTTGACATTGCTGGAGATACATAAAAAAAAGTTTGAGAAACACTGCTACTTATACAAGTTTTATTAGCCTAAGTAATTTACATATGTATGTATGTATGTTTTCATAAAACTCAAAGCCGTGTTTCTAACAACACCAAGATAATTGCTTCTCAGAAGCCCCACAACCTGACTGGCACTTTGTAACTAGGAAATCCGGTTTCAAACCGCACTTAACCCTTGAGCGGCAGCACTGGTGCAAATATGCTACCACTTTTGTTTAAATGTTCACTCTTGTCGCAATAATGGTGATGCCATATTACTGCTTTAGCTATTCCTCAATTAAGCCTTAACAATGTCAGTGAAGGTTCTGAGTTTCTAGTGCACAGCTGTGTCCACCCAAAAATAGTTTTATTAGAGAGTGCATCACTGGTGGCAGATTTGTACCATGCTGCCTGTCATGTAAGTAGATTTGAATTGTTTTGTGTTATGTCTAGTTTTCCTTGCAAATGGATTATGGCAGTTCCTAGTAAATACTTATTATGTAAATTTTACCCTACATATTAGACTCTGTCCATAACTTGTTAGTCATGAACTGTAGGCTGAAACTGAAAAAACTGCATAAATGTAGGAAAATAAGGAGATGGGACTTAGATAAATTGAAGGAAAGTGAAGTTCTGGAGAATTTCAGAGGGAGATTTAGGCAACAATTGACAGAAACAGGGGGAAATAAAACAGTAGAAGAGGAATGGGTAGCATTGAGAGATGAAATAGTGAAGGCAGCAGAGGACAAAATAGGTAGAAAGGCAAGACCTACAAAAAATCCTTGGATATCACAGGAAATACTAAATTTATGATACGAATATTATAGAGGAAAAATTCCTAACAGGAAAAATATACGTAAAAAATAGATTAAGTACACTTACCAGGCGAAGGGGCACAGGCAGTAATAGCAACAAATAAACACACAGACACACACACACACACTCAAAAATGCTAGCTTTCGCAGCCTAGCTGCTTCATCAGGCAGAAGGGAAGGAGAGGGAAAAGGAAATGATGAGGGATTTAAGGAAGGGGGTAAGGAGCCATTCCAATCCCGGGACAGGAAAGACTTACCTTGAAGGAAAAAATGGAAGGTAAATAAATGCACATACACCCACACATTTACACTGCAGATGTCTGTGTAAATGTGTGGGTGTATGTGCATTTATTTACCTTCCATTTTTTCCTTCAAGGTAAGTCTTTCCTGTCCCGGGATTGGAATGGCTCCTTACCCCCTTCCTTAAATCCCTCATCATTTCCTTTTCCCTCTCCTTCCCTTCTGCCTGATGAAGCAGCTAGGCTGCGAAAGCTAGCATTTTTGAGTGTGTGTGTGTGTCTGTGTGTTTATTTGTTGCTATTACTGCCTGTGCCCCTTCGCCTGGTAAGTGTACTTAATCTATTTTTTACGAAATACTAAATTTAATTGATGAAAGGAGAAAATATAAAAATGCAGTAAATGATACAGGCAAAATGGAGTACAGAAGACTAAAAAATGAGATTGACAGGAAGTGCAAAATGGCTAAGCAGGAGTGGCTAGAAGCCAAATGCAAATCTGTAGAAGAATGTATAAGAAGGGGAAAAGTAGATACTGCCTACAGGAAAATAAGAGACACATTTGGGAACAAGAAAAGCAACTCTACGAATATCAAGAACTCAGATGGAAACCAGTTCTCAGCAAAGAAGGGAAAGCTGAAAAGAGTACATAGAGCAGCTCTACAAAGGAAATCAACTTACAGACAATATTGTAGGAAGGGAAGAGGATGTAGATGAAATAGGAGATACTATACTGAGAGATGAATTTGACAGAGCCTTGAAAGACCTAGGTCAGAACAAAGCCCCAGGAATAGATAACATACCCTCAGAGCTACTGAAGTCTCTGGGAGAACCAGCCATGACAAGATTATTTGAACTGGTCTGTAGGATGTATGAGACAGGCGAAATACCCTCAGACGTTTAATTCTGTCAGAGGCACCAAAGGACCTGGGAGAGCAGTTGAATGGAATGGATAGTGTGTTGAAGAGAGCGTATAAAATGAACATTAACAAGAGCAAAACAAAAATAACGGAATGCGGTCTTAGAAAATCAGGTGATGCTGTAGGAATTAGATTAGGTAACGAAACAATGAAGGTGGTAGATGAATTTTGTTACTCGGGTAGTAAAATAACATGCAATGGTCGCAGTACAGAGGATATGAAATGCAGAATGGCAATGGGAAGAAAAGCATTTTTGAAAAAGAGAAATTTGCTAACATCGAATATTAAATTAAGTGGAAGGAAGTCTTTTCTGAAGGCATTTGTGTGGGGTGATGCCTTGTACGGGAGTGAAACATGGATGATAAGCAGTGCGGACAGGAAGAGAATAGAGGCTTTCGAAATGTGGTGCTACAGAAGAATACTGAAGATTAGGCGGGTAGATCGCATAGCTAATGAAGAGGTACTGAACAGAACTGGTGAGAAAAGGAATTTCTGGCATACCCTGATTAAAAGAAGGGATCGCTTGGTACGACACATTCTTAGACATCGGGGAATCGTAAATTTAGCATTGGAGGGAAGTGTGTGGGGTAAAAATTGCAGAGGGAAACAAAGAGACGCGTATAGCAAGGCAGATTCAAATGGATGTGGGTTGCTGTTCTTATGAGAAGATGAAAAGGCTTGCTCAGGATAGAGTAGGGTGGAGAGCTGCATCAAACCAGTCTCCGGACTGAAGACCATAAAAACAACAACATATTAGAAAGCTCAAAAATTTATTTCGTAAATAGAAGTTTAACTCTCGATGAATTGTCCTCTAGTTTCTCCTGATATGGCATGCTACAGTTTCTGTCAATCTCATTTTTAACCCTTTTTAAGCCTTACACAATGTGAAAATGAGTGTTATTCTACTAAATAATTTAATCTTCAGGTCTCGTAGATGTGGTATGGGTCTAACAGATGAGGAAACACATTCTTTTGACAAGTCTAGATTCCTCGTCAGATCATGAACAGGATACTATTATTCAAATTTAAATCCTAGTTCCGATCCTGAACAAGATTTCAGACACAATGAATCTGATATTGAAGATGGTACCACTCTGTGGAATAAAATGCATACAAGCAGCACTCCAAAACTCTGAAAAACAATATCATAAAAAATCTTTCCTGATTCAAAAGGGAATGCAAAGGGCATGAGGGCAGGGACGCAAGTTCTCTCATTCATGATAGATAATAACATGATTGATGAGGTAATTATCCATACTATTTCTTTTTATGTTCCAAACAACACAGAAAAAGCTGACACTAACTACTCAAGAGACAGTAAATGAAGAGGAAATGAAAGTACTGCTGGGTCCATTATACATGTTTATTGTCCACTTTCGGCTAATGTTACATTTGTTATATTTATACACCAAAGGTAAGTGATATACTAGTTCAGATATAAACAAATGTGATATTTCTATCTGTACATTAAACTATTTTTGTCACTGCAATCACTTAGTAGCCATATACTACGTTTGTAACTGAATACTCAGTGGTAGCAAATCTGCACCGCACTGCAGCTGAAGTTGATAACTGACACTGTCGCCTGAGGATTAAAAACGAAAAATATGGGTAATCAAAATGGATAGCATGGCCTTTCCTTTGCGATTTGCAGACTACAATTAATATTACATCGCAAAAACTGACAGCCGTGAGAAATAAGTATATCTATTAACCATTTTACTGAACATTTACTCTCGGCAGCGGCTGCATTCTGCACGTAATTTTCCACAAAAATTTCGCGCTTCGTGTGAAACAGGTGCCTCTACACATTAAACATTAGTCAGAAGAAAGACACCATTCATTTAATCACACAGGCACACTTAACAGACACCCAACCATCATCTCTGTCTGATGCTCAGTCATGCTCTTCAGTGAAGGGCCAAGAGGTGCTGGGAGGGAAGGACGAAAGGAAAGTGGCAAGGTGGTGGTGGATGCAGCACGACATTACAAGAGACACATATGCACATGCGTCAATCAGCAGAGGTTTAGCATAGATGGGACAGAAACTGTTGGGTGTGGGAAAAAAAAAGGAAAGTTATTGTAGGTTGAGGCTTGGATAATTCGAGTTCAGAAAATGTACTGGAACTCCCATATGTGCAGACAGGAAAGCTGGTGGTCATTGGGAGGACCCAGATGGCCAAGGTTGTGAAGCAGTCATTAAAATACAAGCATACACACTACTGCATATTGTGCCACAGGGTGGTCCACCTTATTTTTGGCCACAGTTTGGCGGTGGCCATTCATATTAATGGACAACTGGTTAGTGGTCATGCCAATATAGAAAGCTGTGCTATGATTGGAGCGCAGTTGGTAAATTACATGGCTGCTTTTACAGGTGGTCCAGCCTCTGATTGGGTAGGATAAGCCTGTGATGGGAATGGAAGTGCTGGGTGGATGGATTGGACAGATCTTGCAGTGTGGTGTTCCATAGGGATATGATCCCCGTGGCAATGATCTAGGTTTAGGGGTGGCATAGAAATGGACCTGGATGTTATGGAGGTTTGGAGAGTGATGGACCACCACTTTGGGGCAGGGGATCTTGGGCATTGTGTGTTCATTTCTTGGCATGAGGACAGAAAATTAAATATTGGTTAAGGACACCTTTCACCAACTCTCTAACTCTTCCACCTATAAGGTGAGCAGGAACAATCCCATCCCAGAAGTCCAACGACGTCTTCAAACCCTGTTAAAATCATACGGCCCCTCCCAAAGGTCGATCCTGAACCCATCTCCCTCCTCACCTGAACAGCACCTGCACATCCACCTTCTACATGTTCCCAAAAATACACAAACCAAATAAACCTGGACGCCCAATTATGGCTGGTTTCTGTGCTCCTACCACAGGAATTTCTGCCCTCTTAGAACACCACCTTCAACAAATTGTCCAAAATCTACCCTTCCATATCAAGGATAGCAACCATTACCTTAACACCGACTTTCCACCATATCCACTCCTAAACCTCCTGCATCACTACTTGTGACATTAGATGCCACCTCCCTATGTACCAACATCCCACATGACCATGGCCTTGCCACTCTCAATCACTACCTCTCCCAATGTTCAACTGAATTCAAACTCAATACCTCATAACTTTCACCAGCCATATCTTAAGGGAAAATTACTATTCATTTAAGGGGAAAGTTTATCGTCAAAACCAGGGCACAGCTGTGGGCACCCTCCCACTCTAACCTGTTTATGGGCCATCTGGAGAAATCCTTCCTAACGTCCCAAAACCCCAATCCTCTGATTTGGTTCAGGTTTCAGGTGATATTTTCATTATCTGGACTCAGAGCCAGGACACCTCATCCTCCTTCCTTCAAAACCTCAACTATTCCTCCCCCAGCCACTTAAACTGGTCTTCCTTGTCCCACAATGCCACCTTAACCTCACTGATTGCTCCATCCACACTTCTGTCCATATTAAACCACGAACAGTACATATAATTTTACAGTTGTCATCCCTAAAGCCAAACCACCTGTGAACAGTGTATCTGCAGTGACGACAACTCCCTTTCTCAATATGCTGAAGGTCTCCGAAAGCCCTTCACAGAATGAAACTACCGCACAGAACTCACTCTGCCACCAGTAACCATCCTCAAAGGAGTGATCCCCTTGTCACTCAGTACTGGAGTCCATCAATAAATTACATCTTTTGCCAAGGTTCTAATTTGCTGTCCTAATGCCCAGAAGTGAGAGCACCCTGCCCAAGATCCTTCCCACCAGCAGTGTTCTGCCGCCCTCCAAACCTCCGTAACACCCTAGTCCATCCCTATGCCACACACAACCCAGACCACTGCCACAGAGATCACATCCAGTGGAAGACCCCATTGCAAGAGCTGTCCAATCCACCCACCCAGCATTTCCTATTCCAGTCCTGTCATAGGCTTATCCTACACAATCAGAGGCTGGGTCACCTGTGAAAGAAGCCATGTAATTTACCAAATGTACTGCAATCACTGTGCAGCTTTCTATATTGGCATGACCACTAACCAGCTGTCTATTAGGATGAACGGCCACTGCCAAACGGTGGCCAAAAACAAGGTGGACCAACCTGTGGCACAGCACGCAGCGGAGCATATACTTTATGTTAGTGGCTGCTTCACAACCTGGGCCATCTGAATGCTCCCACCCAACACTAGCTTTTCTGAACTGCACAGATGGGAGTTATCTGTACAGTACATTTTCTGAGCCTGAAATTATCCAGGCCTCAACCTACGATAACTCCTTTTTTCCACACCCAACAGTTCCTATCCCCCCTATCCTAAACCTCTCCTATTTCGTGTGTGTGTGTGTGCATGCATACTTGTTTTATTTTGTATTGCTTTCCTTACCTCACCCACATCTCCACTCCATTCCATTCCTAAGCTGTAACTCATTCCTGACATCTATTACGTACATGCTCTACAAGGCTTGCGGTCGCCATCCCCACCAACTTCGTGCAATCCTCCCCCCCCCCCCCCCTCTGCTATTTCCACACTGCAGAGTGTGATTCATAGTGCGGCAGTCGGAGTTGACGGTTGTCTGCCTATGTGATTGCATAAATTAATGTTCTATTTTCTGAAGAAGGCCATGGACGATAGCTTAAGTGTTGTATGTGTGTGCCTTATGTGCTTGTCGCAGCTTGTTGTCACGTCTTTGGAGCAAGTTGCAAACTGTCATTATTATATTGCTAACAATACTTAATTAGCTTATAACCAATATATATCTACTATCACAATCAAAGCTTGTGTCCAACTAGTTGCACACACAAGAAATTAAGTACAGCAAAGGCTAGTGTTGCTAATGGATACAAGAGCAAGAAATTCACAAATCTTTCAAGTAATACCACAGTTTCAAGTTACTTGTCTTTCTCCTTTAATGTTTGGGAATGAAGCACTGTGATTATTAAAAATCCTGCATGAAGTCTCATTATTTACAAGTCCAGAGAGCTGCTTCAATTCACGATGGGCACCATTCAGTACACCACAACAGAACCAAAAATTACTAAAATCAAGAACACAGTTCAGCACTCCCCTCTTGTCAATAAACTATTTCCATTTCCTCAGCATCTCTTCTTAACAGATGTAGACTATCACACTTATTCTCTCTCATCCTCCTTTGGAAGACAACTCTGCAGTAATTAGATGGCTTTGTTTAGGAATGCCATATGCAACAAGACATTTTCTGAACCTTTCTTTCAGCACTAAACAATGTGGTAAAAGTTTCTGTATCAATTAATAAAGCACTATGCCAACAGTCTATGTACTTCATCAGAATTCTTGGCAGGAATAATTGAAGAGCACTTACCTAAGGCAGCCAAGCTCCAGCAGTTTCAATTCAATATTTAATTTTGTTCTCCAACAATGGAAATTCTCCACTGAGATGCTAAAAAATTCCTGAAAAGAGGTATTGTGACTGGTCGGTACTTACCTTAGATCTGCTCCACTGACAGTGACAAAACCATGAAAATGGAAACGAAAAATATGACAAGTTTTCAAAAATAGTTTCCTTCATCAAGTATGAGAGGAGGGAAGTAGAGAAGGGAAAGGTTAGTCATGACCTAGGCCAGAGGAGAGGATGGGTGATTCATGCATATCAGAGACACTGTATGTCAAATTACGTGTTTCCCTTTGTAACAGACAACCTTAACAAATCTGAGAACATAAGTTATTGATAATGAGGTAAACTCTGATATTTTAAGCAGTTTTGTGTCTAATGTTACAAAAAAGTAGAGAATATTTTAAATTAATGAATATTTTTCATTGAAAAAAAAAATTCAAAAAGTGTGTCAACCAGATGATGGATGGTTGTGTGAATGCTCTCTTTTTCAGACAAACACTAATGGCCAATGGCTTAAGTGTTGTATATGTGGATGTCTTTTTTAATCTGCCAGTCACAACTTCTTGTACATCTTTGCGGTGAGTTGTGAACTATCCTCATTATATTGTTTAATTCTAAACTGGACTTTCCATTATTAACACCAACTTTTCCTGCTACTTTGGGCAACATTTCCACATGAGGACTAAGCACATATAGCATAAAATTCTACGAGACTTATGCTCTCATTGAGTTGTCTTGCTGGCTATGCCAGTATCAAATAACAAGAGAATATGAACTACATTAGTTACTTTAAACTGTACACAGCAGGAGAGAATTTGAGAATTTAATATACAATTAGCCCTTGTTAGAAACATGTAGCTGGTATAGGGGGGGGGGGAGGGGGGGAGGGAGGGAGGGAGGCAGTTAAATGGAACTTCAACAGTGTGTTAAACAAATAAAGGTAATAGCCTCTAGCTTGAAGATAAGTTTTTAAACTATGCAATTCAGCCTCCCCAAGCTCTGTTAGGGAATTGTTCATCACAAATCTAAATGAAATAATGATTATTCCATTGTTTCATCTGTCAATGTGGTTGTACTTCTCAAAACAGGTACCACCACTTTAATGATGTAAACATCAGGAAATGTGTTAGTATTTTATTTATACAGATAGTAAAACGTGAACTACTGTGTGAAACAAGAATGGTGAAAAAGACAAGCCACTAGTGTAGATGTGTTTTCATTAGACCCATTGTATTTTGATTCCTCTTTTTTTATATATAGCTTATTTTGACACTATGTTTTCATACAACACACTTTAATGAATAATTGATTCATTGGTCACATTTTAATATTGAACAATTTATGAAACACTGCACACATGTAAAATAAACAAACTATTCTCATTTGTAGACACCCACAATTCTTAGAAACACAAAAATGTTAACAATGATTCAATTATAACCAACACTTATTTCCACAGATATATATATAACTTTTTTTCCATCTTGAAACCAACACTTTCATGTAAGATGAGTTAGCCTTTCACCAATAAAAACATTATGTTACAAAAATTTTTTTGCTCTGTTATAGACGTGATAAATTGTCAACAAAAATACAGAAAGATGCAGATAAATCTATTATTGTGTAAGACATGAATAAACTTTGAACAATGGATCTAAGATACAGTACTTTTCAAATAGCAAAAGAATAAAACAACAATGGAAGTAGAACAAATTACAAAATATACACAAAACTGTGCAACCTTAATAGGAAATGTAGCTGACTAATGGTTATTAACAGTAACAGTATGGAAGTGGAAAGGTGCATGTTTGTTTATCCCACGTGTGAATAAACGAAAGTAGATGGTGATGTCATTGATAATGAGATTTCAAAATTGTCAAACAATAAAACAAATCTTCAAACATGACCAAATGGTCAAAAAGTTATAAAAAAAATAAAGAGAGACAAGCCACTTATTTTTTCCCATGCACAAATAATCTATTTTCATTACCTAATATTTCATGTCTCTTGGCTTTAGCAACAAATTTCCTCAACAATTTTACCAAAATATAGCTCCAGGAAAGTGATACACTTCATAATCTGGAATGTTTCAAGACTCATTCAAGCTAATTAAATAAAGCATTTCTGGCTTAGTTAATTGCTCAAAGTGCTACATATCTACACTTAAGCATCATCTTAATACAATCAGTGCTACCTATACATTTCACCCTGATTCAGCTAAGTCTTCATGTCTTCAATCTCTACTGACAGTATCACTGCACAGAATTCCAAACAAAAAAGACTTATTGAAAATCATCTTTACTGTATTTCTTGTCTTAAAATCAATAATATCACAAAGCACAATTCCAGTGACTTCTGTCTCTCCTCCCTACATTTCCTCTCTTTTTTCCAGTTACTGACTACAATGCCTGCATTGCACTAAACCTATCATTTCTGTAATTGTTTCTTCATTATCACAACTTTTGTATAATTACTTTCATATTGATTTCTCTTCATAGTTTACAAATTTTTACAACTACAAGCATTTTCTTGTCAGCATCTTAATACACAGGTACTATGAATGTTTCACATAAATGAAATGAATGTCTAGTAATCATATTATCCTAGTCATTTTCATCTTTCACACTTAAGTATAGAAACTATAGTCTCTTGGTTAACAAGATAGTGGTCCTATTGCCACTTTGTTCCTGGTGCTGTACCTCGCCCCCTCTCGATACGTGAATATTATACAACATCTTGTTTACATAATGATCACAGTTTTCTCTCACAGATTGAATATTTGTAACTTCAGCTAAAAACTGCAGTTCTATTTTGTGAGCTCTCACTTTCTTCTACATCCTGAAATTCATCATCGGAGTTGAAATTCTGTCTCTTTTTCTTAAGAAGTTCCTTGTATTCCCTGTATGTTATTTTCTTTGGTACAATTTCTGGAAAACAAGCAAAAATTTATTATAAATTAGCAATTCATCAGTGATATACTATGCCCATAACAATCATTTTTACCTTTGAGGAAAAGCAAATTATCATTCTTTTCCACAATTTCTGCAACGTGACTGTACTGCAAATCTTTTGTACAACCACCTTCTTCAAATGCTTTTTGTGTAACGTACTGAATAAACAATTCCTGCAAATTGAGTGATAATTTGCATTACTTTTACAGAAAATCCAGATACAGAAACTGATTAACACAGTGCAACACATACTCAGTAATACTAATTTCTATTGACTACTCATTACACAACATCAAAAGCCCACAGTGAACAGCTATTAATTCCTTTTTAATCGAAACTGTAATAACTGATGTACTCTGTGACAAATAAGGTAATTTCCTGTGTGCTGATAAAATATAATTAATTAGTGAATCTAAGTCTTTCCATGAAACAGAATGTCAATTTTCCATACAAAGAATAATTATGTAGCTCCTGAACAAAATATTCAAGCTACAAAGAGGTATCAAATTTTTATTGATTTATTATTACTTTTCCTTTACAAAGCAAAGTACTTGCAAAGGAAAGACAGATATGAACAAACTGGTAGCTTTACCCTGAATAAAAAATAAAATCTTCTTTCATCGACAAAGGTTTTAAAAAACCATTAAAAGTTAAAAAAAGTACCATATAACCATTTATTGAACTGAATGATGAAATACAGTAACAAGTTTCACATTCCCATTGATGATAAACACTTCCATAATAAACCTACTAAGATCACGATTATCTCGAATTAGCCACAGAAGATGCACAACAGCAGAACAATAAGTTGACCTGATGACCTGCATTTGCAGGATACTCTTTTTGAGGCCCATCATAAGGTTGTAAAATCTTAAAACTAGAGATGGGTCGAACCCCAATTTTACCGAATAGAACCCGAATACTAAATCTTAAATAAAACATGTGCTGAATTCCGAACCCAAATCGATTCTTCCGAATCTTGAACCCAAATAATCTGTCAACTCAACTACATGTATTAAAAAGAATTACTTCTATTATAGAATGAGACCTTCCAGGTAGGAAAATGGTATAAAATAAAGATTTTTGACTTACCTAAAGTACAGGCTGGTCGATAGGAACACTAAACACACACAAAAACACACAACCATTCGAGCTTTCGCCACCAGTGGTGGCTTCTTCGGGAAAAAGAGGGAGGAAGGAGAGGAGAAAGGGAAGGATACGGGTTTTAAGGAAGTTTGGATGTGGATATGTGTGAGTGTGTGTGTATTTGTTTACCTTCCTTTTTGTCCCCTAAGGTAAGTCCTTCCACTCCTGGGATTGGAATGGCTCCTTTTCCACTTCCTTAAAACCCGTATCCTTCCCTTTCTCCTCTCCTTCCTCCCTCTTTTTCCCGAAGAAGCCACCACTGGTGGCGAAAGCTCGAATGGTTGTGTGTTTTTGTGTGTGTTTAGTGTTCCTATCGACCAGCCTGTACTTTAGGTAAGTCAAAAATCTTTATTTTATACCAAAGAATTACTTCTCTATCACAGCCAGTGATGAAGATAAAGCCTTCTGGAATGGACCCTAAACAACAATATTACAGCAAAATTTAAGAAATTAATATTTCATTTAGATTTCAATTTCAAATCTTAAGGATTTTTTAATAACCCCTACCCTTTTAAAGATATTTGTATGAAATATTGAGATATATGTTTTTAGATGCTCTAAACGATAATAAGAAACTTTCTTCACTCTTTTACAAACTGTTTCATTTTGATTAAATAAAAAATAATTGCTTAATGAAGTCCTAGAAAGTAAAAGCAGGGTTTGTACTGAATTTACAAAATAAAAATTAAGGACTTTTAAGCACCTTTTGGCTCACTTTAGGTTACGGTAGTAACACTGGGCCTTTGCGATCGCCTTTTGACAGCTGAAAATAACGACTTAATTGTTCATCTGACATGAAAATTACAAAAACGAATTTGTAGAAGAAAAAACTCTACAAATTTTCACTCTCTTTTTCTTCATATCTCCCATTGGTTCAGAGATATATGCAAAAATAATGATGATTTGACAATGTGTGTCCACAACGTGTTCTTTCTTTCTTTTTTAGGTCAAAGCCTTCAACTGATTGGTGCCAAATTTTACAGACATAATTGTTGGCCTCCAGCGATCGGAAACACTTTTTCTTTCTTTTCATTGGTGTTTTGGTTTGATCGATCCTTTGTGGATGTTGGTTAGTTTTGTTTTATTTTGATTGTTTCGTCTTTTACTCCTTTTTTTCGTTACAGATGGCGTCGAGCCTTCTGACCGAGCACGCTGAGCCACCACGCCCAGCAAGTTACCAGACACCGTCTAACATGTTCATGCACCACAAACTAATTCACCGCCCATTAAGGCACGCCAAACAGCTGCGTGAGTAATCTGCAATTTTCGTACCATCGACGACCAGAGTTATCTGTTAACATGACATTTTTAGACATTAGATTATAATTCATTATAACTGCGATATGTCAGCTTTTTTTTCGCCAGCAGATATTTCCTTCATGAATGTCTTCAAATAGCTCTAATCATTTTTTGCATTTGTATTTTCGTAGCAACAGTTGGCTAAAAGCACTTTCCGGGAATTTTAACACAATTTTAAAAATACACCGATTTAGCAAATGTTACCACCAAACTTAGTAGGAATGGCTGATAAATCGCAGATGGTTCTTCTCACATATGTTCTAGGTTCCCGAGCGCCTTACCATTGCTGCCAACGTAATACCCCCACTAAAAGCCATTGCCTGTCATGCAATTTTTTTTACCCCCACCTTTTTACCTTAGCCAAATTAACGGATTTATAAGTGTGAACAAAATTGCAGAGGCAAAAATAAGGACTTTTTAGGCACCGCATGAAAATTACGGACTTTTAAGCACTTTTAAGAAACGTACGAACCCTGAAAAGGATTATGTATTATTTTCTTTCTTTTTACAAAGGGGAAGAGAAAAAATCTGTTTTCTGGGTTGTTAGGCAGACAGAATTTAAATGTGGTAACAGCTAACATGGAAGATTACATGGCAAAATGTTTACATTTGTATTCTTATGGTGAAGAGAGAGTGGAATTTGCAAATCAAGATTCATAGGAAAAATCCCTTGTCCCTAATAGAAAAACACGTAAGTTGTAGCACGATGGCAGTGGTTGTAGTGTCAGGCATATTGACGCAACATAGGCTTGTCAGTCAGCTTTACATAGTAGCTTTAGTTAAGAATTCAAATGTACTGTACTGCTATTGTAGCAACACTAAACACTTACTAAATAAGAATGGAAATAACTTTGAAACTAAATGCGGAAATATAAAACAATTTTATTCGACTTATAATACAAATTTTACAAAATGTTTAGATATCGGTACAGTAATTCTGAATCACAATCACTTGATTCCTTGTTATTCAATTCCTGTGTACTACAGAGCATTATTTTCCGTAGTGTCTAGTGCATTCGACATCCAACATTTTAAAATACCTGTTACATAATCTGATTTGGTACCCACTTCCATGTATCATTATTCCATTGGCACACTTGGGTGCTATACACGACCTTTTGGTGTCGGTAGCCTGTAACTTTTTGAAAGGCAGTCAGTGTACATGTGTTTAAGCTTGACCTTGAACGATTTATTGAAACAGACATCAAGTGGTTGCTGATTTGACGTCATCCCACCTGGATGGCACATGATTAGAACTTTTTTCCGCATAATAAATAACTTTCTTCTAGAAAGCTTAGTGCTTCATTTCAGTTCACTTACTCCAGCACTTCAAAAAATTCAATGAAACAATACGTGATATCAGTATGAGGCAACTCGTGCAAGAATGCTATTGTTAGTATTTACCTAAAGAAATTTATTTTTGTTGCTACTAATATTTGAAAAGCTGCTACATTTGAAGCTGAGCAATACTAAAGTTCCATTTCCTTCGTTGGATGGTGTATTAAAATTCAATAGTCGAAAATAAAAAAATGAAATTAGACTAGACATCCTTTTTATTGTTAAGAGTGCAAAAGTTTTAGTGCTATTTACATTTGCGCCTGCAAAGCAAGCCTGTGCAGCACTGCTTTTAGACGGCAAAAGTTACTTGTCACGGCTCGTAGTGCCATTTTCAGAACTTTTTTGGCTTTGTACTTGATTTAAACCTCAGGCTGTTTTTTTTTTTTTTTTTTTTTTTTTTTTTTTTGCACCCTTAAAAACCAGAAAAATGTGCGGGTAAATAGGTAGACTGGTTTCACAATAGCCACGCAACTGCGTAAGTTTTGGAGTAGTTTCAATAAATTCAAAGTGAAATCTTTGGTTTTATGATGTCACATCTTTCAGTGGATCTATAGAAAATAAAGTAAATAACGCAAATGAAAGCACTCTGTTACGCAATGTAAACTACAACATTCATAGATGAAGGTTTTCATATAACACTCTGGATTCGGCAGTATTCAGCTATTATGCATCGAATCTCGAATCCAAAGCCAGTGTGCTAGATTTGGCCGAACTACTCGGACGCAATGCTACTTAAAACTATCACAATTATCAATAGTATCCTGCAAACCATCCTGTTAAATCTTATTCAAGAGAAACCAATTATATAGTTATGAAGGATGAAACCAAAATACAAAAGGTTCTTCTTGCAGAAGAAAGAAGTTTTGCTGATGTGTACTGTCTGCCACATGTGTAGTCTGTTAACATCACAGATGTAAACACGGTTCACTCTGATCAGAGAGGCAGAATATCCAATAATAGTAATACTATGATGAACAGCTGTTGGCAAAACGGTCACAGATTATGCAAACAACTTTCTAGTTCTGTGATATTTCAAAAGTGGATGCAAATTGTTAGTTCATGAGCTATGGTGTGCTGATGTAGTTGAAACTGAAAGGAAAATGTGGGTTCAATGCTGAACTGCGATCTGTTTAACAATTTAGAGTAGGTGCTATTAAACATAACACTTATAATCAATGTTTCAAATGACTGGTATTTTTAATTACATCATGGGACTTGGTATGTGGATGGTTAAATGAAAGTGCAATAAGATTGCAATTAAATTAATTTGCAATATACAACTTCTGACAAAGTTCGGTGAATAGTCCTGTAACATTAATGTAGTTGAACTACGAAATACAGTTACCTTACTGTCCTTCGAAATAGTCACCTTCCGTAACTTTGCACTGCTGAGCTCTATGATACATGGCCTGGATATTTTGCTCTAAGTCTTCCTCTGGTATGGTGTTCAAAAGCCTCACCACATTTAGTTGGATGTCAGGAATATCATCAAATCTCTTTCCTTTCAAATCAAGTTTGAGTCAACGGAATAGGAAGAAGTCTGGAAGATTGAGATCCGCCGAGTATGGTGAATGTTCACTCAATTTTTTTGACACAAAGTGTTTAATGATTTTGGCTGTGTGAGCAAACACTGTCGTGAACATAAAACCAGGAACCTTATATGTACTGAGGTCGCACAATGCATAGGTGTCAATGTACCTTGCAGCATTCAATGTTATTCCCTCAGGCTGAAAGTCCTTTTGGATAATGCCTTGACTATAAAAAAAAAGTGATGAGCATTGTTTTGAAGTGTGATTTTTCAGCTCTGACCTTCTCACAAGGCGACAATGAAAAATACCATTCCAAGCTTTGCCGTTTTGTTTCATGGTTACACTGGAGATACCAGGCTTCATCCTCAGTGACAACACTGTTCAAGAAATTGTGTGTCATTCTGCTGTTTCAACAAAATCCGGTAAAGCCTCTAACCATGCCTGCTTCTGAACATCAGTCAGGTGATTTGGCACAAGATAATACATTTTCCAATTCCCTAACTTCTGGGTAAGGATTCGTTGCACAGATTCATGGTTAAACTGCAGTTTATCCACTACCATGCACACAGTTAAATGATGATTGATTGTGACTAATGTTCTCACTTTATATTTTTGTCACTGATGGGGAGCCAACTGTCCCCTATTGGGACTGTTAGAAACACTTTCCTGGCCTCCTCGAAAACAGGTGAACCACTTGTACATGTACGTCATGGACAGTGCTTAAGCCCCATAAATATGAACCAGCACTGCATGCATTTCTCTAGGTGTATGCCAAGCTTAAAACAAAATTTAAATTGATTGATTGTTTGTTAATTGTCCTGTTCTCAGTTGAGAACAAACACACTAAAAAAGTACATTGCCCAACAGGTCTAAAATGGAACACAAATGATGTTCAACTGATCTACAGTGGGGGCAGGTTCTCAACACCAGCCACTACACAGGTTCAGTGTTGTGATTTGCTTGTGTAGCCCGATCAACTGTTTTGACTTCATCTCCCAAACTTTATTGTCAGAAGATGTACTCCTGACAAGGGCATCATGTGGATGGCCAATGTTTTAGTCTAGCACTGGGATCAACTGAAGAAAAATGGCTGCTGAAGAAGAAGAGCTGATTGCTGACAGACGTATTTAGAATTTTTTTTATTTCATAACGGATGGATAAAAGAATATGAATCAAAAGTGACTTGAAAGGATAGCACCACATTAGAAAAGCTGACTGTAGCTTTTGGCAAATCTCTTACGAATAAGCCAACAATTTACGAGTGTTAAAAACAATTCAGAGGGTCTAAACAAAGTTGAGGGAGTGGATAATGTACTTTAAGGAGAACTCCCACTTCTGTAGTTCAGAAAAACGTGTAATGGGGGGGGGGGGGGGGGAGGAGGAGGAGTGGGATCCACATAGCCCTGGTTGTGAAGCAGCTTTTGTAATGAAGCGTATGCTCAGTTACATGTTGTGCCACAGGGTGGTCTACCTTGGTTTTGAGCAGTTTCGTGGTGGCCATTAAAAACTTAACAGACAGCTGCTTAGTGGTCATGCCAGTAGAAAGTCATATGAATTCGTCCCCACCAACAACCTTTTCTGAACTACACAGGTGGAAATTATCTTCACAGTACATTCTCCAATTTCCGAATTATCCAGACCTCAACTTATAATGTCACACATCAAGATGGAGTATAATTCATCATCAGTCTTACCGAAGTAGGAAATGGTGGACTTCTGCCATGCACCAGGAGCCACTACCCGTCTTTCCTGCCAGCTATCTTTTGGGGTTGTCAGTCAATAGCATTTTGCCATCAAACTCATTCAAGCATTCCTAAAACCAGCCAACTCTAAGAACAGCAATAGCAGTGTGGCAATCAAGACAAATCTAATTGTTGCCAGTTGGTTGGTAAGCAGAAATGAAGAATTAAAAAATGTTCAAATGTTTGTTAAGCTTATGGGACTTAACTACAGAGTTATCAGTCCCTAAACTTATAAAATACTTATCAACTACCTTATACTAAAGACGGCACAAATATCCATGTCTGAGGGGGGATTCGAAACCCCGACTGTAGTGGCCGTGCAGACCGTGACTGGAGCGCCTCAGTCCCCTTGGCCACCGCAGCCGGCAGAAATGAAGAATGACAGACTGACTGCACAGGAGTAACCACTGAGAAAATGTGTAGTGTAGCACAAGCAGTGGTTGCATGTAAGTGAAGAAATCATCACAGGTTTCAAGCAATTAGTTGAAGCTATCCAAATATCAATAAGACAAACTAACAAATTATGTAAGGTAAAATCACTTAACATAAAAGGTTGCCAATATATATTTCCAAACTGAGACAAAACCTCATGAAAATGTGTATATCAACAATGATGATGCTTTAGATAAATGAGGAGAAATCATGTTAATAGGAGGTTAAAGGAAGCATACACATCAAGATTCTAGACCACACACTGAAAAATTGGAAATCTTGAATCAATAATGTGCAACCAATGACAGAAATCTATAAGTTTGTTTCACTGTAACAGACATGTAATATAAATTTATAATCTACTGCAAGTTTGTCATCAGAATACTATTAAGACATGAGAAGTTTCAGCATAGTAAGAATTGAGCTATTAACAAAAAGGGTAAAACATGAACTGAATACAATACATTGCACACAAAATAAATAAAAAATGAACCACAGACATTGCCGAGGTGGGGTGGCTTGCGTGCCTCAACGATACAGATAGCCGTACCGTAGGCACAACCACCGTGGATGAGAGTATTTATGGAGAGGCCAGACAAACGTGTGGTTCCTGAAGATGGGCAGCCTTTTCATCAGTAGTTACAGAGGCAACAGTCTGGATGATTGACTGAGCTGCTGGCCTTGTAACATCAGCTAACATGGCTTCGCCATGGAGTTACTGCAAACAGCTGAAAGCGAGGGGAAACTATAGTCATTAATTTTCCCAAGGACATGCAGCTCTTCTGTATGAATATATGATGGCATCCTATCCAGTAAAATAGTCCCCCATTCAGCTCTCCTGGCAGGGCTACTCAGGAGGACGTAGTCATCAAGAAAAACAAACAGGCATTCTACAGATCGAAGTGTGGAATGTTTTATCCCTTACTTGAGTAGGTAAGTTAGAAAATTTCAAAAGAGAAATGGATACTATTATGAATAAAATACACAAGGTAACTGTGAGATATTCTGCAAATTTGCATAATTTTGTGTCCCAGCCTCGTCACCGCTTTTGTGTCTCATTTCCGTCGTAGGTGTCGGTGGCCGAGTGGAATGAGACAGACACAGAAATAAAGATAGCACGCTGGTGCAGGTACGGAGGGGAGCAGCCAGAAACTAGAAACACTAGAGTAAATTAGAAAGAGATATATATTGCACAGAATTTATACAATACTTAACTTTTACATAGTACTGCTGAATGTTGATACATAGTTGAGCTAGAGTCCTGCCTAGTGCCTAACTGATAGCCAAGTCTTCACTGGTGCCTATCGGATTCCGAAGTCTTTACTGGTTCCTAACTCAGTCCCAAGTGAACGATGTCGTTCAGCGGTTGCCACGAGCGGAGTTGCAGCAGAGGGCGCTCGTGGCCGTCGTCGTAAGAACGCCGCGCCGTGCGTGCATGGCGGCGCGCGGCGAAAGTAGGTGGCGCGCACTTTGTACTTGTGCGACACCACACATAATATCTCAGTTATCTTGTGTATTTCATTCATAATGTATCAAATATTCTGTCAAGAACCGACGGAACAATCAGTGAATATGAGAAATGGATAGATTAAAGTTAAATGTAGTGGGGATTAGTGAAGTTCAGTGGCAGAATGAACAGGTTTTTTGGTCAGGTGAGTACAAAGTTATAAATACAAAATCAGTTGGTGGTATGCAGGAGTAGGTCTGATAATGAATAAGAAAATAGGAATGGAGGTAATTCAGTATGAACAGCATAGTGAATGCATTATCGTAACACAGATACACACGAAGCCAACAGTGACCACAGTAGTACAGGTTTATGTGCCAACTAGTTCTGCTGATAAGGAGGTCTTGAAAATGTGTGAGGACATAAAAGATTCAGACCGTTAAACGAGAAGATACCTTAATTGTGATGGGGGACTTGAACTCTGTAGTAGGAAAGGAAAGAGAAGGGAATTTAGCATGTGAATATGGACTAGGGAAAAGGAATAAAAGAGGAGATCGCCTGGTAGAATTTTGTGCAGAGCAAAATTTAATCATCACAAACACTTAGTTTAATCATCATGAAAGAAGGTTATATACTCGGAAGAAACCAGGAGACACTGGGAGGTAACAGACTGACTTTATAATGGTAAGGCAAAGGTTTAAAAACCGTGTTTTAAACTGTGAGACACATCCAGAGGCAGATACAGACTCCGACCACTGGTTATGAACTGTTGATTAAAACTTAAGAGACTGCAAAAAGGTAGAAAATTAAGGAGATGGGACCAGGACAAATTGAAGGAACCAGAGGTGGTTGACAGTTTTAAAGGGAGCATTGGGCAAGGATTGCCTGTAACGAGGGAAAGTAATACAATAGTAGAAGAATAATGGTTAACTCAGAAAGAGAGCAGTGAAGGCTGCAGAGGATCATGTAGGCAGAACGAAAAGGCCTAATGGAAATCCTTGGATAACACAGGAGCTACTGAACTTAATTGAAGACAGGAGAAAATATAAAAATGCATCAAGTAAAGCAGGCAAAAGGAAGACAGGCATCTGAAAAAAGAGGCTGATAGGAAGTGCAGACTGGCAAAGGAAGAGTGGCTTGAGGAGAAATGCAAGATCGTTGATGAATGTGTAACTAGGGAAAAGATAGATAGTGGCTACAGAAAAATGAAAGACATTTGGAGACAAGAAAAGCAGTGATACGAATAACAAGAACTCTGATAGAAAACCAGTAATAAGCAAAAAAGGGAAAGCTGAAAGGTGAAAGGAATATATAGAAGGCCTGAAATGAAATGAACTGGAAGGCAGTACTGTAGAAATGGAAGATGAAGTAAGGAAAGATGAAATAGGAGATATAATACTGTGAGAAAAATTTGACAGAACAGACAAATGGAAAAACTGGCAGAAGCCGACTGGGGGGAAGATCACTTTGGATTTAGGAGAAATGAAGGAACATGCAAGGCAATACTCACATTACAACTTAATTAGAAGATAGGTTAAGGAAAGGGAAACCTACATTTTTAACATTTGTGAATCTCGAGAAAGCTTTTGACAATGTTAACTGGAATACACTCTATCAAATTCTGAAGGTAGCAGGGGTAAAATATAGGGAGCGAAGAGTTATACTCAATTTATACAAACACCAGACAGCAATTATTAGAGTCTAAGGACATGAAAGGGTCGCAGTACTTGGGGAGGGAGTAAGCCTTTCTCCAATGTTGTTCAATCTGTACATTGAGCAAGCTGTGAAGGAATGCAAGAAGAGATTTGGAGAGGGAATTAAACTCCAGGAGAAGGAATAAAAACCTTGCAGTATGCTGATGACATAGTAATTCTGTTGGAGACAGCAAAGGTCTTGGAAGATCAATTAAATGTAATGGAGTGTCTTGAAAGGAAGATGAACATTAACAACAGTAAAACAAGGGTAAGGGAATGTAGTGTCAGAAAATCAGCCAATGCTGAAGGAATTAGATTAGGTAATGAAACGATAGAAGTAGTAGGCAAGTTTTATTATTTGAGTAGCAAGATAACTTCTGATGGCTGAAGAAAAAAAGATATAAAATGCAGAATGGCTATGCGAAGAAAAGTGTTTCTGAAGAAGCAAAATTTGTTTACATCCAATATTAGTTTGAATGTTCGGGAGTCCGTTCTGAAAACATTTGTCTGGAGTGTAGCATTGTATGGGAGTGAAACATGAATGATAAGGTGGTCAGACAAAAAGGGATAGAAGCTTTTGAAATGTGGTGCTGTGGACAAATGATGAAAATTAGATGGGTATATCAGGTACTAATGAGGAGGTGCTAAACAGAATTGAGTCGAAAAGGAGTTTCTGGTATATCCTGACTAAGAGGAGGGATAGGTTGGTGGGACATATTCCAAGACATCTAGGAATTGTCAACTTAGCATTAGAAGGAAGTTTGTGGGGGTAAAAATCGTAGAGGGAGACCAAGGGATGAATACAGTAAGCAGATTCAAAAGGATGTAGGTTTTTTTTTTGCATTCTCAGATGCTGAGGCTTGCAGAGAACAGTGTAGCATGGAGAGCTGCATGAAACCAGTCTGCAGACTGAAGACCACAACAACAAAATTAAAAATGAATAAATAAAATACAAGTGATTGGTTGACTACAAATTGTTGAATGTTTCACACTTCAACAAGAGATATGTAATCATTAGTTATTGTACACCTCTTTAAGAAAATGACACCTGGTTGTGGCAGAAATTCACAGCAGAAAGACAACAGAAGTCATAAAATGTAAAATTTATTCCAATCCTAACAACAGTTGGTCTGGCCAAGACTTGCATCTAAGGACATAACAGCTGTCAGAGAACAAATCTTACCATATGAAATCCATGAAATAAGGCAATGAATCACACATGTTTACACACCCTTGACAAAAATAAAATCTGGAATCAAAAAACTACTAAAACAATGGTTGATGCCTGCAATGAAAAAGCAACAGTCAGACTTTCAACACTAAGCGGCTGCATAAAAGTCAATCTAACAATCAATCTGCAGACCATGGAAGAGATTTCAAAAGGTTGAAAGTAGAGAGTGCATATGGCTGAATAATGGCTTGTTATACATCAGAAACTTACTTTATTTAACAATATCAAACTAATTCAATCCAAAGAAATGGGCAAGGGTACAAAAACATAGTCTTCAAAAGGTTGAAGACACTAATCATTTGAAACACTGATCATTTGCAATGGAGATTTCTCTTTTCTTCAGAAGTGTCATTATTGTAGTAGAGGGTTAACTTGACCAGCTTCAAATAATTTATCTAACATTCCATTCTCGAACACTTTGTGGGAAAAGAAAAAAACACCTGTACCACCCCATTCAAGATCCGATTTCTCGTATTTTATTACAATGAACATTTCTCGCTATGCAAGAGGGGGCAACAATAGATTTCCACATTCAGAGGTGGTCAGAGATCAAAATTTTGCAAGTAGAACTCAGCAATGAAAAATGGCATTTTGTAATGTTCCACATAAAATTTTTTGTTTCATTTCCATAAGACACACTTCCTAGAATCGGGATAGCACAAAATTAGATGCTGTTATGTGTACTCTTTCAATGGCTTCCGCCAATCCCAACTGATTAAGGGTCCATATTATACAACAACTTTCCAGTATAGGATGGAGAAGCCAAGTGTAGGCACTCTTTAGTAGTTCCATTGTATCTTTCAAGAATTCTGGCAATAAAACAGTTTTTGATTCACATTTCGTTATCTGTGTGTTCCGTCCAATTTAAAGCCCACCTCAGATGACACTATTTGCTGCTGGAATCCGTATTTCGTTTCCCAGCGGGCTGTCAACCATGGTGTTGGGCAGGGCACTGCGATGGCTTTTGTATGACGTTTGCTGCACATGATGCTTTGTTCACCCTAGATCGGTAGAAGACGAGCGAGATTTGACATTGTCAACAGTGACACTGTAATAGTGGAGGTACAAAGTGTAAATGCAAATGATGTGAGAATGCTAACTGTAGATTGCAGAGTCTTTCTGGAATCTCACCACGTGATAACGTGCCAAGTGTTTTCTGACGAATTTGCACAAGTAACTACAATAATTACATTCGCTTGAAGAAAAGGATTTGTTAATAATTGTGATTTTGTAAACTAATGTCTTTATACATTATATCAAGACACCTTTTTAATTTTGACATTTTATTTTGTAACACATATCTTGTCTGATAATAGGCTGCTACTAACACAAAAGTTGTCAAGACGACACTGAGCACACAAACAAAGTAGCATCAGTAGACTAGCGGCAAGCTTGGAAAACATACACACACGTGACTAAATGTGTCTTCCTCATTTGCTAACGTTAAAATCCACCACAGACAACAAGCCGGAATATAGGACATTTCCTATCTCCAAATTCCAACACGCGAGCCCGCAGTTGAGCCAGCAATGACATTTCCCATCTCAGAAGCCATCACTGCTGCCATCACAGCTCCCAGCATGCAATCTAGTAGCTAATCAAGCATTGAAGCGGCTTAAGTCTGTTGTAATTGTAATTCCTTGATATCTAGTTTAATCTACAGCCTTGATTAATTTATAGTGTAAATGAAGTTAAACAAATTCCTTTTAGTACTCATGTGGAAGACTTTATACTTATTATTTAATGCCAATTACCAGTATGTGCACCATACAGATACCTTGTCTAAATCTATCTGCAATAGGTTTTGCAATGGGAACTGCTGCATAATGAAAACACAGTATTTCATCATATTTTTTATCAGAACATGGCTCTCTCACTTGGCACACAACCAACTTACTTGTGCTGCATCCCAAAATTGTCCCATGGCAACTGCTACAAATATCGGCACACTAACACACCTAAGTACTGTACATTGCTGACTATGATATCGACTTTTACGAAACAGAAGACTGCTGTATGCTATATAAGAGAAGGAAAGAACTAAGTGGGACATTTGTTGTGAGTGGAATGTTTAATAACAGATACCTTGGAAGGAGTAGTTTGTGGGATAAGATTGAGAGGAAGGAGGAGATATAAGTTGTTAGATAACAAAGGGATGCGAAAATTAAGCAACCCTGAAGGACAGAGAAGAAGGCAGGAGAGCATGGCACGTTACATGTGAAAAACCACTTTTTGAGCAAAATGCAAATGATTACAATATGCCATCACAGCATTTGCAGACTGTTTGATGACCTGTGTCAGTTTTAAAGTATAATACCACAGCAACAGCAAATGGTAGAAACAGCAGAAAGAGACAGATGAGTCCTCTACCATACTGCAAAACCATGTGTTGGTAAGAACAGAGAAAGTAAAAGTTAATGTTAATAAGAATGTTACGCAGAGGTATTATCTGGTATACCGGTACTCAAGTTACTTATATCAAAGAATCAGCAAAAACAAAAAGAAAGTCTTCCGAAGCTAAGTAATGAGAACATGAAAATTTAATGGGCTGCCTACTTGGTACATATTATAGTTTAACAACGGACATCTCTAAGGCTAGAAACTAATAGTAGTTTTTAGTAGTAGTAGTAGTAGTAGTAATAGTAGTAAATACAGCTGAAGTGCTCTTATGGTCTTTATGCACTGCATGATGATGTTGGCAATTTACTGAAGTTGGCCATACACAATCTAGGATATCAGTTATGTGGTTTGTGGTGCTGCTTTCTAGAACAGGGAGAAATACCAGCCCTGGTTCATATCCGCCTGAAAGATTATCAACTAGGTGTTGGCGTGTCTGCCAGCTTGAATGTGGGTTTTACACAGTTTTCCACACACCACTAGGTAAATACTGAGGTGGTATCCAAGCTCAATCACAGTCACTCACTTCAAACATTCAGGTACATTTTCACACACTTTCACATGTGTAGCACTATATGAAGTCAGTTGAGAGTGTAATGGGGTAGCAACAGGAGGGGCAACTGGCCACCCCGTAACTAACCATGCCAAGCCAATAGATAACAATGTGACTCCATGTAGGCAGGAAAAGCATAAGATGAAGAAAAAGGTAATAGACAATGCAGTGCTAAAGGTTTCTACCTGTACAAACTGATTACATTTGTTTTTGACCTAGAGAGAAGGAAGAAAGCTAACTACTGGCTAACTAACATATGGGGGTCAGACAGATGTTTAGGTTAGGTTGAGCATGACCATTTGGTTGTATCTTGGCAAAGCCAATGATTGTGAATGGCAAAAACTAGACATGCTAAATGTCTTAGCTTTTAGTGATGCCCAATAAAGCATTCATTATAGCTAACAATTCACGACAAAGATGTGATGACGAGCTGTAACTGGCACATAAAAAACCCACACACACATACAACACATAAGCTATTGACCATGGCCTCCTTCAGAAAACAGAACAATCACACAATTATACAGGCGTACAACACAGTCTCACAACCGTCAGCTCCGGCTGTCACACTATGAATCACTCTCTGCGGTGTGGAAATGGGAGGGAAAGAGGGATAGGAAGGTTGCATAACGTTGTTGTGGATGGAGGCAGCATGCCTTGCACAGCATGTACGTATTAGAGGGGAGGAACAAGCTGCAGCTTAGGAATGGAGTGGGGAGGTGGATGAGGTGAGGTAAATAAATAAATCAAACACAACCTCCACAAGCTGTCAAACCTGCTGACATTGTACTGCCGCCTTGGAGCACCTATATCCAATCCTTAAATAAGCCACAGTGTTCCTCCTCGTGAACCCCTAATAGCATCCAGACCTGGCTTACCTGACCTATTGAACCTACATCATCCCTCCAAACTCCCTACCAACACTCTGCAACATGCAATGCCAAAACAACCTTAGATCAATGTGGTTAACCTGTTCACAAAAAACCTCAATCCCACTGAAGTTCAGTTTTATCCAAAGGTCTTACCTTCATCATGTTGGTCTCAAAGACCTGCTCTTCTTTTCCCAAACCCTACAATGGAAACAATACTTTGCCACAAATCCCTCTGACCCTAGCCAACCTAATCCAACATTGAACACTGACTTTTCCAGTTCATACCACCATCCAACAGAGATCCCCCTGCACTCACACCTAACCATCCTGTAGTTATCCTCTAAGAATCTGTCACCTCCAACTTGGCCTCACAATCTTTCCTCAAGTCCATTCCTAAGAACTCAAACCTTTTGGCAGAAGAAAGGAGAGCCATCAACAACCTCAAAACAAATCCTGACATAATCATCCTTCCCACAGATAAGTGTTTCACCACTGTAGTTATGAATTACAGTGACTAAATGGCAGAAGTGCTCTGCCAACACTCTGACTCTTCCACCTACAAGTTATGCTGAAATGAAACCATCCCCAAAGTCCAACAAGATCTCCAAACCCTGTTAAAATCCTATGGCCCCTCCCAGAAGTTCTCCCCTGAATTCATCTCCCTCCTCACTCCAACAGCACCCCTCACACCCACCTTTACATGCTCCCAAAATCCACAAACCAAATACTCCTGGACAACCAACTGTGGCTGGTTACTGTGCTCCTACCAAAAGAAATTCAGCCCTCATTGACCAACATCTTCAACAATTGCCCAAAATCTATCCTTTCATATCAAGGATACCAACCACTACCTTCACTGACTCTCCACCATCCCCACCCCTTTACCTCCTGGATCAAAACCTGTCACAGTGGATGCCACCTCCCTATACACAAACATCCCACATGCCCTTGCCGCTTTCTAACACCACCTCTCTGAGAGCCCTCTGAATTTAAGCCTGATACCTCATTCCTCATAATCCTCACCAACCTTATCCTAAGAAACAAGTACTTTTCCTTTGAGGGGAGAATTTACCATTTAAATAAGTGACACAGCCATGGGCACCCACTAGGCGTCCTCCTAAGCCAACGTGTTTATGGGATATCTGGAGGAATCCATCTTAACATCCCAAAACCCCCAACTTCTGGCCTGGTTCAGGTATAGTGATGTCATAATCTGGATTCAGGGTCAGGACACCCTATCCACCTTCCTTCAAAACCCGAACTGCTTCTCCCCCATTCACTTCACCTGGTCTTTCTCACCCCATCATGCCACATTCCTGGGCACCAACATCCACCTCACTGACCCGATGTCTCCAACCACAGTTCTGTCCATATTAAACCTACCAACCACCAACAGTACTTACACTTTGACAATTGCCGTCTCTTCCACATCAATTAATTCCTCCCTTATAGCCTGGAAACCCGTGAACCACGTATCTGTGGTGACAATAACTTCCTTTCTCAATATGCTGAGGGCTTCACAATGGCCTTGATAAACTACCCCACAGACCTAGTCCCCAAACAGATCTCCCTTGCCATGTCCCACACATCCCAAATCATCTCTCTACCACCAGTAACCATCCACAAAAGAACACTCCCATTCTCACCCAGTAGTACCCTAGACTCTTTCAACTAAATTGCATCCTTCACCGCTGTTTTGATTTTCTGTCCTCATGTCCAGAAATGAGAGACATCCTGTCCAAGATCCTTCCCATCCCTCCTAAAGTGGTGTTCAGTCACCCACCCAACCTCTGTAACATCCATAGACCATCCCTATGGCTAGATGTCTGCGCGAATGTGGATATCTGCAGTATTTCTTACTTTGTGGATAAGATTGTGAGTGATGCGGATATCCACGTAATATATGTGGATATAGCGCGAGGTATCTGCCCAGTATATCTGTCGAAATGTTAGCTGAAAAATTCAAGCCTGTGGACATTCTTGGAATCCTTCCAGCGCCCAGGTAGAGTGGAACTCTGTTGACCTCATCCCCTGGCCACAGCGGACGAGCTGTACCTGAGGAACCTGTGTCTTATCTGCGGTTTGTCAAGTGCTGGGTGGCAAACCAGCCCACTGCCCACCATAGCTGCCATGCTGAATTTCCACTGCCTTCAGTTAGCGCTTTGTAGTGACAATGTATATTGCAGTGAATACAGTGACAGTTCTTTCTTAAAATAAACATGATATCAATGGATACGATATTGTGAAAGTGGAAAGAGGTGATTTGACATTAGCGGAGGAAAACCAAATTGAAATCGTCAATTTGGGAAAAATGTGGATACACATTTGATGGCAAGGAGAAGATTGATATAGTGTCCTGTTTTCAAAATGTTCAAATGTTTGTAAAACTTATGGGACTTAACTACGGGGTCATCAGTCCCTAAGCTTACAAACTACTTATGAACTAGCTAAGACTAAGGACGGCACAAATATCCATGCCCGAGGGGGGATTCGAACCCCCAACCGTAGTGGCCGTGCAGACCGTGACTGGAGCGCCTCAGTCCTCTCGGTCACCGCGGCCGGCTGTCCTGTTTTGCCTGTAAAAATGTATATTCTTACACTGAACACAATAGTGGAACTTCAAATTTGCTGAAACATTTGTGAGAGACAGAACAAAGTAGCATAATTACTTATTTAAATACCAAGACAGATGCGAAAGTTCCTTAAGGTCCGCCATATCTGAAGACAACTGCAAACGAAAAACTTATCAATTTTGCTAGCAAAGACTTTTACCGTTCAAAGTTGTGTGTGGATCTGTGTTTCTCGAGACAGTAGAGTTTCTTATTGATGTGGGAGCATATCTCTTGAACTAGGTGTCTTACAGTCTTAATTATGTCAATAGCCGTCACAAAAGAGCAGCCAATATGTTGGCAAAGTGTCATCGCAACCGTACGAATGGTACAGCCACACGAAAATTATGCAAAAACATACATTCATGTTCATGTATTAGGTACCGTTAAATGGTAATGGAAGGTAAACAATGTTAGATTGTATAGACTGGCTGTAGCTGCAGCCAACATTGTCTGTTTTCCCTAACAGTTAGCAATTAGAAGTAGAAATGATGTGTTTTGCTCTGTGTCACAGAACCGCTTATGCATTAATAAGGGGAAAATGAAGTGTCCCTTTTGTAAGACTCAGAGAACCGTTTCTTTTTTTTGAATGTGAAGACAGTAAAATCTCATCTGTGCTGATCAGTTTTAACCACTGAAATGTAAGAAGATGCTTTCAATAAACAGCTGACGTAGTGCTACGACCATACGGCCTCTGAAGCGCTAGTATGTGTGTGTCCGATGTGCCAATGTTTTCCTGTTTGGAATAGCCTGTTTTGGAGTAGGTACAGAACAGTTACCGTGATTCGCCAAGTCAAAAGTAGTTACATTGTCACAGAAATTACATGATAACAATAATTATATCATATATACCAAGATTTCAAATACTGCTGTCTATTACTATTACCCATTCAGAACTTTAATGTCCGCGGGTGGAGATAGTGCCGTGGTTGGTGGTGCAGTTGCAGATATGGTGCTTGCGGAGCACACTTTTCTTATCCGCGCAGACCTCTACCTATGGCAATCCGAAACCCAACCGACTGCCACAGGGATCATATTCCAGCGGAAGACGTCACGGCAAGATCTGTCAAACCTACCCACCCAGCACTTCCTATTCCAGTCCCAGCACAGGCTTATCCTATGCTATCAGAGTCCAGTTCACCTGTGAAAGCAGTCATGAATTTTACAAACTGTGCTGCAAACACTGTACAGCTTTCTATATACTGACGCGACCACTAACCAGCTGTCCATTAGGACGAATGACCACCACCTAACTGTGGGCAAAAATAAGGTGATCACCCTGTGGCACAGCATGCAGTGGAGCACATGCTTGATTTCAATGGCTGCTCCCCATCTTGAACCATCTGGATCCTTCCACCGACTCTCAGCTTTTCTGAACAGCACAGATGCTTCGTTATTCCTACAGTACATTCTCTGATCCCAAAATTATGTAGGTCTCAACCTATGATAACTTCCCTTTTTTCCACACCCAACAATTCTGACCCCTCTATCCTAAACATCTCCTATTTTTAGTGGTACGTGTGTGCACACATGTGTGTGATTGATTTTCCTCCCCTCACCTGCCACTCCAGTCCTAAGCTGCATCTTGTTCCATCTAATATATACATGCTCTGCAAGGCATTCTGTATCCACCCCCACCACCGTTACGCAACCAGAGGTTCCAACTTTTGAATATGGCAAATAGTAATACGACCTAATATTTATGGTGGATGATGCTAAGAAGGAGTCCAAGTGAATAAGGAATCACCAAAATTGTGAAAACACTTTCTGTAGGACTACAGATGAGATAGGGGCAGCGTATTAATACATCATTATGATGAGTGCAGTAGGAATGTGTGTGGGTGGGGTGGGAGGGGGGAGCAAAACTTAATAACTGAGTGAGTAGAGCTTTACAGATTTTTTACTTCCAGATTAATATTTATTTATTTCGCAGAAGTCCTCGAACAAGGATATCCTTGCGATGCGTGTTTTTCGTAATGATTCATAATCATCGCTTTCACGAGGATTAGATTTTTCTTGCAACAAAAACTTCCTCATTTTACGAGAAACGAAAACGAGATAACATTTATTTATTAGTTTCTCGTAGTAGTCTTATTTTACAAATAAGAATGTTCACCACACACTTCGGCACAGCACATCAACTCATGAAATCACTGTCATATACAATGCAATAAAAAACAAAAGTAATACAACTTTAGCTTCTGAACACAGATTAACAATGTGGGATATATGATGAACATTGTTTGGTATTACTCACACACTTCACGATTTTTCCTATAGGAGCGCAACTATGAGTCAAGTGACACGCCGCATTTTCACTAGCTGCTGCTAGAATCCACAATGGCCTGCCTTATGCAGTTTTCGAGTTAGTAGAAGTTACTGTCAGTACTGGCGATTTCTAAAAGAACATGCTAGAAGGTGTTGCTCAAAACCAGTTTATTTTTGTCGAACTCGTAAGGAACCGAGTTTTCCCGACATAAAACAAATGAGACCGATTTGTTATTTAAACCTGAAAATCGGAATTCGAACCATTCAAATCGTAAACTCTTAATTTGAAACATTTTTCATAAGAATTCCAATTAAATCGTAATGGTTGGAACCTCTGCGCAACCTTCATATCCCCCTTCCCTTTTTCCACAGAGCGGAGCATGATTTGTAGTGCAGCAGCTGCAGCTGATGGTTGTGTTACTGTGTGACTGCTCTATTTTCTGAAAGATGAGCTGTGACAGACACCAGGACTTGAAGTAAGCAAGTGCAACAAATGCAAGGATGGGTATGGTCAGGGGAGCACTTTCGGATGTCCAAGTGTTCAAGGCGACCGCTGGCAAAATGTGAGAGACCTGGGTTCGAGTCCCGGTTCAGTACAAATTTTCATATGTTGCAAAAATGATAGACATACTAAAGAAGAACAGCCGAAGACTGAAATTCTCATAAATTGCAAATCAATACCTGTATAGTATGTTAAAAACCCTAACATTTCAAAGCAATATGAAATGGATGTGAACATACAATGAGAGTAGTAGAGAAATTAGTTGTTTAATTTTAGTTTATTGAAACATTTTTAAGAAAGTGCAGCTGATATGTAACAAGCCTGCGTAGAAGACTAAAATGACTAATTCCTGAGTATTGTTCCAATATTCAGAATTCGGCATAACTGTAGACTGGGATACCACCCATCTGCTTTGATCCATGACACCATCAAGATGTCAGAAAACCAGTATACGGGATATCTTAATACTTCTGTATTGTAGACACAAATAATCTGTAGTTATTATATATAACAGAATGTACCATCGATCACAGGTCTTAGCCCAAAAATTTGCGCCTTCGACGCTCACATATGAAAAAAATCTGTTACCCCACACCCATCAGAGAGAAGCTACAGATCACCTTTTAAACAAAATATTAATCTGTTTTGTTTGTAAACAAACTATCATCTTTAACTCAATCACTACCTACATAATCATCACTCACTCCTTCTACAAACACGCACACACCTCAAAACTACCACAGTGCGATGACGTCATGGGTCAAAGCTGATAGGCGGTATCCCCTGTAAAGGTGAGTCCAGAATTCCCAACAGTGATAATTAAATGAAAGACTTCAGAAGCATTCTGATAAATTTATCATCGATAGGTTCAATGAATATACTAGCTTTGCGCTTTAACATGTTGTTATCATAGGGAGGGAGACAAAAGGGAGGGAACAGGTGTGCTGCAAGGACTTACAAGCAACTTACTCTGTTGTAAGAGGTTTTTCCTCGAATCCCAAAACACCTGTTGCTGCATTAAGCCACAATAAAATGGAAATTATAATCATGAACAAACTGTATTCAGGTCAAGGAATATTGTACATTACTGTTACAACAGTGGCCCATATTAACGAGAATGATGTGTGCAGTCACCCTGATTTGGGTTTCCCTTATCAGTTAGGCAAATGCGAGGGATGATCTCGTAATCAAGCCCATGGCCGACCACCAGCATAACTACTAAGTATCTTATGGATTCTGTGTGATGAAATCTATATTTTGAGCTCCTAATCTGCACTGCATATCTGTAGATTACAGTTTCTATTGCACTGCGAGACGATTCTTGGAAGAATAAAGAAATAAGTATATGTGGTCAGTGCTACATTTTCTATTTGATTTCAAACCATTAAGTAACGGAAGGCATTAAACCATTTCTAAAAGCTGTCAGGCTCAAAGTTGTCTACACATGAATCTTTTACTTTATATAGCCTACTTTTGTACAAACATCACATTTACTGACATTTATTGGAATATGTAACTTAGGTAGTGATCTTCTGCCACATCACAGCACAGATCAGTGGTGGATACATATGAATGATCTTTATGTTGATATTCTGAGTAATCTACCACAATGTCTACAATATAGTTAAGGGAACCACAACAGGATTCAGTAAATACACTCCCCTGTCCCAATTAAAACTAGGCGAATTATTTTATGCAAATGAGAGAAGGGGATGGGCTATTATGTAGTAGTACCTTCCACAATGTAGCTGTAGCAGCAGACAAGTTTGCAGCTTAGTCTGAGGTCTGGGGTAATGAGCAGATTTATTACAAAAATTCCAGTACCCTAAATTGATGACACAGTCCAATAAAATCTACATAAAAGTGTACAATACAACGAAGCCAGCCATTTTATGACTAGCAAAGACTATGTTATCAGTAACTTAACGTCACATCTCGGTACAAAAATTAAGAGCCAAATGTTGATTCATTAAAAATAAAATCAGTTGTGCTGTAAAATTATAACATAAATGTGCCGAAACATGTGGAAACAGCACCTGCACATCTCTGAAATCAATACTCGTGTGATTAAACATACACTTGCGGTTTTCTCACTATTGCAAAATTTAGGACGCATGATACATAAATGAGAATTCAGAAAACTAGACAAACCTGTATTATTACTTTAACCCCAATCCAAAACAACCTTACCAGGCTCAAAAAACACTGTGTCCTGTACGTGAAAAAACTAGGGTACTTCTAACTTTAAAAATCGATCAATGACTGTCCCACAGTAAGAATTGGAGTTTTTCTCGGCACATGTTAGAAAAATGAGGAAGTACACAACTCTATTAGTAACATAACCTTCAAAATCACTACCCACTAATCCTCAGTCCATAACCTATTTTTGTAGCTACGTACTACTATAATCATTACCGTGGTACTAACCGTTGCTTTCGCCACTAGGTGGAGTGAATCCTGACTGATGTTTTCAACATCTGGAGAACTTTTCATAATCGTTTTAATCCGTGAAATTGGTAAACTCAATTCTTTCTGTTTTTGAATAGGTGATTTATTTGCCGCCATCTTCAAACTCGTTTACAAACAAAGACTTTACATTTTGAAGCAAAGATTCATCCAAAGATCTTATAAAATATATTTCAAGGCGCTACAATCCCGTAAGCGGCCTCCTGCGAACATCGGGATTGAGTAACGCCTCGGGCAAGGCCCTACAATCCCGTAAACGGCCGCCTGCGAACAGCGGGAAAAATTGAGGAGCAGCTCGGCGACCATTATGGTAGTAAACGTCCGCGTGAACTTCAAATGTGCATAAGACTCTTTTTGATTATAGTAGCGTCTATATTCATTCGAGTTACAGCGAAAACTATGTCTCATTTAAATATATAACTATAAAACATCTTCATACTCTTTGTATATACATCAACTATCAGTTATGTGTAAATTTATTATATATAGTGTAGAAATCGGCCATCAGCGTTTCTTCTTCCTATTAAACCAAATTATAACATTTTTTTTTTTTTTTTTTTTTTTTTTTTTTTTTTTTTTAAATCCTTTTAAGTGCAGCATATAAGCGGAATTCTTCGTCAGGCACGATTTTTTGGCACTTTCTCAGTATATTCTACGATGGTGAAACTTTTGTACATCAATATTTAGCATCAAAAAATAAAACAAGGGTGCCTGAAAGAACTAATGTTAAAAATCTACCGTGAAAATGAAATTCCCCTCAGATACATAACTCTAAAATAGCATTTTACCTTGCGAATACAGCAACCAGCCACTATCAAATTCTTTTAAGAACACGAATTATGCCATAACGTTTTCTTAACTAAGTGCATCTAATATTGGCATTAGGGTACCTAGCACGAATTTTAGCATTTTTAATGTTGTAAGCCAAATACCTCACAGTAGCTTGAACTACTCAAAAGTCAGCATCTATCAACATTGGGTTCAGTTTCACAATGTGGATCCTGCGTGGCTATGTGTCATTATATATGGAAACATACATTCTCCAAACCCCTTTCAGTTGTTATACCTATATGTAAAGCAGATGATCTTTAAATTCTGTGATACAAGTTGCTAATATTAATTTCAATAACAAAAATTCGAACTACAGTGAGGCTACTGATCTCGTGACCGCAATAGTTATTTTACACTATCATAAAATGAAGCTTTTTAAACTTCCTGTCCACCAGTACTGCCTAAAGTAGCTCGTTTTTAAGAGCTACCAGTATTGTAAAAGCCTGTCATTTATTTCATCCAAAATCCTACATTGTCTTCACTGAGAGCCTGTTAAGCAATAGTAACTATTTCTGTAGTAGTAGTAGTAGTAGGGCTACTAGTATTCCTGAGAAGTATAAATGGGAGGCAATATTCGTTCTTTTTATTCCTTTCTTAAATCGATTTTTGCAGTTAAGCGTTGAGCACCTCTTCACCATTGTGCTTTATGTATACTTTAATAGTAAAATAACATAGATGTGACTACCAACAGAGTATATATAGCGAAATAGCTATATAATACATGATTTATCTCCTAACAACACTCATATTTATCTGACACTTACCCTTATCATGGTGGCCGACCAAAGGTTCAAATTATCCCGCTTGTGGGGGCTTGGTTCATCATGGGTTCATAAAATATGACATTCCGTTCGGGATAGCCGGCTGCAGAAGTGTCTTCCACGATTTCTTTCACCTGGTCGAGTAGATATGTGACATATGTCTTTCACAAGCGCCTTTTCCGTGTTTGTTTTGAACTTTTTCATGAAGCATGGTTCAGTTATGTTTAGCAGTATCTAGAAATATTTTAAATTTTGCATTGACATCTATATTATAATGTAGACATTCCTCTTCGGGGGACACCACCTTGATGAAGCACTGTCCATGTGGGTAGAGAGGCTTGCGCATCCATGGGAAGCTGAGGGCTATACCGAAGGTAGAGAACCTACTGCCCAAAAGGCCTCACCTGATGGATCAGACTAAGAGTGTCCCACAACACCCAGTCTTCTTTATCCTCTCCCAGTCCTTTCCCAATTCCTTTCCCAATGCAAGGTTATCGTGGTGTGGACCATATAAATCCCCAAATCTCGTGGGACTAAGATGAACACAGAGAAAGAAAGTATTTTAAAAGAATCTGAGGGGCAATCTGAGACCTCGAACATCGTGATCAGGACCGGTGGAGTGCACTCCTACTTCTGAATCAGGGTTTAGACCTGAGCAAGAAGTGGGAACTGTAACAGATAAGTTGGACCAGATTAGAATTAAGGCCTTGTCTGGGGCTCAGAGGAGGAAACGTCTCAAGGAACAGAAGCAAAAGGAAGGAAAAGAATGGCTTCCTAAGCATAAGTGGAGGGAATCAAAAGGGCTTGAGCCCAAGACCCCCAAAAAGAAACTGCCTCAGGTCGAAGGGGATACACAGACCCCTTCGACGTCAAAGACAGGTGGCAAGAGGGTTAGGGAGGAATCTAATACTCCATCCTCTCTGGACAAACGTGATCCTAAAAGGCTGAGGCAAGTAATAGGGAAACAGACCTATAGCACTGCAGTCTCGGTCTTTAGAGTTGTAGTCGTCCAAGAAGGATACCCACTGGTGAGAATCACCTCGCAGCAGGAGTAACTCGTGCAGATGGCCCTCTTTGAAGAGATTGGGGGGGGGGGGACGCTGGTCCAGGACCCAAATTCAGGAGGGTCTATCTAGATCGCAGTGCCCTCATATTTGTCTGTGAGGGGGAGCACTTAGCAGAATGGCTTAAGGACAAGGTGCCCATGATATCACCGTGGGAGGATGCGAAGCTGCTGGTCTTGACAGCAACCGAACTCCTGAAGAACGCAAAGGTTGAAACGGAACCGTCGTTCCGCTTCACGACTTTTATTAGTTTTAAAAAGAGTCTAAAATCAAAATTAGATCACATGCCGTTCAAATGGCGCCTATTAAGGTGATCAATCGGCTGGTCAATCATCCTAGGATGCAGAAATGGGTTTTGTTTGTTTATTTCTCCTAAAAATTCTTTTTCTTTACTTGGGCCATACTTCCTTTCCCTTCTCTTCCCATCCTTTCTTAGGGCGAGAGGAGAGCATGCTGTATACTGAGGTGGTGGTAAGTTGCAAAGAACTGGAGTGGAGCTTGTAGAGACAGGTTGTCTGAGGATACAGGCAGCTAACGTCGGTGACCGACTATAGCTTGGGCGCCGACTTTGGCAGGGAGGCCCTCAGGCAATGGCGTCGCTTGGCACAAAGTCTGGTTCGGTTTGGTGTGAGGACAAGGGAGATGACTTAAAGGGGTAGTCAGTGGCAGCGGGCAGTGATACAATAAATACACAGACATAATCGATAGACGTAGGAGTTGGGACGTAATTTGCACAGAGTCAACCAAAATTAAACTATTTCCCAGTTCCGACAGCACAGGTTCGGTTCAATGTGGCGACCCTGCCAGGATGCGTTTGACTGTGCTTTAGATAAACTGTCAGACTGTGTATTAATTTGTATTTCTTACTGGGCGTTCTGTTCCTACTGCGTTGTTTTGGTACGGCGTTGTTTTGTTCTGTTGTGGTGTTCTTTTCGGATAGTAGTGGGGTAAATTGTTAAAAAATAAGTGGAGGAGTGTTTTGGCAAGGTATGCTAGGTGTTGTTACTCGGGCTAGAGCGAAATCCGTCAGCGCCATGGGTGATAACAACTCGCTGGCGATTGTGGCGCACGAAGATGCAGGGCGGACAGGATCGTTCGCTGACCTCATCGGGCTAACAGACCGCTGTGACCGCAGCCTTTGCGAGGAGCGAGCCGGCCGGGGTGGTGACCTCGTGTTGCTGCAGCCGGATGCGCGAGGGGATGCGACTAAGGAGGGCGGCGGTGCCACCTCGTGCACTACGAACCCGTCAGGTAGAGAGGCGGAGCGTAGCTCGTCTGCTGCTGGCGGTGGCCTTGGTGGTTCGGAGTTTGCACTACTTCTTCGAGCAATACAAGAAATAAATGCGGGTATGAATGCGAACAAGGAAGCACTTATGGGCGGTATAAAGCAGGTACGAGAAGAGATGACTTCGAGATTTGAACAAATTAACCAGCGTTTCTCAGCCCATGACGAGGAACTCAAATCACAGAATGAACAAATAGTAGAATTAGGAACTAAGGTAAATGCCATTGGCGTTTCAGTAGAGAGGTGCAAAGGGATCTTACTGAAACCTCAGAGAACTTACAGAGTAGATTAGTTGCGGTAGAGCATGACGCCAAGTGCATTTTGATAATGTGCTCAGTATGGAACAGCTTAGTGTACTGTCTGAGCGAGTGTCCGAACAACAAGAAAAATGTCTCGACCGTCTCGACATATAAGAGACCATGCGGAAAGAATTGCTGGTCATAACGAGGAGTTTGTTAACATGGGTAGAAAAGTAGACGACATTGCGGTGACCTTAGAAAATATGGCATTAAGTAACGAGACAGGATCAGATAGCACGCAACCTGTGCCGATAACAGAGTGCGAAGAAGTCAAGTCATTGCTCAAGTTCAAGGAGAACCAGTCAGAGATCAATAAAAGAAATAGAGCAATGCTTGATGAAATAAGTCGTAGAGTGGGGAACGAGCAATTTGATGATGAAGCTGGTAGGGTTGTATCTGGTGATGGTGGGTGTTTAGGAAAGCGAAAGCGTATGGAAGATGAGGGTATCAAACAGCTGGAGGAACGCGTCAGTTCTCTCAGAAAGAGGCATGATGCTGCTGGAAGTGACACTAGTATTTCAAGCGTGGATTATCATGAGGAAGAGAGCCATAGGCATTTCGTCACTGTTCAAACTTAGCTGAAGTTCCCAGATCCTAATCATGAGATACACCCTGAACACTGGATTGAGGAATTTGATCATTCATTACCGAGTTCGTGGAGGCCTCACTTGCGAATAAAGTTTGTCACTAGTCATTTAGTTGGTGAGGAGGCTGCACGAATGCACATTCGTGTGAAGGATTGCACCTCATATGACGACTTTAAAACTGCGTTTCTTGATGAGTTCTGGAGTAAGAATGAGCAAGAACGAATCCAATTGAGTATTTTCACGAAGGAGGCGTACTCAGACAATTGGCATGGAAGCCCCTTGCTGTTTTTCAAGGATTTGTAAAAAAGAAACCAGTTCCTTGACATGCCATACGAGGCTTGTGAGTTGATTCGCATTTGTATGACTAAACTGCCATATCAGCTGCATAGAGATATAAATATTGCAGGCAGAGGCTTGTCAGATGTTAGCGGTTTCCAGAACCGTTTGAAGGAGCTTGGAGCTGATCAGCCTTTAGGAAGTGTGGATGCGGTTCGTTTTGTTCAGCATCAGCCGAATGGTCACCGAAGTAACGGTTTTGGAGACTGTAACAATCATAAATTTAATAATGGACATGGTTTCAACAATTTTAATAATCATCCTCGGCCTAATAATAATGGAGGCTACCAAGGAAATAATAAGAAAGAAAGGGCAAATGGGAAGAAGCAAATGAGCGGTTTTGGTAAAGGGTCTTGGCACCAAAACGGTTGGCAGAACGGAAATGATATGCAAGGTCACAAAGGTGACTGGCGATCAGCTGAACGACCAGGTGTACAGATAACAGAGGTTACCGGTAATAACTCAGGCAGTGATGCTTCACACCAAGGTGGAGGTAGTGGTACTGTTGCGTGACGTTGCGATGTGGACAGGAACAGCAATGATAGTAGCAATAATGTAGTGAGTAAGGATGTAAATATTAGGCTAATTGGTTATGAGGATCTGAGCGGTGTACTACTCGCTGACGATGCTGTAGTAGGATCTATGCGCTGTCCTGTCTTAGTAATTGATGTGCTGGGTGTTTACATAGAATGTCTCTTGGATTCAGGCAGTGAGATGTCGGTAATGCGAGAAGACGTCTTTAATTCTTGTAACAAGGTCAATGCGTGGCTGATGCTGTCACTCAAGAAAACAAGAGTTAGAGGTGCCATTCATGAAAAGGGTATAGAGGTAAAGAAACAAGTTTTCGTAGATTTTAGGTGTCAAGATTCTGTGGGTTGCGCGGTGTTCTTGTTGGTGTCGACACTGACAGTGTCTGCAGTGTTAGGAATGGATTTCTTACGTAGCACAAAGGCCGTTTTAGATTTTAATGCAGGTGTCGTCAGGCTCTTGAGCAATGGAGAGGAGGTGACTTGTCGATTAGAAGATAGCCACGATGGAAACAAGTCGTCCTTTGGTTCATTAGGAATAAATTTAGTTGAGGAGGCAGATTGGATTTGTGAGTTATTGTGCAGTGCTACAAGTATGTGTAAAGGCATGGTGGAATGGCAGGATTTCAATACGCTTCTAGATATGAAATTGGAACATATTGTAGATGCTAAGGAGAGATGTGAAGTTCGGAAAATCCTAGAGAAACATAAATCGGTATTCTCGGATATACCTGGTCCTATCAGTCGGTTTCAGTATAAAGTCAATGTGAAACCGCACCAAACTTTTGTGGGTAGGTCATACCAGATTCGTGTAGCGCTTAAGGAGGATGTGGAAAAGGAGATAAAATCTATGTTGAAGCAAGGGGTTATCGAACCTGCTGCCAGCCCTTATATAAGCTCGTTGCATGCCGTGAGAAAGAAGTGTGGAGCCGTCCGACTAGTTTTGGACTCGAGGCGTATAAATGAGATAATAGAGCCAGAAACAGATCGACCGGAAACACTTAGTGAGTTGCTGCAGCGTTTCCATGGGGTCAAGGTACTCTCATCAATCGATCTACGGTCCAGTTATTGGCAAGTGGAGTTGGAGCCATGTTGTAGAAAGTATACAGCATTCTTATGTTTTGGTAAATGTTACCAGTTTAGGCGGTTACCGTTCGGGTTAAATGTATCCTCTGCGGCTTTCATTCGGGCGCTAGACCTTGTGTTGCCGTACGACTTGCGTAAGCGCGTAACCTGCTACATTTTACGACATGCTTGTGGCAGAAAGTTCATGGGAGGAGCATAACCGTGTAGTTGAAAGACTTCTCACTGCTTTGGAATGTAGCAACGTAAATGTCATCTTGACAAAATCCGAATTCAGAAGAAAGGAAGTGCAGTTTCTCGGCCATATTGTCTCTCCAGAAGGAATTAGACCTGACCCCGAGAAATTGGAGTCTATAGTGTACTTCCTGGTGCCAAGGACGAAGCGCAAATTGCGATCGTTCCTCGGTCTAATAAATTTTTATAAAATATTTCTTAAGTTAGATAGCATTACTACTCCTCTCCTCTGTCAGTTGACTAGTAAGAAGATCGGATGGTATTGGAGTGATGAGACCCAGGAAGAGTTTGACGCCCTGAAGAGAGCTCTTCTTGAAGCTCCACTGCTTGTTCATCCGGATCTTACTAAAGAATTCAGACATTTCAAGGACTGGCATAGGAGTTGCTATATTCCAGGAGAAAGAAGTTGAGGGCGTTGTGGTTCCACAGACAATTGCTTTCGCTAGCCGTGTTCTCACAAAGGCTGAGAAAAACTATTCTGTTATGGAGTTAGAGGCGTTGGCTATTGTCTGGGGTTTCACGAAATTCCTATACTATCTTTTCGGCAGAGAGACTAAAGTGTATACCGATCATCGGTCACTTCAATTTCTACTCTCGGCAAAGTTAACGCACAGCCGCCTTACTAGGTGGGCTCTGGTTCTGCAGAAGTTCAAGTTCCGTATTGTATATGTCCCTGGTCTCCAAAATGTTGTGGCGGACGCTCTTTCGAGGAATCCTGTGGTTCATCGGAGAGTAAGGATGAGGAAGCGAACGAGAACCTGTTTGAAATTTTGTACATGAAAAACGCCACATTTGAGAATTACGTCGGAACGGCTTTGACTAACATTGCTCGTGACCAAACTAAAGACGAGGTGTGGAGTGTCATAAAACAGAGGCTTAAATGTCGTGACAATCTCGAACTAACAGATTACTACATGTTAAAGAACGACGTGCTATTCTTTAGGAAGCGTCCACAGAATTCAGATTGGGTGCTAGGTGTACCAGAAGATCTGATTAATAAACTAATTTGGTACACGCACCTTAGTTACGGTCACTTCGGTGCAGGTAAATGCCATAGCAAATTGAGCTTGTCTGGTTATTTTAACAACATGAAAAGGAGAATTAGTCGTGTTCTGAGCCTTTGTAAGGTGTGTCAGAAGGCCAAGCAGTCGAGTGTTTCCATGAGAGCTCCACTGTTCCCAATTGTGGCAGTTCGACTCAAGGAATTAGCCGCTACGGACTTAGTTGTTCCATTGCCAGTGACAACGCAAGATTTCCGGTACGTTATGGTGGTAATTGAGCTAACATCTAAGTTTGTTACCTTCACACCGCTCAGAGCGGCTATGGCCAGGACTGTGGTTGATGCAATCAAACGTGACTTTCTCAGTGTTGTTGGTCATGTTGAGCGGATTATTTCGGACAACGGGCCACAATACCGGTCCAAGAACTGGATCCGCACCTGAGGTGGAGGAAAATAAACCAATAGTCATTTCGTGTTACCACCCTGCATCGACCCATGCTGAAAGAGTCATTCGCGAGCTGGTCAAATTGTGTAGAGTGTACTGCAATCGTAACCACAGAAGTTGGGACGCTCATCTGAAAGAGTTGCAAGATATATTAAACGAATTACCACCTGGAAGTACTGGTCTTAGCCCTTTGTTAGTATTAAAGAACCGTACGCCTCCAGATAGAATTAGGGAGTTAGTGTCCTTCCCGCAACAAGGAAGGGTTAGACATTGCGAGATTGTAGAACTGACAGTCAAGAGAATAAAGGAAAATGCTGCTATGAGGAAGAAAAGACAAAAGGGAGTTACTTGGAATCTATCGCCGGACATCGGAGATAAAATTCTGATAAGATCACATCGTTTCTCCTGTAAAGGAAAATATCGAAATAAGAAGTTTTTCAACATCTTTGTTGGCCCATTTAGAGTTAAAAGGGTTGCTCACCCGAACGTCATAGAAGTGGAGACAATAAGGACACGCAAAATTAAAGGGTTGCACCATATTTCCAATGTCAAATTGTGGAAGTCGTAACTGTGACTCAGAGCATTTCGTTAATTCAGCATGCTCAACTGGCCATAAAATATTTTATAACTTGTATGTTAATTTCCTTTAGGTTAGCTTATGCGGTTGGTCAAGTTCTTGTTTAATGTGTCTTCATTTGGGTAGTTGTTATAATAAAGTAATCATGCTCGTCTTATTTTGTTTATCTTTCTGTGTTACAGGCCTGTTAGTTGTTGTTTTAATTAGGCACGCCATAGTAGCGATGTCAAGGCGTGCTGTAAGAGCATAGTCTTTCTAATGGTTAGGCAATGTAGCCGTAACCTTCGGTGGTCGATGAGCCAGGAGAATTTGCTTAAATGTTGCAGGTGACTGTTTTGGAGAGGACTTTATGTACGTGTATATGACTATGGATTAGCTCAAAGTATTGAGAAGCAATTATATAAGAAGGGGACTTGTACCGCTGCTACTATAGTGTTTTGTTGAGAAAGGAATTCTACCTTCATAGTAATCTGGCCAGGGAGTAGTAGAACAGCTACCATTTATCCTATATTAATATGCTTTTACCTGTGTAACATGAATGCAGTGTGTTATGGTGTTATTATTAGTGTTCTGTTGGTTGCTCTAGCCGGCCGCGGTGGCCGAGGAGACTGAGGCGCTTCAGTCACGGTCTGCACGACCACTACGGTCGGGGGTTCGAATCCCCCCTCAGGCATGGATATTTGTGCCGTCCTTAGTTGTAGGTAGTTCATAAGTAGTTTGTAAGATTAGGGACTGATAACCCCGTAGTTAAGTCCCTTAAGCTTAACAAACATTTGAACATTTTTGTTGGTTGCTCTACGTTAATTTGTGAAGTATTCTGAGTTTTATTTGTTACAGAAGTGTGGATTAAGGGCGATGACCAATATTAGGATCTTGTTAATCCAACTGTTTCCAGTTCAGAACTGGAATTTGAGTGTGCACCTGGAAGGAGTTGGTGCACCAGATCCCTCGAGAGATGTTTAGTAGTTTTCTGAAGGCAGTTAAGAAGTTTAAAAGATGATGGAATATGTGTAGTAGTTGGTTAATAATAAGGTGGTATACATCGACCATTATTCATCATTTCTATAATCTTTGATTGTTTTGTTCAAAATATGTAGTGAGTTCGACAACAAGTAGGAAGGCATGATAAGGCTTATAGTACTCTGACCTGGCTCGTAAATTATGCTCGAGATCATTTGTTTAAGGCAGAGCTAAAGAGTAATGGAATATTGCTGTATGTGTGACTAATAACATGTGTGTTTGGGTCTGCATGACTTGTCTTTCAAGTAGCGTATTAAGTGTGCATATTACTTGCCATATTGACTTTATTTGGCAGAATAGAACCGTTAAGTCAGTTGGGGTTGTAGATAATAGTAGTGCATGATGAGTGATGTATAAAGGGATTGGTGAGTAACAACTGTTTCCAGTCCTATCCTTGCCCTTTGCCTTTAGTAAAACAAGATTTCACCTGTTGTTTTATTTGTTTACTTTAAGCTGAATACATTCAGTAGACCAAGCTATCATCATTTATGGATGGTGAAAATGGTCGTTTCAGTATTTCTTAGTTTCATAATATTTAGGTACTTCTGTAAAGCCTTTTCATGTTTAAAACACTTATTAATTATCAACTGTAAAGTTTGTGGCCTTTTGCAATTTTATTTTAATGTAAAGCTGTTTTAGAATTTAGACAGTTTAATTGTACGGTTTTCTAAGGTCAAAAATTTTGATGTGACTTAAGTATTAGTTCATATGTTTGGGACATGTCCGAGAGACGTCTCCCTGCTGCATAAGGTTTTCAGTTTACTTTCCCAGCTTTGTACGCCTGAGTTGTGCTAAGGGTTAATGTAAGTTCTATTTAGGAAAACATGTCTCTTTAGTATTGTGCACCTGTTTCATGTGACGATGAGGGCGAGTTGGCTGCGAAGGGAGAGAGAGGCTGATTGTGGTGGCAAGGGTGCGGCTAACGGGACCTGTGTGACGTAGCTTGGGGTGCCACGGCTATTGCAACTGTCTGGTGTGTGACGTCAGAGGGCGTGGCGCGAGCGGCCGGCTGCCAGTGGCTAATGACGGCTGGCGCGGGCTTGCACACACACCCTGCAAGCAGTGTTGCCACCCCGTCGAGTGATGTAACATGGCGCATCACGTCAGGTGGAACGGACCACGTGGCGAGCAGCTGGCCCGTGACGTAAGAAGGGGTGGAGCGGGCGGCCGGTGGCCGTTCACCGGCCGAGACTGCTGCTCGCGAGTGCGGGCGCACTACCTGCTGCTGCCTCAATGGTGCACGGAGATGAGGGACACTGACTCCTTTGACCTCGGCTCCTGACACGAAAGAATAACAGAGATCTGACGGACAGTGTCGCTGATGCTCTGCTGCACTAGCCTGGTCACACTCTTGTCCATTGTGTACCTGGCGTTATGGCTCAGGACTTTGTGACTTTTGATACCTTCATGGTGTATTCTGTAGATTTTGGGGAAATAGTGCATTATGCATCTGAACGCCCCATAGAGACAACGCCCTGGAGAAGCTATATGGTGGCGTCTGACAGCGATGGGTGGCCCTTCCATGTGAACTGTAAGCAGAATAGAGGGGCTGCATGTCCACTAGTTCTGTCAGGAGAACCTACACCCACATCTTGTAATTCCACAGACAATGCTCACCTTGAGTGAAGAGTCACGTGTTTAGGACTTGAGCAATTGTGAGTCGACCTCAGTGAACATTTAGTTAAACCCTATACGTAATGACTAAAGGGGTGCAATTACTGATGCTGTTACAGCACGAACTTCATGAGATTCTTTTAGTTAAGCTGGTGCTGAACTTTCATGTTGAAGACAGTCAGGAGTTTGAGGCATGAGCAAGACACTTTTACATACTGTTGGTATGGAGTTGTAGGGAGTTATGACTAGCTGAAGGAATCTGCCTCTGAGACTGTAGCTGAGTTCATCGCTCGTCACAATAATAGTGTAGATTCCCTCCAAGTCGCCCAATCAAGACTGCCCTCCGCTGCTCTCCATAGAAAGTGTTGGTGCAATATTTGATTTCGTGTGAAACAAGCTGAATTCGTGTCTTTCAGGCTGAAATTTGCGGAAGGGATACTTCCTTAGTTTTGTATGTGCTTATTTTTATTGTTATTATGCTTTGAACGTATTTTTGTTTTGTCACAGTATAATTTGTTGCTTACCTTAATCTTATGATTTCTACTTGTGTTGTTTCGAAATTTAATCACTTTGTTAATTTGTCTTTGTTTGATTGTATATTTCACTTGCATTTTTAATATAGTTGTAGAAGATCTGAAATTTAGTATTTAAATATATCCTCTGAAGGTTAATTTTGTTGATGTTGAGGATCTCTGGCTAGTGTCCAAGGGGTCTCATTATGGAAGTTTTCGAGTGGAGGTAAATACCTAAATTGTTTCTTGCTCTAGTACAAGGTTGGGACTGTTGGCCTTTGCCATCAGTGACCTTTGAAGATGAGTCATAGTGTAGTGATTAGTTGCCCTGGTTGTTACCTGTTTGTCGAATAATGTCCCTAATTGTACATGCTTAAGATTGGTACTGTCTGATCTTATTCTTGTCAGCTGTGTGAGATCTTTGGATCATGCATTACTAGTGTTACATTATCTGAATGTTTAGAAGGCATTATTGCACTCTGGAGTTTTGGTTCTGCGAGGTTAGCCTAGTTATGAGCAGTTTATTTGCTTTATATTCTCTGACAATAAGTGAACTTAAAGCAGAATTTAATTCTGTGTACTCTCTTCTCATACTAGATAAGGTATGTACTGTTTTCAGGGATTAACTGTAACTGTCACTCCGTTTAGTGCTGAATGTAAACAGTGATTTGTTCTTTGCTTTGGTCTTAAGAAGGGATGAGAGATAGCAAGGTCTACTCTTATGAAATTGTAAATTTATATTTATTAGTAATAGAAGAGTTTCTGGCTTCTCTTCCTGTTGCATGTAGGTTTCATGCTTGTAGTTGTAATTGCTGTCTAAAGCAGTGATGTTGAATCACCTGTGTGATGAACAAGTGCTATTATTTAAATTGAGATCATATTTGCTTTGTTAATTTTGTTATTTGAAGTTAAGTACAGACTTAGTAGTTTGTGTATAAATAAATTTGGGTTGAGGTGGCAAGGCTTTAGGATCTCAGTCATGCTGCCTCAATCAAGCCAAAAATGTTCGAGCTGTGCCATTCTATTTGAATGATACATCTCGAACCACCTGGGTGGAGTGTTGTGAAACGGAACCGTCATTCCGCTTCACGACTGTTATTAGTTTTAAAAAGAGTCTAAAATCAAAATTAGATCACTTTCCGTTCAAATGGCGCCTATTAAGGTGATCAGTCGGCTGGTCAATCATCCTAGGATGCAGAAATGGGTTTTGTTTGTTTATTTCTCCTAAAATTTCTTTTTTTTACTTGCACCCTACTTCCTTTCCTTTCCCTTCCCATCCTTTCTTAAAGCGCGAGGAGAGCATGCTGAGGTGGTGGTAAGTTGCAAAGAACTGGAGTGGAGCTTGTAGAGACAGGTTGTCTGAGGATACAGGCAGCTAACGTCAGTGACTGACTATAGCTGGTTCGTCAGGTGCATCTTGGGCGCCGACTTTGGCAAGGAGGCCCTCAGCCAATGGCGTCGCTTGACGTGAAATCTTGTTCGGTTTGGCGTGAGGACAAGGGAGATGACTAAAAGGGGAAGTCAGTGGCAGTGGGCAGGAAGTCAGTAGAAGGGAACGTGTAAGGTGGTCGCCAGGAGAGCGTGAGAGCAGTGGAAAGGCAGTCGAGTTACTTTTAGGAGTCTTAGGTGGTAAAGTATGGAAATTTAAGAATTATTATCCTCGACAGTCTAGTTTCCTTTGTTACTGCCCGCGCACTTCTCGGTGCCTCAACATTAACTGTACTTTTCTTGAGGTAATCACTTAGCTGAGTATGTTTGCCTCTAGACAAGGCCATAACGGTTTTCCCTTACAAACTTGTTCTTGTCTCCTATAGCTATGCTTTTCAGTGAAATAGTGCTCAAATTAATTATTTTATATCTATGGAGTAATGTAATGGACTTTCGGTCGGAATTTATCTGTGATTTACTTGTGCCTCTTTGTGTCATGCAATCTCATGCACGTATTGAGCAGCGTAGATGAAGTACTGTTATTTGGCCATTTTGTTCACATGTTTTGGGGGCAATATTAATATTAATTCATCTAACTAGGATGTGACCGGAAAGACCGGCGATTTTATTATTATTTCTGTAAGTGGGTTTGTACTTCGAAAATTTCATCCACATGTTGAGCAGTGTAGATGAAGTACTGTTATTTGGCCATTTTGTTCACATGTTTTGGGGGCAATATTAATATTAATTCATGTAACTAGGGTGTGACCGGAAAGATTGGCGATTTTATTATTATTTCTGGAAGTGGGTTTGTACTTTGAAAATATCATCCACATGTTGAGAAGCGTAAATGAAGTTCTATAAATTGGCCACCTTGCTCATATATTTTGGAGAGAATACTGATATTTATTCATTTAAGTAGGTTGTGACTGGAAAGACTGGTGATTTTATCAATATCTTAAATTGGTTCACACCAGAAACTTTCATCCAAGTGTTAAGCAGTGCAGTACCTTGCTTATTTATTTCGTAACAAATAACAATCTTTTTCTAATAACTAAAGTACGTTCCTAAAGGACGAGAATTTGACACAAACAACCACGCCAGTCACTCAATAAGCAGTTTTAGTTATGGTGTCCTTGGCGCAAAATATAGTTTGATCATGGTGTTGAAGCTATTGGATACGAACCTGTACCTCAGACAATTTGCCTCTGCTCCTATTTTGAAGTAACAACGATGGTAGGTTGTGCATGTCAGTAGTTTCAAGGTGGTAAACCATTTAAGCGTCCTTTCTGTCATCTTAGTATGGTTGCAAGTCTTTCACATGTAAGACATCAGATAGAGTTACGATTTGATACTGTTTCAGTCAGTAATTCTTACCTTTGGAGCCCAATGTTAAACTATGGCAGCCAAGCCAAAGTTGCTGTTAAATCTATGTATGTTTAATATGTTGTTATTCTGCTTCGTGTTTTAGTTTGCAATAAATAATGTCAAAAGGAAGCCTTCTATTTCAATCTACTCCTGCTCTACCCCACTCTAAATTGTGAAAAATTTTAACTGACCAGTTGTTCCCTGGAAATACATTTTGGTCTAATTTTGCTGTTGTCTATCGGATCATTCGATACCTGCCCCTTATTTTGTGGCTGCTCCTTTCATACCTATGTTATCCTTGCTTAAAATTATCTAGTCATGACACAGGGCCAAAGCTTACATTAATTTGGTAATTTGCAGCGCTGCAAGGAGCAGCTACACAAGATAAGGTGCCTGATCTATTCAGGCTAGTCTGTTTTATTCTATTTGATACAATAAATGCTCAGACAGAATCGATAGACGTAGGAGTTGGGACGTAATTTGCACAGAGTCATCCGAAATTAAACCATTTCCCAGTTCCGACAGTGCAGGATCGGTTCAAGGTATCAATATGGGTACTAAAGATCCTTAAGGATGTCTCTCCAAAGACTCTGTCCGAGAAAATAAGGGTCCAGAACCCAAAAGTCTCGACAGAGGATTGTAGGATAATTAACCAAAAGGTCGTTCCAGAAGGACGAACCCTGGTGGTGAAGGTCGGAGAGAAGTCCCTGAAGGCAATTCGAGAGCAAGACCTGAAACTGTTTTTATGGTTCTTGCAGGTCGCCTCAGGGTAATCAAAGACCTTAAAGGCAATAATGGCAGCAAGATGGGACTGGAAGTGCTGCAGATAAACCTGCAGCATAGTAAAGGGGCCACTGCTGCCCTGGGGAGACAGGAGGTGGACATGGCCCTGATACAAGAACCCTATTTATACAAAGGGGGTTTATCAAGCCTCGGTGGTACTGGAGGTAAGCTGATTTATGCTAGAAATCTAAAAAACTCCAGAACATGCATTTATGTTAGAAATGGAATCCCTTTCATACCGATGATGGATTTTTGTTCCCGGGAGCTGGTGTCCATCAGGATGCAGCAACGTGAGGATGGTATCATGAGGGAAATTGTTTTGGCCTCAGCATATCTTCTTTATGAAGACAGCTCTCCTCACTTCTTTGGAAGTGAGGAGACTGACGGAAGCCTGCCATCGGCAAGGTGATGAACTGTTGGTGGGATGTGATGCCAATGCCCACAATCTATTGTGGGGCAGTAAGGACACCAACAGTAGAGGTGAGCATTTTCTTGAATTTCTCCTATCTAACAACTTGGAGATCCTGAGTAGGGGTGATGAAAGTACATTCAGGAATAGTAGAAAGGAAGAAGTAATTGACATAACTTTTGGTTCCATGATCATGGACAGTTACGTCAAACAGTGGCACGTGGTCCTGGAGCCATCCTCATCAGATCACATGTATATTAAATTCAAGGTGGAAATGGGAACCAGACAGACCATGGCCTATAGGAATCCCAGGAAAACGGACTGGGAGACATATAGGAGAGACCTTGTCTTCAGCCTATCGGAAATTAAAACTTTGATAAGGAATCCAGCAGAGTTTGAGGAAGTAGCAGAGGCCGGACCCTCTGCTATAGTGAACTCATACCACGACAACTGCTCAATCACCAAGAAGTGCACAAATAGGAGTATGCCTTGGTGGAATAATGACCTGGAAATGCAAAGGAAACGGGTACAAAGACTGTTTAACCTTGCGAGGCGCAAAGGACAATGGACAAAGTATCGTGATGCCCTTTTTAATTACAACCTAGTCATCAGACGGCCAAAGGAGGCATTCTGGAAGGTATTATGTGAGGAAGTGGAAGGCGCAGCTGCTCAAGCGAGACTTCATAAAATCCTCACTAGAGTACCAACTAATCCAGGAGGGACATTGAGGAAGGAGGATGGGGAGTATACAAAGACAGCACATGAAACGCTGGAACTGCTCCTCAAGACTCACTTTCCTCAATATACTCTGGTGAATAACTCAGACCAGAATGCGATTCCTGAGAGACAACGGTTCTCAGGTATTCGCAAAGAGGACCGAGATTTGGCCAATGAGTCTCGATTTCAGTAAGGTCCGATGGGCGGTGGGAACATTTCAACCGTTCAAGTCACCTGGCCCCGATGGAATATTTCCAGCTCTCCTACAACAAGCGGGAGAAAACCTTATTAGATTCCTATGCAGGTTATTCAGGGTTAGCCTAGCAGCAGGAATCATTCCCGATGCCTGGAGGGCAGTGAAGGTTGTCTTCATTCCAAAACCAGGGAGAATTTATCATACCAAGGCCAAGGATATGAGACCAATTAGCCTGTCCTCCTTCATTCTTAAGACATTGAAAAAGCTGGTTAATGTGCATGTTGGAGAAAGGAGGTTAAATAGGGCTCCTCTACATTCAAACCAACACGCATGTCAGCCAGGTAAATAATGTGAGACAGCTCATTGGGAAGGTGGAGAAAGCACTACACTTTCAGGAAATAGCCCTCTGTATCTTCCTGGACATCTCGGGGGCTTTTAGCAACACGACCTTCGATTCCGTGGTTAAGGCAGCAGAGGTGCATGACCTATATATAGGTGGACTAGGTGGACTAGGGCCATGCTCAGTGGAGGAAAGGTAGAGGCTACCATGATGAATGAAAAAATGGTAATCAACACCACTAGGGGTTGCCCGCAAGAAGGAGTTCTTTCCCCTTTATTGTGTAATCTGGTGGTGAATGATCTCATTGGAGAATTAAACTCTAAGCATTGCTTTTGCCAAGGATACGCAGATGATCTTGTCATAGTAATACTTGGCAAATTTGCTGACACAGTAAAGAATATGGCACAAGGTGTGTTGGACATTGTGCAAGACTGGTGCAGAAAACAGGATCTGGGGGTTAGTCCTAAGAAGACTGTTGTTGTACCATTCACAAAGAAGCATATACAACATTCAAGTTGGAATCTAAAGCTTTTCAATGAAGCACTACCTGTGAAGGGGACAGTGAAATATCTAGGGGTAACCGTAGATGAGAAACTGACATGGACCCCTCACATCAGGAATATTTGCTCCAAGGCAAAAGGTACTCTTGTGAGTGCCAGGAGAGCTTGTGGCAAAAATTGGGGCCTGAGCCCCAAGGGCATGCACTGGATATACACCACAGTGATTAGACCCAGGATAACCTATGGGGCGGTCGTGTGGTGGAAGAAGGTAGAACAGCAGGTTGCTGCTAAGGAGCTTGGTAAGTGCAGAGATTAGCCTGCTTAGCCATAACAGGCGGAATTAGAAGCACACCAACTGCTGGGATGGAAACCATGTTGTATATGCCCCCATTACACCGTTGGGTCAAGATGGAGGCAGTGGCTGGTGCATACAGACTCAAAACTGGCAAAAACTGAAACTCTTTGGGATATCCAGAATCACACACTGAAATAGTGAGTGAGGTAAATATAGGAAAGGTTGGGGAAATGTCAGCCGACTGTATTATGACCCCATACTGCTTCAACAAGCCTTTCAATATAACAATCGGATGTAGGGAGCAGTGGGAGAAAATAGTTCGACACCGTACGGGGGATATTTCTGGTTCACTGACGGGTCAAAATCAGACCAAGGCGTTGGGGCTGGGGTATACGGGGTGCAGCCAAGACTGGAGGGCGTCATCTCTCTAGGGAAACTGGCATCGGTATTCCAGGCCGAAATCACTGCCATCAGGGCGTGTGTGGAGGAGAATTTGTGTAGGTGCTACAAAGACCGTAGCATCTATATCTATTCAGACAGCCAGGCATCCCTGAGATCATTGGCAGCTCCTGCAACAAGGTCTAAAATTGTTGCATAATGTTACAGGGTTCTGGTGGACTAGGGGAAAGCAATAGAGTAAACCTATTGTGGGTCCCTGGCCACTCGGGGATCAGTGCCAACGAACATTCCGACAGATTAGCCAGGATGGGGGCAGAGACTCCATTTATTGGACCGGAACCTGTCCTGACAATCACCAAGGCAATGATCACATTGGAGCTATGTAACTGGCTCAGAAGACAGCACGTAGAATATTGGACCAAAGTCTATCAACAAAAACATGGCAAGGTAATGATGCCAAAGTCATATTTCAAAAGAAGCTCTGCAATCCTGGGTCTGAACAGGAGAGAGATTAGACTCATGGTTGGATTGCTGACAGCCATGGGAATAACAGAAGAGGACCCCAAATGTAGGATCTGTGATGATGGTGATGAAACTGCATCACATCTAATCTTCGAATGCATTGCATTTGAGAGTAAAAGGCACAGAACATTTGGGACAACCAGACCCAAAGAAATTGTGTCTAATAAAGAATTGGTAAAGGGACTCCTTGCACTGTTCATGGGCATTGGTTGGCTTTACTAGATATACAGGGAGCGATACCGTATGATAAACTTAGTTTCGGTGTGGGCAGTGACGGGTTGGACCAAGACTGTTTTGGCTTCCCTGAGAACAATCAATCAATCAATCAATCAATGTAGATATTTATTGATGTAATTCGTCTATGGAACTGAATAATACAAGTTTATTTTGTCATATGCTTTTCGCCTATATTTGTAAGGCATTTTAGTGACAATTTTTAGTGGATGCTGGACTGCACACAGTGCTATTTGGTGCCTTTAGGTTGTTTTGTTTCGGTTTTTTATTCCATTGGCCAAATATTTCCACTGAAGATCCTTTAAAATAAAGTAGAAATGCATATGGAAAAATAACTTGCATTATTTAGTTGCATCAATAAATATCTACATTATGTTATTAAAACTAACTGTGGGATGAAAGTACAAAAAAGAACCGAACAATGTTTGCATTGACATCATGTGCAGCATACAAGGCTATTCATTTTTCATTACTCAGGAGAACATTAAGTTTTTGAAGACATGCCTTCGAAGGGTTTAGGGTGGGAGTGGGATTGAAATATCTTTGTTAAGTTTGACAATTAGTATAACAGCGTTGTGATCGCTAAATTCTGCGTCTAAGGTAATCTAGGATGTGGGTCTTACTCTTGTGGATTAATTTACAAGACCCTGCATGTTTATGATTTTGCAAGATTGATAAATGCCTCCCTGTTTGTATGTTGAGTGAGAAAATCATTAGTAAAGTCACCACGTACAATAAAAAATGTGTACACTCTGCAATGCAAACAGATAGAACACTTTTATAATTGAAACATTATTACTAGCATGGCATTAGACTGACAGTAGGTAAACATTTGACAATTACTCCAAATTCTCTACTTTCTGTAGCCTACCTCTTTATGTTGAAAGACGGCTCTCTGCCTCTTTTCATTTATTTCAATGTTTGCTCACCTCCCTTTGAAGTTATAGAGGCTTTGCACTTGTTAGATTCTATTTTCAATTTAAAAACTTATTGATTTATTGATTATAAGTTAAAGTATTAACTTGCATTGAGATGTAGTTATGCTCCCCACCCTGTATATACACTGTGTGTGAGTGATACGCTTCTACTGCGTTCTGCGCTTGCCTCGTTTCGCCGCAGGGAGCTCTGCTGTGCGTCGTTCGCTTATGCCTTGTTTCCACTAGCTAATGCTGGGAGCGTTGGTGTGCGCTCCGCGCCTGGCTCATTCAGCCACTTCCAGTGAGCTCAAAGATAATCTGCAGTCAGTACAGTCTATTACGAAAGCGTGACGCTCGCGGCCATATTGCTGAACGTATATCTGTCGCACTCTAACTAGTTGTTAGTAGTATTTGCTTAGACAACATTCTGACATTTGTAATCGTTAGTTCTAGTTGCGTTCGAAAGCAACTGAACTATAGGATAACTAGTTCTGAAAATTCTAATACTATTCACAAAATAATTGACACGTGGAATAAAGCGTAGGCCTACTCATGAAAAGAAACAGCAGTAAACAGCATGTATAAGACGTATAAGTGAGTTATATTTTTTCAGAACTAGTGTTCCTACCACATTGCGTTTAACGAATAAATTACTTTACTGTAGAAAGACAAATAAAGGTGTAAAAACGACCAAATCGAGGTCTCTGATATAAGCATCATTCTCCATACAGTAATTTCCAGTCAGTGAGCTCAAACGAAAATCTTTATAAACAAGAGACAAATATAGAACTGAACACAAGAAGTAACGTCTGCAGCGGTGTAATTTATTCTTTACATTAATTGTGATAGAAATACTATGTAATTCTGAATAAAAATATAGTTCATCTATGGATCTGAACTCTACTTCGTTTCTTTTTGCGTTCTCTACAACCATAAACGACTCACACTTTACATTAATGCATTTATGAAAGTAATTAATTGTTCATAACTTAATTTTAAAGGACGCAGAGCACAAAAGTACAATACGACCTATACGTACGGGGTTGCCAACTTAACGGAAATAGTGTGTCACGATTTTCAGAGATTCAAAGCACTACAGTTGTGTCCAGTGTTAATAATTGAGATCACTGGCTACACTAGACCTTAGGGACCGACGAACACCGGAAGTGACGTACGTCTTTCACAGAGAGTAGCATACTATGTTGACATCTGTAAGCTCTTTGCTACTGAAGGTCATTGGTGTGTCTGCACGAGAAACGCTTTGTTTCGTTTGGTGTATGTGGCGTGCGTTGACGGTCGATTTGTGTGTGTTGTGCTTCGTTTCTTTCTTGTGTGAAGGGCGCGATGGAAAACGATTTTCAGTGTTCGGTGTGCGACAAGAGTTTTAAGCGGTCGTGGATTTTGAAGCGGCATAAAAGACGGGTGCATAACCTTTTCGTTGGACAAAAATCTTTCCAGTGTTCGCTTTGTACCGTGACATGTGTGACGAAGGAAATGTTGTGGAGACATTTACAATTGGCCCACGATATTAAAAGACAAGAGGAAATCTTGTGCTTTCGTAATGAGGCCGAATTTAAATTGTGGAAAGGTGAAACGGAGCGGACAACGCGTTCACTATTCGTAAAAAATCGTGGGGGGCAATACGTTACGGTTTCCGGTGGCAAAGTGAGTTATTATGATTGCCATCGCTCCGGTAGTTATACCTCAAGAGGTAAGGGTTTTCGTAACGTGAAAGTACAAGGCAGTAACAAAGTAGGTGGCTTTTGCCCGGCTAATATGAAAGTTACGGAAAACTTCGAAGGAATGTGGCATGTAACGTATCAGTCCACACATGTGGGACATGGGATTGAATTGTCTCATCTCAATCTCTCGAAGAAGGAAAGGGAAGATATAGCGGTTTCACTAGCGCAAAAAATTCCACCTGACGTAATCATAGATGAGATAAGAGAATCTGTCTGTGAATCTGGCCTACAAAGACTTCATCTCGTCAGTAAGACAGATCTGTACAATATCGAACGGAATTATAATTTGTGTTCGAGGGCTGTGAGGCACCAGAATGATGCAGTCAGCGTGGAAGCGTGGGTAGATGAAGTTAACAGAGGCAGTAAGTCTTGTGTCTTGTATTACAAGGCACAAGGTAAGCTTTGTGAACTTCAGGCGCATTTAAAGGCGCCAGATTTTGTTTTAATTATAATGAATGATGCACAGGCTCACCTACTGCAAAAATATGGTAGCGACTGTGTCTGTGTCGATAGCACACATGGGCTTAACGGTTACCATATTGACTTGACTACAATTTTAGTGCTGGACGATATGAGGCAGGGCTTTCCCTGCGCATTTCTTTTATCCAATAGAAATGACACGGAAGTGATGAATGTGTTTTTTTATTATATACGAGAAAGGGTAGGAAAAATAACGCCTGGTGTATTCATGTCTGACATGGCAATAAGTGCTTTTACTGCATGGAACCATCAAATGGGGCCACCACTTAAAAGGCTGTACTGCACGTGGCATGTTTTGCAGGCTTGGCGTAGGCAGATAATAAAGAAGGTGAAAGGTAAAGAAAAGCAGGAAGTGGTTTCTAACCAGCTTAAAGCTTTGCTACAAGAAACTGACGAAACAAAGTTTCTGGTTATGCTTCCTGCTTTCTTAGCTACTTTGGATGATGATGATGATACTTTCGCATTTTCCACGTATTTCAAGGCAAACTACATGGAAAATGTGAAGTATTGGGCATATTGCTATAGGTTACGTGCAGGTATTAATACTAACATGCATCTTGAGAGAATGCATTGCACAATTAAACACATATACCTGCATGGCAAGAGGGTGAAAAGGTTAGACAAGGCACTATTTGCCCTGATGTGGTTTCTCAAAGATAAGCTGTTTGACAGGATTGTTGTCATCGAGAAGGGGAAACTGACCGGCAAAATGCGGATCATCCGGCAAAGGCATAGACGTAGCCTGCCATTGGATGATGTCATCATCAAGGAAGGATCAGTTTGGAGAGTGCCATCAGAAGAGTCTGATGAAGTATATTTTGTCCATTTAAACAATGATCAATGCAATTGCAAAACTGTGTGCAAGGACTGTAATGCATGTATCCACAAATACTTCTGTACATGTATAGACTCTTCCATAAAATGGAACATGTGTAAACACATACACAGTGTGTGTAGGTTTGAGGCTAATCGTTGTAGTGTCATGGGCCTACAAAGTGCCAAAAAAATTACTAGTGTCGAACATTCAATGGCAGAAGAAAGAGATAAGATATTGGCAGAGTTAGGCACTAACACTGCTGACAAACAGGCTCCAATATCAGAATGGAAAAGAAAAATGGTGACTGAATTTTCAAATGTAGTTGGTGATGTGTCTTCATCTAGTGAGCGTAGAGTTGTTGAGAGACAGGTATTGTCTCTGAAAGCTACAGTATCAGCTGTGCAAAAGGGACAACAAGACTTCTGTGTGGCAGCAGATGAAGACTTCTCTACCAATAGGAAAATTGTTCCTCAGAGAAGACCCATGCCAAAGAAAAAGGACTGTTACAAGCAGTTCCACGAAACTGAGGATGCAGTGCCTGTGCGAGAAAAAACTGAATATTTAAATATCCAAAGAGGTGTGTATGAGAAATCTATTAGTAACTGTCAAGTGTAAATCTGAATTAGGCTACAGTGTATAATTGATAATTGTGTCCCTGTAAAGACAAGTGGAGAGAATTTGTCAGCTGTTAAGGTAGTTCTGTGTTTGTAGAAGTCTACTTCTGAAATTTAAACTAACAGTGCTGGCCAAGTAGGCTATATTTCAAACGCTATCATTCAATGGATCTATCACATTATATCCCATCATGATGTTTAGTGTTCAGGGTATGGATGGAGTCTATCTAATTATACATTAATTGGAAAAGGCAGCCATTGAAGGCTCTTACAGGTTATACCAACATAATTATGTGAACATCTAGAATGCTCTTATACATAGGGCTAGTAGAGAAATAGCTTATTTGAAACAGCCTTTATTCTGCTTTCATTGTTCAATTGCATCTTTATCAAATGCTTTGCACAAAGTATGTATATGTAAATTTATGAAAACTGTTGGCTGTGCATGGTAAAGTTAAAGCCTGACTAATTTGGCCCTTAGCATTAATCAGGCTTTACATTCTGAACCCAAGCATTCTACCTTACCTTTAGAAAGGATGAAAATGATTTACAGTACTATTATATTTACTTTTTAATTTTGGAATTTCCTGTGTCCTCTTCAGTTTCTAATAGCTAACCACAGCACATTAGTACATCACTTAAAGTTGAAACTTGATAGGATATTATAATATGAAATTCCATCCAAAATTCACTCTAGGCCTAGTTCTTAATCTTAAGTACTATTAACTGGTAACTGTATTAACATTAAAGTGGAAGGATCCCGAGGGTTTTGAACATGTTACTGCAAGGTATTAATTAGCTACATGCTTTATTCTTAATGCACATTTCTGGAATAAACTCTAGTCTTCGATACCGCTTTGACCAATGGCACCATACATAATTCAGATACTACGAACACGTTTACCACAAAACGGTATCTGTAGTTAGATTGCACCTAAATAGCTCAAATCTACTTAATGATACCACGTCTTCAAAATACATTTAATAATTAGGTAATTTTAAAGTAAGCTTGTACATGTCCTGAATTGATAGATTTATGTCGAACATACAACTGTAAATTGATTGAGTGTTTCTGAACTGGAGATTCGGACACTTCGCGCCCTCACGTGGTAATATAAAATTCTTGTTTAACCTATACCTAAACTTCTTAGGGCTATGCTACAGATAACTTTTTTAAAGTGAAAGTTCGGGTGTCTTCAAAAATAAGAAGCATAAACAGTAAGTACCGGTATTGAAATAATGCATGGGGCGGAATGATGCCATTGGTCAAAGCGGTATTGGACACAAGGTTTGACCCCATTTCTGTGCAATAAGTGCTATTTTGTGTTAGCTGCATTACTTTTATGGCACATGAGTGTAATAATATGATAGTAATTGTCAGTCAGTACTATGCATACAGAATTATCATTATTGGCTGCCAGTGCGGTAATGGGGGGGATACCCCGAACAGCTGGAAACTGGGCCACCTTCGTAGGTGAAGCTGACTATAATGGACAAAATATAAATACATAAGCCACTTAGCCGGCCGAGGAGACTGAGGCACTTCAGTCATGGTCTGCACGGCCACTACGGTCGGGGGTTCGAATCCCCCCTCGGGCATGGATATTTGTGCCGTCCGTAAGTGTAATTAGTTCATAAGTAGTTTGTAAGTTTAGGGACTGATGACCCCATAGTTAAGTCCCATAAGCTTAACAAACATTTGAACATAAGCCACTTATAATCAACAATCATATTACATAATAAATTGTCAATTGGCAGTAATCCTTCCTTGCAAGTAATACTAATTGTAGAACATTACTTCTGGGGAAGTCTTAATAAATATGAAAATGTACCATGTTCCTATAATGGCTTTTTGATTGTTTTGCAATCATGTTCACAGGTTTTGGTGGTGGTGGTGGTGGTGGTGGTGGTGGTGGTGGTGGTGGTGGTGGTGGTGGTGGTGGTGGTGGTGGTGGTGGTGCTGCTGCTGCTGCTGCTAGGAGTGGTGCTATTTTGGTCCAGACTTTCGGCAGTAAGGTTGCATCCATGGGTTCTGGTGCTGGTGCAGCTGCTGGAAGTAGTATTGCTTTTCAGGGCCACACTTCAGGCAGTCCTGTATCAACTGGGACAAGCCGCAGTTCGGAGCTGTCTTTGTTGAAGCAACAGTACACTGCAGTTGGTATGAACAAATACTAAAGTACCTTTTATTACCGGGGTGGGGGGCGTTATTAATAATTGTGCAAATATGCCTTGTACCTAAACAATTATTTACTTGCTCCAGGATGATGTGCAGTCATGTCCACAGGTTCAGGTGTTGGTGGTGGTGCTGCTACTGCTGCTGCTAGGAGTGGTGCTATTTTGGACCAGACTTTAGGCAGTAAGGTTGCATCCATGGGTTCTGGTGCTGGTGCAGCTGCTGGAAATAGTATTGCATTTCAGGGCCGCACCTCAGGCAGTCCTATATCAACTGGGACAAGCCGCAGTTTGGGGCTGTCTTTGTTGAAGCAACAGTACACTGCAGTTGGTATGAACAAATGCTGAAGTATCTTTTATTACTGGGGTGGGGGGCTTTATTAGTAATTGTGCAAATGTGCCTTGTACCTAAACAATTATTTACTTGCTCCAGGATGATGTGCAGTCATGTCCACAGGTTCAGGTGGTGGTGGTGGTGGTGGTGGTGGTGGTGGTGGTGGTGGTGGTGGTGCTGCTAGGAGTGGTGCTATTTTGGTCCAGACTTTAGGCAGTAAGGTTGCATCCATGGGTTCTGGTGCTGGTGCAGCTGCTGGAAATAGTATTGCTTTTCAGGGCCGCACCTCAGGCAGTCCTATGTCAACTGGGACAAGCCGCAGTTTGGGGCTGTCTTTGTTGAAGCAACAATACACTGCAGTTGGTATGAACAAATGCTGAAGTATCTTTTATTACTGGGGTGGGGGGCTTTATTAGTAATTGTGCAAATGTGCCTTGTACCTAAACAATTATTTACTTGCTCCAGGATGATGTGCAGTCATGTCCACAGGTTCAGGTGTTGGTGGTGGTGCTAATGCTGCTGCTAGGAGTGGTGCAGCTGCTGGAAGTAGTATTGCTTTTCAGAGCCACACTTCAGGCAGTCCTGTATCAACTGGGACAAGCCGCAGTTCAGAGCTATCTTTGTTGAAGCAACAGTACACTGCAGTTGGTATGAACAAATACTAAAGTACCTTTTATTACCGGGGTGGGGGGCTTTATTAATAATTGTGCAAATGTGCCTTGTACCTAAACAATTATTTACTTGCTCCAGGATGATGTGCAGTCATGTCCACAGGTTCAGGTGGTGGTGGTGGTGGTGCTGCTGCTGCTAGGAGTGGTGCTATTTTGGTCCAGACTTTAGGCAGTAAGGTTGCATCCATGGGTTCTGGTGCTGGTGCAGCTGCTGGAAATAGTATTGCATTTCAGGGCCGCACCTCAGGCAGTCCTATATCAACTGGGACAAGCCGCAGTTTGGGGCAGTCTTTGTTGAAGCAACACTACACTGCAGTTGGTATGAACAAATGCTGAAGTATCTTTTATTACTGGGGTGGGGGGCTTTATTAGTAATTGTGCAAATGTGCCTTGTACCTAAACAATTATTTACTTGCTCCAGGATGATGTGCAGTCATGTCCACAGGTTCAAGTGTTGGTGGTGGTGCTACTGCTGCTGCTAGGAGTGGTGCTATTTTGGTCCAGACTTTAGGCAGTAAGGTTGCCCCCATGGGTTCTGGTGCTGGTGCAGCTGCTGGAAATAGTATTGCTTTTAAGGGCCACACTTCAGGCAGTCCTGTATCAACTGGGACAAGCCGCAGTTCGGAGCTGTCTTTGTTGAAGCAACAGTACACTACAGATGGTATTAACAAATGCTAAAGTACCTGTTACTATTGGGAAGGGGCCTTTATTAATAACTATGAAAATATGCTGTTTTAATGTACCAATTATTTCCTGGCTCCAGGATGATTTGCAGTATCAGGTTTGGTTGTTGGTGATTTTACAACTGCAGTACTTCTTTATAGGAGTATTGGTGTTTTGCCAAAAGTGTAGGCAGTAAGGTTGTGTCCATAGACTCGGATATTGATAGTTTTGCTGCCGGATGTTACACTGTTCAGGTATGCAGGCAGTCATATTCTCATGGCAGATGCAAATTTAGGTATTTGGGTGGGGGGGGGGGTTCTGCTCTCACAGCCACTATTCACAAGATGGCATTCCTATGTGCGTGAGTTGTGAATTATTCTGGGAATATGTGCAGTATTTTTGGTTTAGGCTGTGACCTAAAGCACTAGTGGTAGGCATGGTTGTCTTTCACATGCTTGCCTTCTGCATGAACAATTTTGTTTTGAGTTTGTCTATTCCCATGTTGCTTGAAAGATATAGAAAGGAACATATTCATGTCAACCAATACTTGTTTTATTGTTGTCCGATATTGTGATAAGAAATCACATAAATTTTCTTTCACGCAACTAGCTTTTGTGTAAATATTTACTTACAGGACAGATGTGGTGTTGCTCTAAAATTGAGCTGTGGTTGCCTTTATTGCAACATAGGAAATGAAATTAATTTTTATATAGGCTTTGATTCCATGTCTTAGATTTAAAATTGTCATACTAACTTCCACCACAATACAAAGTTCACTTAGTATGTCTCAAATATTTGTTTTGAAGAACTTATTTGGTACATCCAGACCAGTTTATCAGTAATATTAAAAATTGGGGGTAGGAAAACAACTCACCATAAAGACTTTGTGCTATGATTGCTGTCATGTGTGGAAGTTTTATGGCTGAGTGTGAATGAGTGTTCCTTTTTCTGGGGTAGGCTGCAGCCGAAAATTTAAAAATTATATGAACGTTAGTGTCTTTCATATGTCTGTCGGCAACTTATCATTTGTCTTTACAAAGTTGTTTCCTATCCCCAATTATTACTGTTAATGACACTAAGGGTTTGAATGCTCATAATTAAAACAGTCAATAAAATGAGACTAGATGCTACTCTCCATAAAGATGATCACTAAGCTGCCGACAGTAACATAGAACAGAAACACAATCACACTCTTGTAAATTTTCAGACATAGCTTTCATTGGAGAAATTGATTCATACACGACCAATATTATGAGGAAAGGAAGACGCATCTCACCTAAAGACGATCACACAGTCGCTGACTGAAACACATTCATACACTACTGAATTTTCGGCCATGGCCTTAATAAATGTTTTTCTCTGACAAAGGCCATGGCCAAAATTCAGTAGTGTATGAATGTGTTTCTGTCAGCGATTCAGCAATCGTCTTTAGGTGAGTTGTGTCTTTCTTTCCTCATAATGTTGATATTCCTATCCGTACCTTCCATTATTGGATTCATACATGACTGCCATTCATTGTAGCACCAGTGTTCACTGGGGCAGCTGTGATTGGCAGTTGTGTATGAATCAGTTATACTGACTGATGTATGAATGAACTTCTCTGAAGGAGGCCATGGAAAAAAATGCCAGCTCATCAATTGTCTTTATGGTGAGTAGCATCTATCCTCAAATTATTGACATTCCAATTTGGAACTACCATTGTTACAAAATTACAACAATAATTATTAGCAATGCTTCACATTTTGGCCACCTTGTAATGTAATGAGTATTTGCTATGAGTGATGTGATTTACAGTGCCAGAGGCAAGATTTGTTAGTAGTATATTGTATTATTGCTTTTTCAGACTTGCTTTAATGGAAGCTCAAAGTAAAGAAGCAGCAAGTAGTGTCATGGAGTACTGTGGGTATAGGAACCCAAAATGTGGCATGGAGAGGACTACAATAATTTGCCACAGATCTTGGAAAGTCACAACAAAGGCATTGGGCAGTAATCATTTCATTTGTCATACAGCTTTAACCACGAAAGTGTAATGTGTAGTGCTTTTTGAGCACAGTGTTTTCTATGCATGAAGGCAACATGAGTAGTAAGTGTCAATGTTGACTCCTATTGTACCTGCTGTAGGACTTTGTACTTGTGCATCATGGTATATAGGCCTATTGGGGAGACTCGCCATGTAAAAAAATGAGTAACGCATCATGCTTGGTACCTCTAAAGGTGATGTGGAAATCCAAGTAGTGTTAATAAAGAAAATGAATAATTTGTGTACTCTTTTCTTACCTTCATCCTGTTACTTGCAACTAACATGCTTCAACTATACTTCCAATCTATCATTTCAATATTAATTGGATCCTTCTTGTTTTGTCAATTTAAATGGCTTTGTTACCTTCTACAAGTAGGGCATTAGTACCCACTGACATTTTGATTAAAAGTGCATTTTCAAAATGATGTATTCAGATCTACACAGCTTACAATAAATTTGCAATTACATTTTTGTGTGTTGTTACAGTTACGAGAAAGGGAGTGCCCAAAGAGTAAAGATAAACAAAATGTGGCATTCCAAGTATTTTAAATAGGGTTGAGGGATGTAAATGTATAACTGGGGGATGTGTGAACTTGGTTAATATTCATCCTTCATGATAATTCCTAGTGCTGCCAATTATTGTAATACCTGTAGTTCCCTAACTACAAGGCTGATAACTTCCAGCAAAGGTGGCTGCAGGTCATGACAGAAGAGATTGTTTCAGAATCTTGGACACTTAATTGTGTAAATAATTACTGGTTAAATGAAATACTTTTTATATCTAAACATACTGGTTTTCAATGATCTATAATGCTGTTAAGTTATTTTGAATATTTTTAACACAGGATTTTTGATGTGGTGCACACTAGTCCCAGACATTTACCATGTGGGGAAAGTATGACCTGTGGTTGTTAGGGGAAGTGTGTACTTTATTTTACAATTTTCCCAGCTGAACCAAGTAGAGGGAGGAGACAAGAACTCTTGTTTGATGTTTTGTTTTTGATGTTCAACATGAACTCGCAACATATTGCATGTTACTCTACTAAACGTTTCATAAATTGGATTATCATTAATGTACTTGAATGAGATAAACAGTCTGAATCATGAAAACATTAGACATTGTTGCTCCACCCATAGTCTTATACAAACTGTATAGAGATACTAGCTTAAACCCGTGGCTCCGCTCGCATGTTGGTTGATTATGATAGATAAGCTGTCTTTCAGTAGTGTGCTATGAAACCGGTTTTGAAGGATGAAATTAAATACAATACCTACTTTAGAAACAAACATTTTTAATCAACATTCAAATAAAAAATAAAATTATGTGAAGTGCTTAATGATTTACAATAAATAATACATTATTCCTTATAGCCTGTGTTGCAATATCTAAACACGTATGGTGAGAGTAATGTAGAAATTCATTTTAATTTCATTTTGGGCATTCTGGTAAACTACATTATTTGTAATATTGTTTGGAGTGCAAATGTAGAGATTTTTTTGCCATAAAACTGTGCCTAAAGCCTTCCCCGGGTAGACATTGGTAACTACAAATTTTTAGCTCTTTGTCTTGTGGTTCAGACGTGATAAACGTACACCGAACATACATTCACATTTATAGATACAGATTAGCCTGAATATACATGTATCCCATATGCTGATAATGAAGATGTCGATAACATAGAAATTAAAATTATTATACCATTAATGAAGGTACATGCAAGACATTGAAGCATTTTGTTAAATAAAGCCCATACTTTAGCACACAGTTTGAGTAAGATAACAGTTCTTGCTCTTTACATACGTCTGTGAAATTGATGCAATCAAATTGTTAGTTGCACTTACCCCACTACACCCTATTATAGTATTGGCCAAGCTTTAATTCACACGATAGGATAAATTTTACTTAGTACCAGTGGCATGGTGTGCTAATGTTGGCAATGAGCCTTACTGACTGGACAAGGGCTCATACAAGAACCCGTTAGCCATGAGTAAGAACAGCATTAATTATTTTATGGTTAACATAAAGGATTATTTTCCTCGCTCTGTGATTGCATTTTTGAAGAGCATTCATTTGTCATGGCACAAAGATGCCGACATCATAAACATTTTACCACAAAACTCTTTTGACAGACATGTTGCCAGATGATTCAAGTTTTGCTTTGATGGGTTACTCTGTATATCTGCTGTGGTGTTGCCAACATTTGCAGAGCTTGGGCAACAGACTCTGCAGTTTAGCCAATTTTGCGGTGCATGTCTGTCTCTAGAAGGTGTTAGTAATTATGTGGTGGCAGAGTTAAAGATGATAGTTTGTTTCCAAGCAGAACAGAGTATAGATTATGATAATTTTGTGTTTAAAAAGTGATCTGTAGCTTCTCTCTGCTGGTTAGGTATAGGTTAACCAAGAGTGTTTTTTTGCAAGTCAGCACTGAAGGTGCGAATCTTTGGGCTGAGACCTGTGATCAATGGTACATTCTCTTATCTTTAATTTACAAGATTATTTTTTATCTACAATACATAAGTATTAAGATATCCCATGTCGCGTTCCCCGACATGTTGATGACATCTTTGGCCAAAGCTGATGGGTGGTATCCCAGTCTTCAGTTACGCCAAATGCAGTGCTATGTCAATATTTCAAATCGGTAGATGAAAAACGCACACAGATTTGCTATTAGAAATGGATGAACTAAGTATGTATGTTACTAGCAGCAAATCTCTGAAAGTTCTCGACTGATTTCTTTGAAATTTTGATATGTTGGATTTGAATACTATTTTTAATGCATTACGATATTGCAATGCATACCAGGTACCAAAATGTTTTTCTTTCTAAGGCTTGCAACGCATGCCGAGTACACCTAGTCATTATAAAGACTTGCCAACAAAACGCAAACATCTGAATTTCACCCAGGCATATACCATACTTAAAAATGTTGAAAACATACATTTCAGGTGTAGTCTCTATCTCCCCCCCCCCCCCCCAAATTTCATCAAAATCTGTTCACCAGTAGTTTCAAGAAAACTTAACAATTACTTCCACATTTAATAGTGTTAGTGCTGAAAATGGCATATGCTTTGAATTGATTGTGTTGAATCGTTTTACATATAATATATTGACCAAAAATTAAGAATTTTTACAAAAAAGGTAAGGTTCAAAAGTCAAAAAGAGTAAACAGTTATTCTATTATTTGCATGATGTTCTGATCAATACATATTCTCAGGTTTCTTTCCATTTTATTCAAAATCCTTGCACTCCACGGTTGTATTACACTTCCAAACACTTATTTTCAGCAATCAGTGGTCATGTGTTTTTTAAACCTTTATTACTGTAAGCAGATCAAGATTTCGGTCAGTAACTGCCCATTATCAATGCATGTGTTTTTAAGAGAGTATGTTTATGTGTATTTTACACCCTCCTATGTCATAACTAAAGTCACAGTTAAAGGTGTGATTGTCTGGTTGTCATGACATGGCACCATATGAAATACACAAACAACATACTCATCTAAAAATACATGCATTGATAATGGCCAGTTACTGACCGAAATCATGATCTGCTTAATAGTTAAAAAAAAAAAAAAAAAAAAAAAAAAAAAAATGACTTATTGCTGAAAGTCACAGATTTGGCAATAAATATTCTGCACGACATGATTTGTGATGTAGCGGAAAAAAATTGGTCCCACCAGGAATCGAACCAGGGACCCCATGAACGGCAGCTCAAGATTATAGCCATAGGACCACTACCACATATCTGAACTGAGCATTGTTATGATATTAATATGAAATAAGCCTCTTAGAAGCTATAAGAGAAAAGTCCACTTCACATTAACAAATATCTAGAAATAATTATATCTTTCTAAAGTAGACTATCTGGTACTTCAGTGTTCAAGCCATCTCCGCACTGAATATCATCGAAAACGGTTCAGTGGCTTAGATATGAAAGAGTGACAGAGCTTCTATCCCTTTTATATTAGTATGGATTTTAACTAAGCCATAAACGTAGCATTACATAAGTGCCAAAAATAATGTATTTATTACAATCTGTTAGTAAAACAAGACAATACTGACATTTGAACTACTTTCAATGTAAACCACAGCAATTACTATTCACAACTCCTTGCTAATGTTTGTGTAAAAAATGCACACTACAGCCTAATGACAAATGAGGCAAACTGCACAAAGGACTCTAAGAGTACTTGCAGTTCTATTATGGCACAACTTTGCTTGAGAAGTTGGTTCGGCTGATGTCAACATCAGCTGGCAACTGGCTGGCCATTGTGTTTGGGTGAGGAAGGAGGGAAAACACAACATTGGGTAACACTCCTGGGAACAATTTTCTGCAGTGTAAAGCTGTGGGTAAATGACAACTGCTTCATTCCATGAAGCCATACCTCAGCCCAAAATTATATCATATTAATGTACTTTTTGCAGGGTTTCTAGGAAAAAATACTATAATTTGAGTTTTCCAGGAAGCTGGACACACTGCCAATGCATATTAATTCTGTTACAGAAGAAACTGATCCTTAACACATTGCATTCTGTGTGGCTGGCATTGGACACAGCAATGCCTCGCACCCAATTAACTAAATAAATTGTGCTTAATATTTTATGCTTCTAAATGTGCTGGGAAAAAAGTTTTCAGCAGAAATTATGCCACATCCTTTCCAGTTCAAGAATATGATTTTTTTTTTTTTTCTGGACACACACAAAATTTCTCAAGTTAATTAAAATAAGCTTTATTTACAATTTAACAGTTGCTACAAATTATCTGAAGTCAGCTTTTTTCGTTGCCCCAGGTAGAGGAAACTGACAGCATCATTAGGGGATCTATATTAACTTAAAAATTTCATTTAATAAGTACACTACATCAGTACAAATGTTTGCAAACAAGTTGTGGAGTTACTGTTTCCACCGCAGCTCAGCTAGTCTTATGGAAATTATCAAATTTATGGAAATCATCAACCCACAATACAGTTTACGCACCCAGATGACAATTGTTTCTGAACATGCTGAGAAGTTCATACTTATAAAATACATCAAATTTTACAACTTCTTGTGACCACATTAATTGCAACAGTAACTCCAACACATGAGATGCAAGTATTAAGACATGTACATAACAAGGTGAAATGAGTATACATCTTCATTTTTAAAATTTTATCTGTTATTGATAGTAACATCATTTGACATGGTACACATTAATTTTCTGCAGAAAGCAAAATTACAAAAATAATGTTTAGCAGTGGGCAATCTATCCTCAATAACCATTCCAGAACATGTACAGTGAGAGCAGTGACTGGATGTGTATTCTTGCAGTATTGACATGGTCCCAGATATGTAGTTTGTTTCTGAAAATAAAATTATACCAATTTCATTATTAAATAGTTTTAATCCAAACATAGCAACGGTGGTCTAATGAGGTAATGCTGGAACCAAAACGTTCACTTATGAGGATATCTAATTTACTATCCACACGATGTGTGGAAGGACATATCAACCATAGAGCAGCATCAGCATTATTTAAGTCATGGCCAATGTGAAAGATATTCCCTGGAACCTATGTGATTGAGCTTTCAATTGCCATTGTCAACATGAGCATAAGAAGTCCCCAGTGCTATAAGTAAAAATGTACCTGTGGCAATAATGGAAAAGGCAAAAAATTCTGTACCTATAATTTTGCCCCAAGACACCACAGAAACCAACTGCCGGTGTGGCACAGGGAATAGTGTCACTGACTGCGATGCTGACGGTCGCCGGCTCAATCCTGCTCACAGACAAAAATTTCTTTGTAATTAACAATTTCAGAATGTTCTACATCTTTATGTTCACTTGTAAATTCTACTTGTTTCTTATGTTAACATCTGATACATTCTGTCTGTGTATAAATAGCAGAGCACTTTGCCCGAGAGGCAGTCAGTGCTGCATGTAAAGTTCGTAATAAATGTGCTTTCAGTAAAAGTGCTGTGTGCAGTTGCCTTCGAAGTCAAGCCTGCTTCCATTTCAACATGACAATATCAGTACTAAACATTGGCAATGAGTTGCAAATTAATCATAAATGGTGTGTATGTGTTTTGCAGGAATTATTATTTATTTTACAGTTAACATAAATGATTATTTCCCCTCACTCTATGTAACTGCATGTTCAACAATGATCCAACACTTGTGCCAACATTACCACAATAGGCTGTCGACACAGTGAGTATAATTTTACCTCTACTCACTGTAGTATTTGGAATGTTGTACACAACCACCAAACTTTTCACCATAATCATTAACAGAATATTTTTAATTGGAATTTAGAAGGAAACACAGGTATAAGTAACTATTGCTCAAACGAGTTCAGCAATACTCAATTTATTTTCTATTTATCAACTACCAAAGTAACTGACAAATATCAGCAAAAATTTTAAATGTTCACTGAAACTTTAAAAAGATAAGTAATAACTTTCAGCATATATAGCATAGATGACAGGAATAATTTATTTTGATTCTGATATGCACATGCACCACATACAGTAACAGTACTAATTACACACTAAAATGTTAATATTATTTTTGAACCAGCAAGCGAGTGAGTAATCTGGTCCTCCTATAACTGGCTGGCTAAGTTTGAAGGTTACAGGAAGGCAACAGCATCCCACCTCCAAACAGGACCATGCCTAGTAAAGTACTGTGGTGTGCCTAGTAAAGTACTGTGGTGTTCAAGCTGTTGAGTACTTTATCTTTAAGTAAACATAGGGATGAGAAAAACAAACCAGTCATCTTGAAAAGATTATCATCTGAGGGCAAGGAGGTCCCCTTGGCAAATTTTTTTTGAACACGCCAAGAACGCAAAAGTCTGATGAGATTAGATTTCCTTTGCCATGGTACTGTGATACATAAAACATATAAAACTCAATCAACAAAACGCCTGTTATCTGCTAAAACCTCTGACAATTTGGAAGGAAAATTTAGACCTAGATGATTAATAAACGGACACTGAATAAAATAATGGCATACCGTCAAAGGTTGCACATGCACACACAGTAAGGTGGGATCGCCACTTAATAAATGGTGGTGTCTAAAAAGACTGTTCTTTACACAGGTGATCTAACATGGCCTAACGATGAGGGCCAAGCAGGTGGAGCAAGCTATTGGGAGAGGTTAAAATTACAGAGATTTTTATTATTGTTGCTGGAGTTTAGAGGGGACTAGACTGCTCGGTCATTGGTCCCCTCCAGAGTTTATTTCCAGGACCAATGCATACTCCACAGTAATACTATATGCTAACAGACAATAACATGATCATATGAGGGTTCAGAATAACTGGCAGGTCATGGGAAGAGAACTGCAGTATTTGTGCAGCATCAGCAGTGTCATTCCCTTACATACTGACATGGCCAGGCATGCCATGTCCTTTAGCAGGTACAATAGGCTTTCTCCAAATCCAAAACCATGGCCACAGTATGGCACTTCCACATAAAGCTCTTCCTAATATGAGTTAACACGGTGACTAAGTGATCCACCAAGAAGTACAGTCTGTGAATCTGCACTGTGTAGAAAATGCCCAGACTTAAGCCTCCACATAAGCAGACCATTATCATAATTACTAAGCCAGCCCCCAGGAGTAATGTTCTAGAATAGGCCTTAATAGATAATGTAGTAATTATTCATACCATCTACAATGTACTGTTGCCCTGCGCTTGTAGCATGTCTTAACATCTCTAGTGTACTCCAAAACACCTACCACCAGAACCTTTAGACAGGGCCTTAGGCAGAGAGTATTGCTGAGATAAGTGTTACCAAATGTTGTTCATATTATTAATTTAAAAATAATTATAAGACAGTAAATAATTCTCTATAATGAAGGTTAATCGTGCAGTAGTTGTGCTTGGATTGTTCAAATGTTTGTAGACCTTATGGGACCTAACTACTGGGTCATCAGTCCCTGAACTTACAAACTACTTATGAACTAGCTTATACTAAAGACGGCACAAACATCCATGCCTGAGGGGGGATTCTAACCACCGAGGGGAAATGGTTTCTCGCACCGTAGGATACCGCCTCAATGTGCTCAGTTGGTCGGCCACGGTAGTTGTGCTTGGACTAACAGTCTCAAATAATGTATAGTTTTTTTCTTTCCCTTTTAGCCATGTGAATATCACTGAAATATCTTCAATCAATTAGCATTACTATGTTACTCATTTAACTTCAGATTATAGCAGCAGTGGAGCAATTATCAGCAACTTCAGATTGATGGTCCCATACAACTAGTGGTTTTCAATATATTTTGCAGTGTTCCTCCAGAAGCAATGTTTAAGGGTATCATAACCTTATTACACTTCATTCTCAGGAGGGATATTATACCTGGAGAGTTATTTTCTATCAGATATAGATATTTTTGTAACTAAGATTAGGCATACTTATTTTACTTAGCATATTGAATCTTTCCGGAATGGGTCCCATTTAAAAGAATCAGAACATTACTTGCCATGTTTGTAGCAGATAGTAATCAAACAGAACAGATACTACAAAATGCATAGTGACAGCTGGGTACAGCTTGAAGCAGGAAGTTAGTTTGTTCAGAATGTTCAAAAGGGGGAAAAAATTCTAACTTCCTGCAATGGGCAGCACAGTGCTGAGGTTGGAAGCTACTGTTGATGTTAAATACAATGAATGGGGGAAAAACCTTTTCTACAGACTACATAAGAAATAATTAATGCTGGTCTGGCTCTATGGTTGATAGGTTCTTTTGCCTACCCTGGCCTACTTGGTAAAATTATCAATGCAAAGGAAACATTTTGTTGCCAACATTTGCACATTGAACTGCGATTTATCAGAAAAGGGAAGACTTTTTATAATTGCATAAACTGTTGGTGTACACACACACACACACACACACACACACACACACACACACACACACAACCTACACAATTCCATTTAAACTAACTGAATTTATAGCTTTATATAAGGTATGTACACGGCATTTAGAAAATCACACATTCTCAATCACTTTGTCGATTTTTACTAAAAAATCCGTATTTATGTCCACGCACACTGACAGTCAACAACAGTAAAAAAAAAAAATAAAATAAAAAATCAACCAGTGTACAGTTAATTGTAATAACGAATTGGCCTACAGAATATTTGTATCTATTCAGTGTTCTCCTATGGTATACATTTTTAAAGCAATGCATCTAAACTTGCTACAAATGTTTTAATTCATACACTCTTGTCACAGTAAATTTACTCCCTACTAGTAGTTACGATTATTAATAACACTGATTTGGTATACAAACTGCTAATATAACCTATACATTCATACAAATCCTTACCTTATCTTTCAGCTTTTCATATTTCAAATTTACAGTATCTTCAGCTCCACAGTATTTCTTAATTTGCATTTCCCATATTTCGTTTTGCACAATTTACGTGGCTGAAAGTAAAGTTAAATTCCATTAAATACAGATACAGGGTATACAATTATATGTTACAGAATAATAACAATACTGTAGTGACAACCGATCGTCTTACATACCTTCACAAAGCTATTCACCATATTTCTATTTCGCAAGCATATTTCCACTTTAGATTATCGTCTAGTGTAGATCAAAATATCGGGACTCCTTGTGCCGAGTTAGGATTATTCACGTCCCTGCAGATGAAAATATGCTTCTACATTCAACAACAACAAAGACACACGAGAGAACTGTACGACGTACGTGCGAGAAAACCAAGGATGTTGGAGTAAACTTATTATTAAAGATAGTGCTCACACAGCAGTTTTGCTAAACTCTCTGACTTTTTGACAGTACGTCACTTCCGGTGTTCGTCGGTCCCTAAGGTCTAGTACTGGCTACTTCCCACTAGGGACGCTGCTATTAGTCGCGCGTGCACCGATCGACCTCGCGCATGCAGCTAGACTCTTTGCGCGAGTACGGTATGACTCCGCCATGCTCTTTGGAAGTTTTGGCGCGAGGATTCGTATGTATTGGAGTGGCGTCGTCACTCTCTCTCCCGTTTCCGCTTAGGTAAGATGTTCGTACAATCTAAATGGTGAGCCACAGCTAGGTCCATGCTACGCTTTGCAGCAGTAATAAGTTACGTGTGCTTTAGGCGTGCTTGAATTATGTTATTCTCGGGAATGTGGCGTATTCCTCTCGTGAATGTTTTCCGGTGTGACTTTCATTTCTGTTAAAACGGTAAATGATGACTAGTGAGTTTTAGTTTGGTGTCCGTTATGGCATGTGGAACGAAGACCTATTCTTTGTTCAACGTTTTCCAGCCCTTGAGGCGTTGAAATAATGCTACCTCTTACTATTTCCAGAATATCTATCCACGTCCTTCTGTTATTGAATTTACCAGATTTTCTACATCTTGTGCCCACGTGGTGTTTAACTTTAGATTTGGGTTATCTGGCTGGTTGTATATTGTGCTGTATTTCATGTCGCAGTCTTCTGTGAGAGTAAGTGTTGCAGCTACGTGCTTGTGAATGATCGTGTGAATGACTTGTTCTTGTCTCCTATAGCTATGCTTTTCAGTGAAATAGTGCTCAACTTAATTATTTTATATCTATGGAGTAATGTAATGGACTTTCGGTCGGAATTTATCTGTGATTTACTTGTGCCTCTTTGTGTCATGCAATCTCATCCACGTATTGAGCAGCGTAGATGAAGTACTGTTATTTGGCCATTTTGTTCACATGTTTTGGGGGCAATATTAATATTAATTCATTTAACTAGGATGTGACCGGAATGACCGGCGATTTTATTATTATTTCTGTAAGTGGGTTTGTACTTCGAAAATTTCATCCACATGTTGAGCAGTGTAGATGAAGTACTGTTATTTGGCCATTTTGTTCACATGTTTTGGGAGCAATATTAATATTAATTCATGTAAGTAGGGTGTGACCGGAAAGACAGATGATTTTATTATTATTTCTGGAAGTGGGTTTGTACTTTGAAAATATCATCCACATGTTGAGAAGTGTTTCCTACGTTCTACCCTCACTGATTTCTTTGGAATTGGGATGGAGAAACGTTAACGTTCTTGAGAAGAAGAAACACGTCTTTCTGCCAAAGGGTGGGTATTCGGTGTTTCCTAGCCATTTTTCTATTTTTAATAGTAAATTTAATTACTCAGTATAACCCTGTAGGTTACAAGATAACAGTAAATAAACTGTGCCGCAATGTACCGTTTACAACCTTGTCAGGGATCTTAGGAAACCTAAGAAAGACAAAGGTGGAGCTATTTTTAAGTCATTACCTATTTTTAGATATTACATAAGTTCCCTGATGTAAAAATGTGTTACAATCAATATAAACGATACTATTCACACTCATCCACTATCGTATTCATAAAAGTAGCTTGCCCTCCGCTTAGAGCGCTGCTGTTGCAGTGTATAACAAAAATCTGCGGAAGTGTCTTGACTGTATATGTTAGACTGTGGCACTACAGTTGTGTATCCAGTGTTAATAATTGAGATCACTGGCTACTTCCCACTAGGGAAGCTGCTATTAGTCGCGCGTGCACCGATCGACCTCGCGCATGCAGCTAGACTCTTTGCGCGAGTACGGTATGACTCCGCCATGCTCTTTGGGAGTTTTGGCGCGAGGATTCGTATATATTGGAGTGGCGTCGTCACTCTCTCTCCCGTTTCCGCTTAGGTAAGATGTTCGTACAATCTAAATGGTGAGCCACAGCTAGGTCCATGCTACGCTTTGCAGCAGTAATAAGTTACGTGTGCTTTAGGCGTGCTTGAATTATGTTATTCTCGGGAATGTGGCGTATTCCTCTCGTGAATGTTTTCCGGTGTGACTTTGTTTGATTTCTGTTAAAACGGTAAATGATGACCAGTGAGTTTTAGTTTGGTGTCCGTTAACGGTATGTGGAACAAAGACCTATTCTTTGTTCAACGTTTTCCAGCCCTTCAGGCGATGAAATAATGCTACCTCTTACTATTTCCGTAATATCTTTCCGCGTCCTTCTGCCTTCCCGACTCTCATATTGTGATCCCTAAAATTTGTCGTGAAATGGTAAATTCTATCTGTGTGATTTGTAACTTCGTTAAATGGTCTATAATGCCCGTTTCGTGTTATTCTCTTAGACTGTCCGCGTCCATCGAATAGTTAAACGTGATACTTAGTTTATTTCTTTTACAATTTATTGAATTTACCAGATTTTCTACATCTTGTGCCCACGTGGTGTTTAACTTTCGGTAGGTTGTATTTCTTGCCTTTCTTTTCGCTATGACGCCTCAACAGATATAATGCTTGCTTACATTATCAGTTCATTCGTGTGTAAGATTTGTGTGAAATTTAGTGGCCCCTTCCGGGTATTGAAAGTGGAACAGAGTACACATGGTTCTGAATATCGTAACTTGGCAGATTTGGCTTATATGCCTGGTTGTGCATTGTGCTGTATTTCATGTCGCAGTCTTGTGTGAGAGTAAGTGTCGCAGCTACGCGCTTTTGAATGATTGTGTCCCATTTCCTACCAATCCTCCTGTTTCTCATATGTTTTACATCCTCGTTTTGCTTATCTGACCCCTCTTGGTGTGTGAACAAAGTTAGTGCCTAGTAAATTACAGTGGGATGCACTTTTATTGTGTATTGAAAATTGGTGTTGCCCCCATTTCCATGTGAACTGGCAATAAACCAGCTTAAACTTTCCCTTGTTTGTAATTTAACCTCGGATCCGTTTTATTATTACGGTTTCCCTCTGCTTCCCAGAGGAAACCTCATGTATTGCATTGCGCAAATCTTTTATCTTGGATCCCTTTTGCTAGGACTTATTAGTTTTAAATAACTGCAGCTCTTTTATCTGGCGGTTTCCAGCCAGGATTCATTATTTGAAATTTAATAAACGTCTTTTATCTGGCAGTTCTCAGCCAGGATCAGTTATTTGAAATTATCAAGCCGCTTGTAATGTATTTAAAAGTAGACCTACACATTAAAGATACTTGTTTTCTTATCATCAAATGTTTCTACTACATCACCAATGTTGTAGTGATGTGTGGAAAATCTGTTCCATTACAAGTACTTCTACATTTGGTTAAAGGACTGGCAATTACAATATCCTGTTGGGAAGTGCAATGTAATAAATTGTAAAGAGAAAAATCTGATTTATTGAACAGTGACAGTTTTAAACAGCAAAACTGAGGTGAGATGCAGGAATTTCGTTTCACGATCCATCTCGAAAGTTGCACGCAATTAACCACACACTGCTAATAAAAATCAGTCTTTCTTAGGTTCTTTTTTAACGACAACATAAGTAAATTCCCAAAAAAGGAAGGGTCGGTGAATTATCGTCCTGTAACAGGTTTTTTTCTCGATAATTCGTTTTTAAAGAACTTTGTATGAACGACGTATTTCCTCCTGCAGCTATTTTCTTATTAATTCGTTTTTACAAAACATGATGTGAACGAGACATTTTTAATGGATCTTTAATTTGCTGCTGACCACAAACACAACTTTTCCTTGGACTCTAATTATTATGCCTGAAATAACAAACACAGCATCTTGTCAATCTTTCTACTGCCATTAAAATTAAACGTCACCCACGACGTCCATCATCATACTAGCGTGTAGCCTGTTGGGACAGTAGGGCGTTGGACTCCATTACCTGTACCAACCGATAGATGTCTCTAGGGTCGCAAGCTCTGTCCTGCAGAGACGCTATCTTCCCTTTCGTATGTTCATTACTCTCTCCTTATAACTTGCGGGTTGTTATTTCAAAGTAATGACACACTTAAGAGGTACCAGAAACATGTCATTCTTAGTACAATTACTTGTAAATTAGAGTCAATATGTGGCATATTGGCGAGTAACCCTTGATATTAGTGGTAATGTGGAACAGATTTCGTAAACGTACTTCTTGTAGCGCAATGGATAAACGCATCAGGTTGTGGAGCTGCTGAGCATCGGTGGTGGTTCACTTACTGGTCCTGACACTACTTTTTTCTTACCTTGACTCCTAAAAGTTTTCTTAAACTGTTATTAATTAAAAGGAATTTACATTTTTCGATATTTCGAGATATTTACATACACAAGTACTTTTTCTAAAAAGTGCATTTGTACTTTTTATTGAAAATAGCATGAAATATGGGCCAATGAATTGTTAACATTGTCTCGTGAACTTCCTATACATAAACTGAAGACACAATATAATAATTAATTTTCTAAATGTCATGCACATTCAAGTAATTTTATACTTAGATTATGTACTTGAATTCTCTGGTTACTGTAGTTTCTTAAAGAGACAGAAGTGCCTTGTTCCTTTTTGCAACAGCTGTTATACATGTTCTTGCATCCTATATGCACTGTTTATGAGATAATTGTGCTAATACTATAGCCATTCAAAGGATTTCAAGAGCTTTGTCTGTATTTTGTAATCTATGTATGAAACTATGTGTATCAGCATGTCATTTGCAATATGTTCACACTTTATGGACAGGTACTGTAGCACAAAAGACTATGTTTACAATATGTTGGACCATATGTCATGGCATGTTCACTAAGTAGAACAATCACACTATTAGGAAAAGCTGTTGTAAATATGCTGGAATATTGGAACACGAAAATACTATTAAATAAATGTGTCAGAAAACTTTTGGGAGTCAAGGTGAAAAATAAAAATATTCTTGAGAGCGAGAAACGAATCACTGCTCGCAAACATATCTGTTTAATTTTTTTTTTTTGCATTCTTTCTTTTATGTCGTTCTTCCCTTTTTTGTATATATATATATCCCCTAAGCTCTGTCACTTCAAGTGTTGGCTCCTTTCACTTATGTTACCACAAAAAATTTTCGAACTAAATCTACAAAACAAAAAATATAGTGCCACTGCCACTTTCACTGCAAGTTAAATTAACAAGATTTCGCCAGTTCTTCTGGGGACACTGGCAACGAAAAAAAAAAAGGGAAAGAAACCTCCTCGAAATCTTCTTGTAAAAGAAAGGAAGAATACAGAAAGGTTCTAGGAGTATTTTCAGATACATGTAGCTCTGTCTGTGGTCCACAGAGGAGACGAACATTGTATAAATCGCAGTTAACGATTTGCTAACTAGTATATTACGAGGGTTGTTTTTTAAGTAAGGGCCGTTTTTATTTAAAAAAAAAATACAAATACTTTTGTAAATAAACTTTTATTTTCTTATTCTACACACCTTTAACTATTTTTCTACATAGTTGCCTTTTTTATTTAAGCACTTGTCATACCGTACAACTAAGTTTTTAATTCCCTCTTCAAAGAATTCGGCCGCCTGCTCCGACAGCCAAGAGTTCACGGCCGTTTTCACTTCATCGTCGTCATTGTAGCGCTGCCCGCCAAGAGGGTGTTTCAGCTACCGGAAAAGGTGAAAATCGCTAGGAGCAAGGTCGGGGCTGTGTGGTGCATGGTCCAAATCTTCCCAGCCAAAAGAGTCAATTAAATCCCCAGTCTTTTGAGAGGTGTGAGGCCTAGCGTTATCGTGCAGGAGCAAAACTCCTTTTGTCAGCATGCCGCGCCTTTTGTTTTGAATTGGTCTGCGGATCTTCTTTAGAGTTGCACAGTAGGCAGCTGAGTTGATTGTCGTTCCTTGTGGCATAAAGTCCACTAGCAAAACACCGCTCCAGTCCCAGAACACAGTTGCTATAATCTTGCGCTTTGACAGCATCTGTTTGGCTTTGACCTAGACGGGTGAGGTTGTGTGTCGCCATTCCATCGATTGTCGCTTGCGTTCGGGAGTGATATGGGATACCCATGTTTCATCTCCAGAGACAATTTGACTTAACATATTATCCCCTTCTTCCTTGTAACGAATCAAAAAGTCCAATGAAGTGGCAAATCTCTTCCCTTTGTGGTCCTCTGTGAGGAGTCTGGGTACCCACCGAGAACACAGTTTCTTAAAGTTAAGGTTTTCAGACACAAATTTGTACAAAACCGATCTTGAAACACGTGGAAATTCCAAAGAAAGAGTGGAAATTGTGAATCTTCTGTCCTCACGAATCTTTGTTTCGACTGCAGCCACCAAATCATCAGTGATCACAGAGGACCGGCATGAGGGTTCTTCGTCATGGACGTTCTGACGGCCATTTTTAAACTCTCTAACCCATTGACACACTTTACCTTTACTCATTGCATTCAAGCCATAAACTTCTGTTAAGTAACGATGAATTTCTGCGGCTGATAGGCTTCTAGCGGTCAAAAAACCTATCACTGACCGTATCTCACACACGGCGGACGATTCAATAATTGTAAACATTATAAAGTAGCACAGTGATGCGTACACATCAGCTACAGAGCTCCAACTGGCATCAGTGTGAACGGGAAGGATGCCAGCAAGTGGCGCGGTGGCTTGTTGCGGCTGTAATCCATGGAGTTTAATACTGTCCACCACTTCTATCTCTTCATCATACTTTATGCATATGCTGGATCGAAATCTCTTACATGTTCTGAGATGCATGTAGTGAGTCTTTTCAAAGTTTAATGTCATTGAGTTGGCTTTCGAACATTTATTAATTTTAATGAAAATATCATTGTCAGATCTTTCTAGAACTATGCTCGACATACTATTTATTGTTTTACTAGTATCATCTGAAAACAAAACGAACTCGGCTTCTGGCAGGGTAAATGATGAAAGGTCATTAATGTACACTAGGAAAAGCAATGAGTCTAAGATGAATTCTTGTAAGACACAACATGCAATTTCTTCCCCGTCTGATGATGACTGGTAGCTTAATTTATTATGGTGCTTCAAAGGTTCAAATCCATCAGTGGCCATCCAAATTTAGGTTTTCTGTGATTTCCGTAAATCACCAGAAACAAACGTCAAGATGGAGATGAGCTCTGTCTCAAGGGACCACATATTCGATGGGACATTAAACCCTGATCTTCCTTTCTTAACAGAGAAACATTTCAGCACTTAAATTTATAAATGAAGACATGGAGGGAAAAAGATGAATGTCAATTTCTACCATTACAGAGAAAAACGATTTTAAAACTTTGAAACCTTTTTGTGGGAACATTTATTAATTTATTCAAATACGTTTGTGGTTTACACAAAGTTTGAATATTAGGAGTATTATTTACACGATTTTATCTACAACTGTGTAATAATAACAACAATGAACACTTTTTTATATTCATTTGCAAATTATTTTACATTTATGTGCTTTCTATCTTAAGGAAGTAATATAATACTCAAATTTATATTTCTAAAAATGTAAAACAATGAAACCTGTTCACAATTTTAAGACTTTTTTCAATGAAGTAGATTCTTATAATAGGTTTTGGATGTCTCACTTGAGAGAAGTCTTGAAATTCCCTGTAAAATATAGATGTATACATTCTGTTTAAAATGGAAGAACCAAGTTTATACCAATATGCTACTTACATTTGAGAAAAGTTGAATAGTTACCAGAAGATCTTTCGATTTTCACAGTGGAACTAGTATGAAGTCCGAGTAGGCTGGACCATGTAACACAAATTCTCTATCAGGTAGTTTATATCCAGTTGACTTCCTCTTTTTAATCATTACTGTAGTTTTCCAAGGCCCATTGTAGCTTCCTGACCTCAGAGAAAGAAAACGTGGCTGCTCAACTTCAGTTTTAACTTCTTTCAATGGTCTAGAAGGTATAGATAATTTTGGCTTGTACAAATCTCTAAGAGAAATGAATTTTGTCCTTTCTTTGAAAGTCGTTCGCTCACATTCAGCTACTCTGAATGGGTTTGGTTTCACTCTGTAATCTCTAATAACAGTATACCAATCTTGAGGAACTTCAGTAATTTGTTTATGTGAAATGAGCGCCATATTTTTGTTGCACTACAAGTAAGAGTGCCCTCTTTCAGAGAATGTCATCGTGATCTTATCGAAACGGCGACATGTTGTTACAACATAATGAATGTAGCGGAAAACGGTGTAATTTTTATTCTGTCCATCACAAGAGTCACAAAAAATGTGTAACTGTTTCACTTTAGGTGGCAGACTGTTGAAGATATAGTGGTGGAGCATGGATACTAATTCATCCGGCTCTTTCCATGCAATGGTTTCATCATAACAGTAAAACACTGAGTCACCAGATGACAGAATGTGGATATTAAACAGATGAAGTGTCAACTGGCGTTTATAGAACACAATATTGCTTGACATATTTTGAACAGACACGTTCTTTTGGAAGTCCATGGCAATAGATTGTTCAGTGTAACTTTTTGAACACATTTGTTGACATTTTCTATTTGAATCGCAGAAAGGTTTGCTCTTATTAAGTGTAATTCCTGTCTCACAGCCAGGTCTCTCAGCAAGTTTCTTTTCTCGATGACTAAAGTGGGTTAGTTATCTTCAGCTAAGAGTGACAGCTCTTCATGCAGTTGTTTCTCTTGTTCCTTTATTGAATCACATTCACTACAAGTATCTGACCTAGGGAACCAAAAGAATTGTTATACTCATTGTTAAAAATGTGTAAGTAGCTAACATAAGAAATGGGATTATTTGGATTAATTTCCTCATATATTTTGTATAGTATCCTCGCAGTAAGTTCCTCTGGTAAATATACTTCGGATTTTTTATTTATTTATTTTTATTTTTTATTTTTTTGGGAGTAGTGAGAGCGGCAGTCTTTGAGAGATTGAATATATTCGTTGACCTTTAATCGTGTCTGATTACTTGTATAGTGGTGACTATTATCATGTTTACCTCTTCCTTTAGGACGCACCATCACATACAATGTCAGCTGTTGTTGAATAGTTTGCAAATGTTGTGGGGTTATACCATGATGTGCTATGAAGAATTTGTAGCATACACTTTCTTCATGTAGTACTTCACCTGTTTTTACCCGAACTTTGTACATGTATGAACGATTATGAAGATCAGACTCAGCTTGATCTTTACAACACCATCTTTGTTTGAAGAAATGGATTTTTATTAGTCCAGACAAATGCAAGTTTTGAACATACCTATTACATAACCCATTAAAATGCTTTATAATAGTCAGCCTTTCTCTTTCACTAATTTTGGCAAAACATTTTTATCTACTAACTCACAGTTTTCCCGGATTCTACATGTGGTTTCTCATCTTCTTAGCAACTTCTGATAGTCGATCATACTTTTGCCTTTTCTTTGGATTAACTTAGCACTTTGGAGCAGCATTCTCATTCGGATCCATTGTTGAAACCGAAAACTTTTGCACCAACAATATAGCACATCTAGTCACTACAACTCATTCAACAACACTAAACTTCATCCATTTGGCTATCAAACTTATTGCCATTTTAAACAATTGAAATAATAACAATGGAAACAACCATGGGAATACTTTAAACTATTCATAGCTGCTAACACTGAAAGACGAACATGAAATTCAAACAGATGGAAAACACTCATCTTTATTATGCAAAACAACGTGACAATCATCATTATTCATACATCGTACAATTTTAATTTGTGTATAACTGCTAACACTCATCACTTTTCGAGGAAACAAATATGTTGTTGTTGTTATGGTCTTCAGTCCGGAGACTGGTTTGATGCAGCTCTCCACAATACGCTATCCTGAGCAAGCCTTTTCATCTCCTCATGAGAATGACAACGCACATCCACTTGAATCTGTTTACTATACGCGTCTCTTGGTCTCCCTCTGCGATTTTTACCCCACACACTTCCCTCCAATGCTAAATTTACGATTCCTCGATGTCTAAGAATGTGTCCTACCAAGCGATCCCTTCTTTTAGTCAGGGTATGCCAAAAATTCCTTTTCTCACCAATTCTGTTCAGTACCTCTTCATTAGTTATGCGATCTACCCACCTAATCTTCAGCATTCTTCTGTAGCACCAATTTCAAAAGCCTCTATCCTCCTCCTGTCCGCACAGCTTATCGTCCATGTTTCACTCCCATACAAGGCAACACTCCACACAAATGCCTTCAGAAAAGACTTCCTTACACTTATATTAATATTCGATGTTAGCAAATTTCTCTTTTTCAAAAATGATTTTCTTCCCATTGCCATTCTGCATTTTATATCCTCTGTACTGCGACCATCATTTGTTATTTTACTGCCCAAGTAACAAAACTCATCTACCCCTTTATTGCTTCGTTACCTAATCTAATTCCTTCAACATCACCCGATTTTCTTAGACTGCAATCCATTACCCTAGTTTTGCTCTTATTAATGTTCATCTTATAAGCACCTTTAAGCACACTGTCTATTCCGTTCAATTGCTCTTCCAGGTCCTTTGCTGTATCTGACAGAATTACTATGTCATCGGCAAAATGCAATGTTTTTAATTCTTCCCCCTGAACTGTAATTCCTTCACCAAATTTCTCCTTGCTTTCCTTTATAGCTTGCTCAATGTACAAATTGAACAACATTTGAGAAAGGCTACAACCCTGTCTTACTCCCTTCCCAACTGATGCTACCCTTTCATGCCCTTCGAGTCTAATAACTGCAGTCTGGCTTTTGTACAAGTTGTAAATAACTCTCCTTTCCCTGTATTTAACCCCTGCTGACTTCAGAATTTGAAACAGTGTATTCCAGTCAACATTGTCAAACGCTTTCTCCAAATCTACAAAAGCTAAAAATGTAGGTTTGCCTTTCCTTAATCTATCTTCTAAGATAAGACGTAAAGTGAGTATTGCCTCCCGGGTTCCTACGTTCCTCCTGAATCCAAACTGATCTTCCCCGAGGTCAGCTTCTACCAGCTTTTCCATTCTCCGAAAATATTGACCTGAGGCTTGTGGCTGGGCGGCGACATGGTTTGATTTGTGACTGGGGCGACAGTTGTAATGACTTCATTTTATATTAGGGTTTCAACTTGCAACTTTTAAGCTGTAGATTACGTCTTAATTTCCACCGTTGTATTGGATGTATAGGTTCAAAATTCTATTTGTCACCTCAGTATGAAAATTCAGTTGGTAGCCCTGGTACTTCTTTGCAGTTAATAAAATTTATATCTTTTTTGAATTTTTCACTGTAAATATTGGTTCTGGATTTCATTATATGTAAAGACCTATTTTAATGTTTGAGCATGAAAATCTGTTTCTCAGGGGCTGATATTTAATAAACCAAAGAATAAAAATTTGAATCATTGAGTCCCGGTAGTTCAGATAATTTGAAGCCCATCACAAAGATAATGTTTTTGCTTTATCCTTTACCTTTATAGAATTATTCTTTAGAAAATTTCACCATAAGTTTCTCCTGACCACTACTGTTAGATATATTCCTTCACTTTTAGAATATGCTGGGACAATATTAGGGAACTAAATTCTGGAATAACTTTTTTAAGGTTCATAAATTCTCTATTCTGAAATCAATAGTTACATTCATAACACCTTCACAGTATACACTTTATAAGTTCACAATTCGTGATTATTTTCATTAAAGGTTGTTTGTATTAATCTCTCTCAAGAATGTTCACCAGTTATTATGGGAGGCAGAAGTTTCTAATTCTTCCGTCCTAGCCTAACCTGATCAAAGTTCAGAGGTAATGTTCGCTTTTGCGTTTGATCACGATATAAGATTAAATTTTAAATATTTTCTCTGGTTTCTTCCTATCTTGGAATGAAACCGCGTATAATATTTTACCTAAGCACTGAGAGCTCGTTACATAGAGAGCTGAGCACATAGAGAAAGCTAAGCACATCGATAGCTAAGCACATAGAGAGCTAAACACATAGAGAGTTCAACACATAGAGAGTTCAACACATACAGAGTTCAACACATAGAGAGAGAGTAACTCAACTGCGGGTACTATTTATAATAGCAATCTGACAAATGATCTCTTTATACGAGACATTTTGACCTAAGTATTCCCTGGATACTATTACTCTAGATTACGCTGATATAATTTGAATTTACTAAAAATTTTAAAAAATGAGAAAATTCTGCCTCTTAACAAAATGTTAAAATTACATAACGATGAAAAATGTCGGAATACTGTGATTCTAATGCTATGGTCGCGATGTGGAGTTACAGGCTGTCTAATAGAAGCATAAACAAAATTTTGACAAAAAAGTGAAATTCATCATTTTGCCCTCCATCTCTTGAAATGTTAATATTTCATATATTATTGCTAAACTACAATCACATTCACCACTAATTAAGATATAATTAATACCACTTCCCCTTTAATTCTTTATTCTTCCTGTCTTCTTAAATTCTCTTTTGATTTTTCGTTAGGTATTATAAAACCTAAGGCACACTTAAAAATTTGTAGTAACTTTTCTCACAGTGGCCGAGGCCACTGAGGCGCTCTGCTCTGATATGCAAGGCTGCATCCCATCGGGGGTCCGAATCCATCCTTGGGCATGGATGTTTGTGCTGTCTTTAGCATACTGTTAGTTTATAAGTTTTAGGGTGATGACCCTGCAGTTATGTCCCATAGGCTTAACAAACATCTGAACCTTTCTTTTGTCACAGATGGTTTAGAGCAAAGAATTGACTGGAGTATAAGTCAAACACCAGACATTTGCTAAAAAGATATGTTTACCATTTTTATCCTACAGCCTTTACACGAATTTACGACATTAGGTGACAGTGCGCACTGAGTTTTGTCAGTGGGGAAAGTTGAAAATTTGTGCCAGGCAAAGACCCAAACACTGATCGCCTGTTTACTAGGTGGCTGCGCTGGCCACTATGAAACCCAAACACTGCTCAGCACACCTTCTTGGTCACTTTCTGTCAAATACAGTTTCATCTTACCCACACACTACTGACACATTGCACCTGCCTAATAGCCTCTTGCAAAAGACACTTTATACAGTATTTGAGAAAAGTAATGATCCCTACTTGTATAAAGGAAGTGCATAGTATTATACTAAGTCTGCACAAAGCTATGAACCAGTTTAATTTCGGATGACTGAGTGCAAACTTCGTCCTTCTCCTACGTCTATCAATTCTGTCTGTGCAGTTGCTGTCTTAAATAGAACAAAACCGACTATCCTGAACAGATCAGACACCTTATCTTGAATTACCACTCCTTGCAGTGTTGCAAATTATCAAATTAATGTAAACTTGGTCCAGTATCATGATCTACTAGAGGAATTGTAGCAAGGGTAACTTTCATATTGAAGGATAAATATTGATCCGATAAACAACAGCATTTACTAAAACTAAACGTTACAGATCGCATGGCCTCCCATGTTGGATGTTCGAATCCTCCCTCAGGCATGGATGTGTGTGTTGTCTTTAGCATACTTCAACTTAGTTTTAGTAGTTTGTAAGACTAGGGACCGATACCAACGTAGTTTGGTCCCATAGAATTACAAACATTTGAACATTTAAAGCTAAACGTATTTCCAGGGAACAATTTGTCGATAAAAATTTTCCATATTTCGAGTGTGATAGTGCAGGTGTAAATTTAAACAGTAGGCTTATTCTAGAAACATCCCTTAGGCTGTGGCTAAGCCATGTCTCCACCATATCCTTTCTTCCAGGAGTGCTAGTCTTACGTGTTTGCAGGAGAGCTTCTGTGAAGTTTGGAAAGTAGGAGGCGAGGTACTGGCGGAAGTAAAGTTGTGAGGCGGCATCGTGAGTCGTGTCGGGATAGCACAGTCGGTAGGGCGCTTGTCCGCGACAGGCAAAGGTCCCAGGTTCGAGTCCCGGTTCCAGCACACAATTTTAATCTGCCAGGAAGTTTCATATCAGCGCACACTCCGCTGCAGAGTGAAGTTTCATTCTGGAAAGTAATAAGTAATTTCAATTTGGCTTGGCTACCATAGTTTAACATTGGGCTATAAAAGTAAGAATTAAAATCAGAAACAGTTGCAAACCTTAACTCTATCTGATCTCTTACACATGAATACTAGACTTGCATCCATAATATTATAAGGGAGGGTACCCTTTCGAGAGTCACTAGGTTTGATTGGTCAGAACTTTGACGTGAAGACCACCGAACTTTTTACGCATGTATTGACCTCCACATACATACATACACTACGAACAAACCGAGGGAGTCGCCATGGGTAGCCCACTCTTCCCTGTGGTCGCAAATTTGTACATGGAGAATTTCGAGGAGGAAACCCTGGCGTCATCAGAATAGAAATCTACTTGATTTTCCGTTATGTGGACGACACTTTCGTCATCTGGCCACATGGATGGATAAATTCCTTGACTTCCTTACACATCTGAACTCCATACACCCCAACATCACTTTCACTATGGAGACTGAAACGGAGGGTAAATTGCCGTCCTTGCCGTCTTGGTCAAGAGAAGAGCTGATGGCACCCTGGGTAATGGTGTGTATCGGAAGACAACACACACTGATCTCTATTTACATACAGACAGCTGTTACCACACTTCACAGAGGGATGGGGTACTTAAAACTCTAGTACATAGGCCACGCACTATCTCCGACACAGAGAGTCTACCGTAGGAAATTTAATTACTAAGCCTTTGCCGATGCGCAGGCAGGTAAGCTGAATGCTCACAACATCAGACTCCGTAAGTGCGGTGCAATGATTTTACATGCAATTACAACATTGTCCGGGGGCGGAAGCCAGGTGAGTGGGCCACTCTCGGTGTGTACCTGCTGGGGACGGTGCCAGGCTGGTGGGGGCCAGGAGTACGAGTCTTGTCCTGTCCTTTCAAACGCCTGTTTAGAGTAATAATATGTTTGTTGTCAATCGTTCTTAAGAGCACCATTGTCTGGGGACAGAAGCCAGGATAGTGGATTTCCCTCGGGGTTGGACAGGTCTGGACCTGCTGGGGGTGGTAGCCATCTTGAAATTTGGGGCAGGCTCCCTGGAGGGGTGGCTGTGGGTTTTCCCCAGCCGCCATCTTGGATGACGTCATGGGCTTCCCAGCCGCTGCCACCTTGAATTTTGAAGTGGACCTGTCAAATCATTACTACTAACCCCTTGTGATTTCGTGACAGTATCAGCCTGGCGGCCGCCGACATATAGATAGCACAAATAGTTTCTTTCCTTTATAATGGGCCCCAAAATTACACTGTTGGTGGGTATGATCGCGAGTTTCAGGGGGAACGATGTTTGAGCATGGGAAATGACACTGTTGTGTGCGGAGCAGAACGTTCAAAAACGCACGAACATCTGTGATAGGTGCCTCCAGTAGCATCTGACAGTTTCTGTAATCCAACATCTGTGTGTGACTTCTTACTGGTTGGCACTCGGGAACTCGGGAAGGATTGGTTTTTGGGAATCGTAGGGGCCAGGCACCAACTCAGGAGAGACTTTGTGGTCGCAGAAGAGGTGTCAGGGGACTTGTTACTTGACCCCGGTGGAATGAGAATTGGCTCCTTGGCTCTGGCAGGAGGAGGGCATCTTACTGTGTTTTGGATTGGGCTTGTAGATTTTGTGCAACATTCAGAGCTAGCTCCGAAAGTTGAACTTTCGCTGTGAGTTCTGTTTTAACGTTAATAAGGTCAGACTGCCTCATCTGGTGCACTGTTAGCATTGTCAGCGATTTTCTTGGGTTTCTAAAGTCAGCTTTGCCTTCAATAAATACTCGTGTAGCAATACATGCAGTTTGGAGTGGGATAGACTTTGCGGAATAGCAGAATCGCCGAGGTCGTTTGGCACTGTGATTTGTCGAGTTCGTAGCGGTTGGTTTTTAGGAGCAACAGTTACTGCATTGAGAAGCAAATCATTGTTTTCCTGCGTCCACAATCATTTCAGCAGCCAGCGACCAGGCTCCACCCCAAACCGAGAGCTTGGCGCTGCTGCATGTCAACGTAAAGGTGCAACCACTCTAGCGCACTACGCGGCTTGCTCGCCTCTCGTGTGCATTGAATTCTTCATATTTGGATGGAGCACGCGCCCTGTGTATGCCTGACACATCACGATACATCTACTGCAATTTTTCCCAACAAACACTTTGAATGTTCACATTTCATATTGGATGGGAGTGCAAAGGGTTCGTCGTTTTTAGCGCACATGTGAGTATTGTTTTGCAGGATATTAATGACAAAAGACGGATATTTAAGTTGTACTAAAATATCATATTTTAATTAATACCTTTAGATTATTGTTAGGCTTCATTAGAGGGATTTTGTGACTGATTTTCCAGCTATTAAATATGGAGTGCTCAGAAGTGACTTTAATTAAACTAATTTATGAATATAGAAAACAATCAATTTTTTGGGAACATCAGCATAAGGATCATTACAGGACACACATGAAAGCAGATACTTGGTGAGAAATATCAGTGGAGATGGATGTATATGCAAACCAGTGCAGAAAAAATATCTTTATTGTTTTCATACCAACGGGAGAAGGGCAAATTGAAAAACAGCATGGTAACAGGAAAAGGTAAGTTGTGAATCTATTAAGATGTTATGTACCTAAATCTCTTAATTGTGATAAGTAAATTAGTTGTATAATGTTTATTTGCTTTATTAAGTAATTAAATTCTACCACTTTCAAACATAATACTCAGCTTTTCAACATTACGACGTATGGGGGTTCTGCTTGCTGCAACATTACTGACCTGGGACGTCGTAGTAGAAATAAATACTCGTAGGTACAATTCTTCTTTAATTTGAATCATCACAGTTGACAAGTTTAGTGACGTGGCTGATTGCAACTGTTATTTATTATTAATCTAAGAATTTTGTATTCAGAGAAAAATGTATTAAGAAAGTGAATGGTAATTTACAATAAAAAGCTTCATTTTCATTTTTAGTGATTTAGTTACATACATCAAACAAACTTTTATTATAACAATCATAAGTGCTGTATAGTTCTGTATTTTTTAAACGGGATTTTATTGAATTCTAAATTTTATTGTTTCAGGAAGAGACGATATTTATGAAAGCAGATGTTTTGCTTATAAAGCTTTCAAGTTTGTAAAGGACAGGGACGTACCAAGAAAAGGACTTTTGACAGTAAGAAAGTGTTGATGTACACAAGCATATTTGTGTTGCCATTTTAGGAATCCTTCTTCCATACAATAATCTCCTATTTCATCCCTAACTTTTTTACAATAATTTGTGGCTCATTGGGGTACTTGTCTCAGTGGTAACAAAGGCGCCATATTATCTTTTCACTGGACCCTCCATGACCCTTCAATTAAAACTCCATTCTCATTACAGTCTATGCCAGCAAGAGTGTACAAACTTGGCGAATAGAACCTTAGACAACTGTGTAACAAAATGACTGCCAACACTATCACCTCAACTTTTTCAAGTGCCGAAAGCATTGGTTTTCTTAGATCCCAAAACACTGAGCTTGAAATAGCAAAGGCATTTCCGACTCTCTGTTAGACCCTACTCAAGCAATAATTAAAAATTCTGTGAGGAGTTCCTTTGGCAATGTCTCCTATACATGGCTTCATGAGGTTTTCGCTTAGAGCAAATGCATTATCATCTGCAAAGAAATAAGGTATTTGCATAGAACGCCCTGGCAGCGGTTCCACTACTGAGAGTCGAAATGTGCTCCCGGTCATCATACTATGTAGCTTTCTCCCTTGAAACATTCCTACATCCGAAACTCTTCCTTGGGATCCTACGTCAGCAAACATAGAGTTACAATTCCCATCCACTAATGTAAAAAGCATAATACTGAAGCTGGATTTATAATTGAAGTAGTCTGTACCAGAGTTCATTGAAGCTTGCAAAACAACATGTTTCCCATCCAGAGCACCAACTCAGTGAAGCAGTTTCCAATGTGTTTCAAATAGATTGCTTACTTCCTTCCAGGCTGCAGATGTCACAGGTACCTGAAACAGAAATCATAATTAAAATTACTTTAAGCATGGGGGGAGGGTTCACTTTAGATATTATATTTGTAAAACAGAACTGACAATTGTTTTGGCGACTGGAAAACTACTAAGTTATTTGTCTGAGGCAATTGAGACGACTTGATGTTTTTAATAGGCTCCTATTTTTATATTAGTTATGTAATACCAGTAATACATAATTAATGTTGGTGACTATTGATAATCACTTGTAATTTACAGTAGAAGGATGAGATTATTAGAATTGACAATGAGATCAAGTCAGGACTCAACATTTGTAAAGACAGCCAACAAGACCCAACTGGGTCAACATTTACTGCCAGAGCTACAAAAGCATAAGCAAACCGATGTTAACGACTCAATGATGAGGAATGCGTTTGACATTTTACAAACTGCTGCAGAGAAATTGGAGAAAGAGCCGTCTAATAAGTCCGACGAAATCGATGCCTTTTTTACGTATGTCATAGCAAAAGTGAAGAAATATTCGCCTGAAACGCAGGAATCAATACAGCATGCCACGATTGACGTACTTGTGAAAGCCAATAAAGAGTTTTGGGATTGGTCTGCTCCAAACATTCAGCATCCCAACAACTGGCAAAGCCCTCCAGAAAGTGGATCTCATTCCACACATTCTTAACGATACATTTTGCACACTTTGCAACCAGTACCTGCTCCCATACAACAGCCAACTGATTCATTAACATCTATTTTCAGCCATCTCATGCTGCATCAATAATTTCAGAACAGTTTTCGGATTTTGTGTATCGTAACTTTAATTTAATAGATTTTGATGCTTTTGTGTAAAATGCATTTAATTTTGTACTTATAGAAATATTTAAAAAAATAAAACAACTTTCAAAATTAAAAGAGGTAAACAGTGTTGTTAATATTGAACCGAGCCTGTACTGTCGGACATAGGAACCAGTTTAATTTTGGATCACTAAGTGCAAACTTCGTCCCTCTTCTTCGTTTATAGATTCTGTCTGTACAGTTGTTATGATAAATAGGATAAAACAGACTATCCTGAACAGTTCAGTCACCTTATCTTGAACTACTACTCCCTACAGTACTAAAAATTAACAAATTAATGTGAACTTGGCCCTGCATTGTGGTCTTCACTAGATGAATTTAAGCAACGATAACATATAAATATATAAGTGTAGCAACAAATAGGGGGCGGGTATTGGGTGATAAAATAGACAACAGCATTTTCCTATAGTTAAACATATTTCTAGGGAACAAATTGTTCAGTCAGGGGTTAGAATCCCCCCTCGGGCATGGATATTTGTGCCATCCTAGTTCGTAAGTAGTTCATAATTAGTTTGTAAGTTTAGGGACTGATGACCCCGTAGTCGAGTCCCATAAGCTTTACAAACATTTGAACATTTGAACAAATTGTTTATTGAAAATTTTCAATCTTTCATGTGGGATAGTGACGATCTCAATTTAAACAGTAGGCCCCCTTTTTGATACAATTTATTGATAACTAAATCATGGAACAGAGTAGCAACATTTTAAGACATAAAGAATTGAATGATTTCAATTTTCGCTTGGCTACCATAATCTCACATTTGGCTCGGTATTAACAAGAATTACTAGCAGAAATAGTTACAAACCTTAAATCTATCTGATCTCTTACACATAAATACCAGAGCTGCATCCATACTATAAGGGACAAAAGAGAAAATTTTATTGTTTGTCACCTCGAAACTACTGGCCTGCAGAACCTACCATACTTGTACAACCAAACTGGCACAGAGGCAAGTTGCCTGAGGCACAGGTTCATGTCCAAGAACTACAACACCGTACTCTGAAATGATTGTGCACTGTGGTCAGTGTAACTAAAATTTCTCAATGCAGGACTGGCGACAGTATTAATGACAAATTTTCAGTTCTTTACAAACATACTTTAATTATTTCAATTAAGATTTTTATTTCTTCCAAAATAAATGAACAAGGTCCCCTCATAATGATACATAATCTGCGCTACTCAACTCATGGATGAAAGTTACTAAGTATAATAACAACCACAGAAATATTGATAAAATCATCGGTCTTTATGGTTACACCCTAATTAATTGAATAATTATTGGTATATCTCCCAAAAGAAATGAACAAAATGCCCTCATAATGGTACTTAATCTGCTCTGCTCAACACATGGATGAAATTTCTAAGTACAATACCAACCACAGAAGTACTGATAAAATCCCCAGTCTTTTCTGTCACAGACTAATATTTGAATTAAGAATGGTATTGCTTCCAAAATAAATGAACATAGTGGTATTATTACGATACTTAATCTGCACTGCTGAACACATGAGGGAAGTTGCAAGACACAAAGAGGCACAGTGAAATTGTAAATATATAAATTCTGACCATGGCCAAATAGATTAATCCGCTAACATGAAGAAGATAAGTTGAACCTTCTTTCAGTGAGGAAGAACATTCTAAATAGTCAAGAACTAGTCTGCAAGGAAAATCTGTTATATACTTGTCTAGAGGCAAACATAATCAACTAACCAATTACCTCAAGAAAATTACTGTGAATTTTGGAGGAGCGAGAATTATGTGAAGAGTAACAAGTAAATCTGGGCTGATGAGGCTAATAATTATTAAAAACTCCATACTTTACTAACTAACAAGCCGGACTCCTGAATGTAACTCACCTGCTTTCCAACCGTAACCTTCCACACACTCCCAGCGACCACCTTCAACTTTCTAACTGTCCCTTGCCCTCACGCAAATCAGACCTTGTGCGAGGCGTCCCCATTGGCTGCGAACCTTGCTGCCAAAGGTCAGCGCTCATGGTGCACCTAACGAACTAGCTATAGCCAGTCACCGACTTCAGCTGCCCATATCCTCATACATCCTATCTCTACAGGCTCCACTCCAGTTCTTTGAAACTTACCACCACCTCAGTACAATACAGCTTGCTCTCCTATCGTCCTAGGAAAGGTTGGAAAGGGAAAGGAAGTATGGCACAAGTCAAGAAAAGAGAATTTTTGGGGAAATAAACAAGACAATTTCCATTCCTGTATCTTGGGATGAATGAACAAGTTAATGCAATGCCCGACAGAGCCGACTGATCATCTGAATAGGCGCTACTTGAATGGCAAGTGATCTAAATTTGATTTTATTCTTTAAAACTAATAAAAATCGCGAAGCAGAACCATGGTGCCATTTCAGTATTTACTTTGATGTATCCTTGTAACTCATGGATGACTGCTGCACAGACTTGTGGTATTATTAGTACAATAGATTGCATATAAATCCTCAAAGTATACTGCACTCAATTTTTTATTTCCACATGCTCCGTTGCTTATATGGTCAGGATCTTATGAGAAAGATACAGCGAATTATAAACAAGAATCAAACAAATTAAGTATAACAAATCTTAATTCTCACCTGTCTTGAGCAGAAATTGTCATGCGGAAGTTAATGTCCTCTTTTGAAATATGTGGTCCAATCATCTGCGGCAGATTTTCAAAGTCAGAAGGTGACATTAGACAGAAGTTTTTATATTGACCACTTATTTGTTGTGACTTCGTTGCAACCCACAATTCCAACGAACGAAAGGCGCATGGCGCGCGTGCGGCTTGCGCACACTCGGCGCTAAATACCGAGAGTGCCTCTGGAAGTTACCAGAGGGTGAATTTAGGTCGACTATCGAGTTTTGTGGACGAATCTTGGCACTCGACGCCATGATCAAAACATACACATGAATAAACAGACGACGATTTGTGACACACACGAATATGAATTTTGATGCAACTCGTTTCACTCAGAGATGTTGTTAGGTTCATAGCTAATCAGAAACTCGTAAATCGTTACTTATTCGGAAATAAACGGCGATCTTTTTCTTTTAAGGGAATGTGCAGGTACTACCTACCATTAGGTGTTTTTAAATTCACATTTATGGTTCCAGCGTGTATTACTGTATATATGATGCTACATGTTGTGTAAAGTAAAGTAAACCAGGATCATATTGGTATGTTGACCACAGAATAGGTTTTACTTTTCTGTAATGTCTCGTATCTGTGCACTGTTCAAATGTTTGTATAGCTTATGGGACTTAACTGCGGGGTCATCAGTCCCTAAACTAACAAACTACTTATGAACTAGCTAACACTAAGGACGGCGCAAATATCCATTCCCGAGGGGGGATTTGAACCCCCAACCATAGTGGCCATGCAGACCGTGACTGACGCACCACAGTCCCCTCGGCCACCATGGCCGGCTCTGTGCACTGATGCAATAAATTTTCTATATGTGCTCAATTACAGAAACTGACAACCCGTTTTGTGAAACTAAATGGACAGTCATGTGGCTATGACATGTTTCTCAGGCATGTCTGATAATTTAAAATTGTTATGTGGCACATGAAAATGGACTTATCAACAGAAATCTTAACTGTGAATTACAAATAGTGGATGACAATCTAATGTCCTTAATATATATATGACTTATCCTCTACAAATTAAAATCATCAAGCAGACACCTATTAGCTACAAGGTATAATGTAAATATCAATGGAACTGTACTCCTTTCGCTGACAGTAACTTGTTTCCTAATGTTTATGCCTGATTACTGCACTCAGTTATAACAGCCAACTGTTTGTGAAAGGGCAAAATTTAAATGTCACTTGCAGGTTATTCATCGCAGCTGCAGTGATTTAAACTTTCTTCTTAGGTTCCTACCTTAACAGAAACTCGGAAATCGGAACATATTCCGAATAGATCGCCAGCAACGTTTTGTGAGAAGGAAGAATGTAAGTAACGTTCTCTTCAGTCGCACAAATTTAACCTGTACTATTAGGTTCCTGCATAATGATATCGCAAAGTATTCAGAAAGAAAATTGCTGAATACTGTATAGCATACTTGTAATACATTATTATGGTCCCGGATTCTATTACAATAGAAAAATATTTCAGTTCTCACAGGACTCGAACCATACATCTTCAGTCATGTAGATTACAACATAATACATCTAACCACAAGACCAGACTGATATTATATCCAGAGTTGTAAGATTTCGAGCCATATGTCTTGCTATCAGTTTCATTGCTATTGCATCACTGATAGATATTTGTTCTTCATTGAAATTTAATGAAGTAAGGTGAAGCATGTGTGATAAAGCTTGAATATACTATCGCCCTTAAAATGATATATTGTCATTATTTGAATTTCACATGTCGTCTGCAAAACAGAGACTGTAGACACTACTGCTACAAGTGCCACAGATACAACACGACGGGACTTCCAGCGGCACTCTCGATATTTAGCGTCCACTCTTGCACACTGTCCCGGGTTTGTGGCGCGGAAGTGTGGACGGGTTTAATGTAGCACCAGCATTTGCCTGCATCTGACAGGAAATTGTGACGAGTTCAAAAACGTGTGGGTAAGTATTGGTATGTAGGGCCTACACCGAAATATTGAGCTTAAGGTATTCATCAAACCCATTAGTGTAAAGAAATTTGATCAAAACTCTGGGAAGTAGCGAATTACTCAGCAGTCACTAATACTAGAGAATTACACAATTACTCAGTCATGTTACACTGACTTAGGATTTAGATTATTTTGTGTCATTCATGATCTTGTTTCTTATTATGTTAATTTTATCCTTGTACTCTAATATTGTTCATTGACATTCACAGAACAGATATCGATCTGTCATAATAAATTTGTTTTCAGAGTTGCGTTTTGTGACCATTTTTATAACTGTAGTTCCTCCTCATGCACATATTTTGGACAGGATTCAATTGTTTTCAGATAGCGTTACTTGTGAGCATTTGGGTCATAGATTTTACTCAAACAGTGATAAGTTATTTCCTTATTAAAAATAGTACATAGTCGATGAATGAATTACAACAAAATTATAGAATAAATACCAAACATTGGCGGTCAGCCACACATATCAACCGTCTGCCAGCATCTCCTCCAACGACAATTTACAATTAGCGTTCAATACCTCATATATATATATATATATATATATATATATATATATATATATATATATATATATGTGTGTGTGTGTGTGTGTGTGTGTGTGTGTGTGTGTGTGTGTGTGTGTTGTTGTTGTAGCTGCTGTGTCACTTGTACATTGTTAACTGCATTGTTATTCTTGGTTGAAAAGTTTTGATGGTCTATATTTATGTATGTGTGAAAATTGTAAGAATATCTGTCACTAGAAGTATATAAAATTACAGCTGTCATAATAGTTCACGATTGTAGATGTTAACGATTACGAGGGGAAAAAAGTTTACTCTTAAATAGCACTTCTGTTTCAGTTGAGACATGGTACATCTTAGACACAGGAATCAGTAATCTTTTTCTATGTTTCACACAAGGTATTTAAGGTAGACAGAAAATGTTAAAGAATTTCGCGGAAACACAAATCAGACATACTGTTCGGTGGTTTCTATAAGGCGAGATGCCTGTTATGTAAATTATCAGAACATGGTACTCCTTGTAACCAGTTCATACCAACTATCTGTACAACATTTGTGAGATATGGACACCTTGCTGTTGATTGTAGAGAATGTGTGTGGCTGTCTAGGAGGAAAAATAATTAATTGCAGGGAAGAATAATCAGCATGGGACGATCCACACAAGAAAGGAACGAAGTCATGGAAGATATAGCACTCCGATCTCACTTAATACATTTTGAGATCCTAAATAAATTTTTGCGAATAAAAGTAGGATACGTTGTGCTACTCCTTGTGCATTTAGTTTAGAAATGGTGAAGCCATGAGTGGCATAGTAGGAATATTAAAGAAAATTGTTTCAATGCAAACTGTACAAAAATACGGAAGGGCGCCCACAGCAATTATGCTGAACAAGTGATCCGAATAATTGCTAATCACGTGGAAAATGTGCTACTATATATTGTAAACTAAGCAGTAGGGTACTGTGTGCAATTTGCAGAAGAATATAGGAATGACACAAACTGTCAAACGTTTGAGGAAGAGACAGACAGATATCGGAAAACGAGAAAGTAACAAAGAAGGGAAAAGAGATTGAAGAAATTGGCCAAAAGCAAGACTAAATCGGTGTGATAAAAGAAGGACAAACACGCATCATGCGAGAGAAAAATCAGCTGGCTCGTGATGTGCGCGATACGCAGTGGCAAATCAAAAAGATTAATGTGTGTTTATCAGGGATCACACATCTTGCAACAAAAGATTGTTTGGAGCAGACCAGTTCACGGAACCAGGACTCGATGCCACAACCTGGGTTCAGAACTGTAGAGGCGAAAACATTCGGAGCGTGTCGCATAGACAGGAAAATTTTCATGAAATCAAAGAACTTCCGACGGCATGGATCGTGGAGAAAGTAACAGAAGGTAACTGTCTGACCCCGGAGGTCCTGGGAACAGGCAGCTGTGACAATAGACACGCAGAGCGGTAAAACCAGTGCAAGGCAAAGTACGGGATTTGTTCAGGAGGAGGGGTTGTCTAAAGGCGTTCGATTGGAAATATTTCTTGTTGGTTCATAATTTTTTAGGTTTATAAAGATTCAAACAACGCCCAGCATCCAAATCCTTTCATTGCACAGTTCGACAATGTGCTTCCCTCAACTTGGCCCCTGCATTTCAGTCTGCAGGGAAACGTAGCCAGATGTATGAGTTCAGTTGCGGAGTGCTGCACATCATACGAAAAGTTTTGTACATAATTCTTGTCCATATTCTTGTCACAAAAAACACATCACAGGATTAGGGAAAAGATTATTATGGACAAGGACTCGGAATCCTCAAGATTCAAGAGCCCTTTCAAATTTCTGGTTTCACTTGTCAAGAAAAACAGATACCTAGACACCCCGTAAGAGAAAAAGGAGGTCTTGAGAGATTGTTTCCTCACACTCTCGCTGGAACTCCAAAGAACCCTAAAGGCCAATTCATACTGTCCGTCACGCCACGTCACGTCACCATCCGTCAGAACATTCCGCAATGTATTTCTAATGGCGGCGTTCACACTGTCCGTCACGGACCGTCACGTCACGTCAACGTCACGTCAAGCTTTCTCGCGAAGAATGTTTTGACGGAGCGGTCGTCTGCTAACACGGAAGTTAACCTATTTTCGTCATGCAAATTAAATGTTGCAGTCGACGATTGCACTGTTTATATGCAAATAAGTCTTATTCGCCTTTATTTTGTTCTTATACTTCGTTTTACGGGTAAATCTCAAATGTTTCATGACGACTTAAAAGTTTTTGTCAGTTGAGTGTCCCCCTAAAATCGAGGTCGGATATCTGAAACCAAAAACTAGTTAATGTTACTTAACATTGTAAAAGAAAAGTCTGAAGCAAACTGTTTATTAGAATAAGATTGTAATCTGATTACGCATTTCTCATTAAATAACATTTTAAATGAAAAAGTCAGTTCTAACGAAAGACAAAAATTCAGTTGTTTACGACGGCATTAACAATGTCAGCGGGCAAATTGTAATGTATAAAGTAAACAGGCGCTATTTATGCTCTTATAAGTGTTGTTTGATGTTTTCATATGCTTATTTTTTCGCTTGAAAATAGATGTCGATGTTTTGAAATGTTGTTTCAGTTTCCTGTAAGTTGGCCAAAAACATACACTGTAAAGTTTTATTTGGCTGTCAATAACATTTAGTGTTGTTTTTCCTTCAATTCTACTATTAAACTATGACTTTCTACATAACAGATCGCTACTCATAACCTCACTTTCAACATTGCGTATTGAGATCGGCGAATTGACGTGACGGACACTGACGGACAGTGTGAATACAACTTGACGTGACGGTGCCATGACGTGAGGTTGACGTGACGGACAGTGTGAATTTGCCTTAATTGGGATGTGCAATGGCACATTGAAAGAGTTTGTGATAGCCTTTTATGTGGCGGAATACATTCATGAAAGACACGGTCTCTGTAAAAGAGAGTTTAATCAGAGATGACAACATTCGCACAGTTACAATATTGGTGAAAGGAGTGTCGACGACAGACGACAACAAGTAAAGGATTATGGGCAGCATCAAAACAGAAATTATGTACCGCTATCGAACTGGAGAAATAGGCAGAACCAAGGGTTTTAAGATCCAAGAAAGCAGGAGAGAGCAGTGATGAGGTAGAAAGAAGCTAACCATCAAAACAGATGGTTTGACAGTCGATCTAATACCTCACGAAGACAGAAACAAGTATAGATTGTGGAGTGTCGTCCGCCGAACTCCGAAAATGGGGACAACTTTGGCATAGCAACCATAAATGACAATTATATTCTGCGGATGCCATGCAGGAAAATCCAGCAGAATTGATCGGAAACGATGCGGTCTTCAATCTCGAATATTAGGATATTCGAGATATTCTGGAGGAGGAAAAGAGCACGACTGGGCAACTGTAAATCCACCCAGTCATATAAGTAATGATAGGCGACGTTGAACTGTTTGGCATTCTTGACAGCGGCAGATTTCTGCAATCTCAGGAGGGGCTTTATAACATTATAAGAAAGACCGCACTTGGCCGACACTAAAATTGAATCGGTACAAGGTAAAAGGGTCACTGATCAGAATACAAGTTGACACAAAGTTACATACCTGGAAGACACTGCAATTCCAAGTGCATAGCTGGGATTCCAACATGGTAATTGGGTCAATATTGGCCTGCAAACTTCTGCTTCACAAGGACTTCCAAGGGCCACTGATCGGGAAACAAGTTGATGCAAAGCTACATACCACGAAGACACTGCAATGCCAAGTGCATAGCTGGGAGTCCAACTTAGCAATTGGGTCAATTTCGGCCTGCAAACTTCTGCTTCGCATGGACTTCCATGCAGAGCATTTGTCAGTGTTGGACTTTGGTTGGGCGGGGGGGGGGGGGAGATTGTGCTAAACAAGGACAACAGAACCACGATCAGATTCATGAATCAAGTGTTCAGAGCCGAAATGCCTGCAGAAATTCTGCATCTGTGCACTTCAAACTGCAATTATGTTGACGAGTCATCTCCAGTAACCAAGCATAGATTTGACAGCGATGGAATACATAATGAAGTATCAAGGGCAATTAATGAGCTACTAAAGGGACTGGGGACATTTTCTCACAGGAGATATCTGATTTGAATGACAAAAATGAAGAACGCTGAGGTGTTCTACCCCAAAACTGGGGCTATACTCAATTTCGTGTAGGCTTTTAGAGTGAAATCACAAGTTTTTGTCAGTGTACAATGGGGCAGTGCGAGTTCGGAGAATGGTGCACCCATGTACAGCCGAGTTAGAGAGTATAAAAACGGAGAAAAGCTTAGGGGCTCATCATGTGTCCCAACTATAGCTTTGGTAGAATAGCAAATGAATTAGCAATTAAGTTATTGGGCATTAAGGAAAAAGTTTTAAGTGGCTAACTTGCTGTATGCATTTTTTGTAATGACTATGTTTTTGTAAAGTTGTTTATAATTGATTCTCGTGTTTTAATTGTTATTATTGTGTGTACCAGTGTTCTGTAGTGTCTGTTGCTTGTAATTTAATTGTTCTTTTTAGAACCACAGATATTGCCGAGGTGAGGTGACTTGCATGCCTCTACGATACAACAGCCATACTGTAGATGGAACCACAGTGGATGGGTATCTGTGGAGAGGCCAGCAAACGTTTGGTACATGAACAGGGGCAACAGTCTAGATGATTGACTGAGCTGGCCTTGTAACATCAGCTAATGTGACTTTCCCATGCAGTTACTGCAAACGGCTGAAAGCAAGGGGAAACTACAGCCGTTACTTTTCCCGAGGACATGCAGCTCTACTGTATGATGTCGTTTTCTTAGGTAAAATATTCCGGAGGTAAAATAGTCCCCCATTCGAATTTCCGGGCAGGGACTACTCAGGAGGATGTCATCATTGAGAAAAACTAGACAGGCATTCTATGGATCGGAGCGTGGAATGTTCTAACCCTTAATTGCATAAGTAAGTTAGAAAATCTGAAAAGAGAAATAGATTGGTTAAAGTTAGATATGGTAGGGATTAGTGAACAGGATGAACAGGATTTCTGGTCAGGTGAGTACAGGGTTATAAATACAAAATCAGTTGGTGGTAACGCAACTGTAGGTCTGATAATGAACAAGAAAATAGGAATGTGGGTAAGTTACTATGAAAAGCATAGTGAACACATTATCATAGTAAAGATAGATACGAAGCCAACACCTATGACAGTAGTGCAAGTTTATATGCCAACTAACACGGCCGATGATGAGGATATCGAAAAAATGTATGAGGAGATAAAAGAAATAATTCAGAAAGTTAAGGGAGATGAAAACTTGATTGTGATGGGGGACTGGAACTCGGTAGTAGGAAAGGGAAGAGAAAGAAATGTAGTAGGTGAATATGGACTGGGGAAAAATGAAAGAGGAGATCGTTTGGTAGAATTTTGCACAGAGCACAATTTAATGATCACCAACACTTGGTTTAATCATCATGAAAGAAGGCTGTATGTGTAGAAGAGACCAGGAGACGCTGGAAGGTACAAGATTGACTTTATAATGGCAAGGAATAGATTTAGAAACCAGTTGTTAAATTGCAAGACATATCCAGGAGCAGAAATAGACTCTGATCATAACTTATTGGTTATGAACTGCAGACTAGAACTTAAGAGACTCCTGAAAGGTAGAAATACTAGGAGATGGAACCTAGACTAATTGAAGGAACCAGAGGTCGTTGAGAGTTTCAGTGGGAGCATTAGGCAAGTATTGACTGAAATGGGGGAAAGTAATACAGTAAAAGAAGAATGGGTAGCTCTGAGAGACAGAGTAGTGAAAGTCGCAGAGGATCATATAGGCAGAAGGACAAGGACTAATAGAAATCACTGGATAACACAGGATATACTGAGATTAATTGATGAAAGAAGAAAATATAAAAATGCATCAAGTCAAGCAGGCAAAAGGGAGTACAGACGTCTGAAAAATGAAGTTGACAGGAAGTGTCGACTGGCTAAGCAGGAGTGGTGGCTTGAGGAGAAATGCAAGACCGTAGAAGAATGTATAACTAGGCTAAAGATAGATACTGCATACAGGAAAATAAAAGCGACATTTGGAGACAAGAAAAACAGCGGTATGAATATCAAGAACTCAGATGAAAAACCAGTACTAAGCAAAGATGGGAAAGCTGAAAGGTGGAAAGAAAATATAGAAGACCTGTACAAAGGAAATAAACTTGAAGGCAGTGTTCTAGAAATGGAAGATGAAGTATAGGAAGATGAAATAGGAGTTACTATACTGCGAGAAGAATTTGACAAAGCGCTGAAAGATTTGAGTCGAAACAAGGCCCCTGGAGTAGATGATATGCCGTCTGAACTTCTGATATCGTTAGGAGAGCCAGTCATGAAGAAATTGTTTCAGCTGGTACGCAAGATATATGAGACAGGGAAAATACCGTCAGATTTCAAGAAGAATATAGTAATTATAATTTCAAAGAAAGCATGTGCATACAAATGTGACAATTACAGAACTATCAGTTTAATAAATCATGGTTGCAAAATACTAACAAGGATTATTTACATACAAATGGAGAAATGTAGGAACATGGGAGGCAATACTCACATTACGACTTACCTTAGAAGATAGGCTATGGAAAGGCAAACCAACGTTTTTAGCATATGTAGATTTGTAGAAAGCTTTTGATAATTTTGGCTGGAATACACTTGCGGTTTGCCAGTGACATAGTAATTGTATCAGCACCTGGATCTGGAAGAGCAATTGAATGGAATGGACAATATCTTGAAAAGAGGGTATAAGATGAGCATCAACAAGAGTAAAACAAGGATAACGGAATGTAGTGTCAGAAAATCAGGTGATGCTGAAGGAATTAGATTAGGTACTGAGACAAGAAAAGTAGTTCACGAGTTTTGTTACTTGGATAGCAAGATAACTTCCAATGGCCGAAGTAAAGAAGATATAAAATACAGAATGGTTATGGGAAGAAAAGTGTTTCTGAAGAAGCGAAATTTGTTGACATCCAATATCAGTTTATATGTCAGGAAGTCCTTTCTGAAAGCATTTGTCTGAAGTGTAGCACTGTATGGAAGTGAAACATGAACGATAAGGAGTTCAGACAAAAAGATTATAGAAGCTTTCGAAATGTAGTGCTACAGACGGATGATGAAAGTTAGATGGGTGAGAATTGGGGAGAAAATGAGTTTCTGGCATATCCTGACTAAGAGAAGGGATAGATTGGTGGGACACATTCTGAGACATCAAGGAATCTTGAACTTATCATTAGAGGGAAGTGTGTGGTGTAAAAATCGTAGAGGGAGACCGAGGGACGAATACAGTAAGCAGATTCAAAAGGATGTAAGTTGCAGAACTTATTCTCAAATGAAGAGACTTTCACAGGCAGAGTAGCATTGAGAACTGCATGAAACCAATCTGCGGACTGAACACCACAAAAACAACTCATTTAAAGTAGTCGAAATTGTCTTCTGGAAAAGGAAAGTGAAGTTTCAGGAGTTTTAGTATCTCTTGGAGATTTGTCCAGTATACCCTCCGACTGTGAGTGTAGTCACAAATTTCTTTGGAGATCCAATTTCATTCTCAGGTGGGTGTATCTCACTTTCTATGTTCACCACGAATGCTGTAATTTTCTCTTTTCTTACAACCCGGTGGAGCTAACAGAAAGAATAAACCACAACATCTTGGTATAGTGACAATCTTCAGTTTTGACTCTGTACCATCTCAGACCTTATTGTTTAATGTTTCTTCCAGACGGAGGTTGAATTTCTAATTATCGGCTGCGCGAGAATGCGTGATCGCTGATGTTGCTTATGGTTCTCAGTCAATTCAGAGGATCGTGTTGAGTGTTTGTTTTTCGTCTGTGCGAGGGCACGTGTTTGCCGTTGTTGACATATGTTTCAAGTATTTGCCTCACCATAGACGCGTGATCGCCAATGTTGTTTATGAGATGTACTCTAGGAATCAGTGTGTGTTGACATTTTTGGTGTGTGTTAGGGCTGTCGCCTGTGATGTGTCATGGTCTGGGTTTTTGTGTTGTATTTTGTCTGGTCTCATTTGATTGGTAGATCAGACCTGTGAGAATTAAGGGATTGGACGTCAGTACAAACAGGAAACTAGTAAGGTCAGTTGTTGTGGAAGGTGAAAATTTGCATTCAGGAAGTCTGTCATTAATATTATTTTATTTCAGTATACTTCGAGGTGGTGGTTGATTTGTAAGTCTCAGAGAATGAAATGTGACACTGTGCTGGCCATATATCCAGGAGGGTATTCCAGAGAGATATGGGAGCTTGCAGTCGTCCACCGCATAAAAAAAGTATGCAGCTTACTGCAGCATAAAGATGCCTCAACAGCAACAGTAATGTGGAGAAAAATAGAACTTGCTATAGAAAAATGTTTTAATGCATGTATGATTGGTGTAGACTAACAAATAGAAACTAACTTACGCCAACTTACCCAACATACATACCACATATCAAGCTTAAGAGAATTACATATATTTAATTTAACAAAATTCAGTTAAGAATAATTTATGAGTCAAGATTAAATGAGCACCACCATCTGAGGTTGCTTTGTTCTTAATTTAATAGTTGAAAATATTATCGATTTGTTTCAGATTTCAATAAAAATAATTATCAATTTATTTTATATTTTCAAAATAAATAATAATTATTATTATTCTGTAATTGATTAATACGAAATTTAGGTAAATACCACTATTCGTGGTCGCTTTGTTCTTGTTAGAGGAAAAAAATTATCTTAATGTAAGTAAGTACACATTTTGTACAGTGCAACATAATTTATTTCAATGGCTGTAATGATGAATGTAAATCCAGGACACTAAAAAGATTTATGTAGTTTGTGCAGATCAGTGAATGTGGGACTGGCTGTACCAAGACATTACTAATGGAATTCACTGGGCGATTCAACTTGTGAAGCAAGACACAAGACTGTGTCACCAGCTGCCATTGCCAGCATTGCAGGAGGTGCTCACACAAGGACATGGCCAAATGTCCTGGGAGCCGTGTAGTGTTATTGCTTGCCTGACTATTTTGGGTGGAAAAATTAGGCCGTACTAAAGTAATTGTAAAGTTTTTCAAAATAAGTAGTAATGAAACCTACAGTTTATATGAACTGGTAATTAAAAAAAACTGAAAGAATTGCAGTGGTCAAACATTTAAAATATTAAAGTATTTTGCAGAACAAGCAACCTACAGAATATGATGAATAGCTAGCTTTCACAGCAGTGTAGAAGATCTTGTTGATGAGCTGTAATAAAAATTATTTTTAAACTGCACAACTATTCGCCGACATTGGATGGAAGTTCGGGATATTTAGATTAGATCCCTGTGTAGCATAATTTTAATCAAAGTGATTTAATGAATGACAGAATAGTAATAAATGATATGTTCCAAGAGTTGATCAGACTTCAGACCATTCTTCACGTAAAAAATGATCGCAGGTTCTATGCCAATAAATATTGCAAAAAAAATTGAATAAATTCAAAGCTGCACTAGCAAGCTACATGAGATACATAATTTCAATATTTCGAATAACCAAACCATCCAAAGTCGTAATAGTTTACTTTAATTGAAAACAGCATGATCATTAGAGGGAGGAACTGGTAAAATAATTAAATTAATAAAAACTACTGAAATAAATTAAGAATGAGGGAATTTATTAATAAGAAAATAAAGCAGATAATGCATACCTGAGTTTCAACTTTATCAGTAGATCTTTTATAATTAATATAACAATAGTTAATAATGCTCATTGCAGTAAAATAATTCCGATCAGGATAAAGCCAGAGAAGAGAAAAAAGCGAGAGCACAGGTATAATTGTTTATATACTATTATCATTCCAAAGATAATTTAAGGTAACAATCATATCATTGATCCATCATATTTCGGGCTTGCAGCTGGATCATGTTGACGTCTTCCAACGATATATATCAATACGCCGGGAAAACTTCAAGATACAAATCATATCATTCTTTGAGCTTCCTAAGTATATCTGTTACTTAGCCTACAGATTCCAACGAACATTAACAAGAAATTGAGTGATTATATTATATTACATATTATTTGATTAAATTATTAATTCTATTTTAAAAGAAAATTATTTATGGTGCTTTTGCTATATAGTAATCTTAAATTGCCCCCTTTGTCATAGAGAATGGTATATGGAATGACACATGGAATTGTCCATGAGCCATGCAATTTTTAACAAATTACTATTTTCAAGTTCATACACCATTCAGTAATGTCTTTTGAATCAATCCATATCAGTTCATTACATTATATATAATCTTTTTTAACATTCACAAAGAGTTTTATAATTGGTTAATTTTAATCAACTGCATCGCCGGCTGGTTCTGTTGAAGCTGGCAGCAGTGAGCGCGGCAGTGTTGTCGCCGGTGAGATTGGTCTCCATGGTTACTCTTGGACTGTGCACATGCATTAGCTGTAACCAGCACGTGACCAGCTCGTATCCCTTTAACTCGCTATGTCTCTTCTTCTTTTATGCTTTGATGTTGCTCATAAAAAGAAATAAATACAGAGAAAATTAGTAAGGATTTTACTATTTACAAGAAATTAATTTTTCCTGAAAGAGAATGGGCTTTTGGTTATTCCATTCATTCACACACTGACTTCGCGTGAACGAATGCTTGGTTATAATGCACTTTCGTTTGTTTATAGAGTGCTCGTCAGGTAATGATCAATATTTGCTTTCTGTTCAGAAGGAAGTACAAAAAAAAAATAGTTCGAGATCTGACATGAACATACGCCTTCCATGCTTAAGAAATAACTTGTTTGCATTAAATGAGTTGACATATGTTCGTGACCTACATTTTGTAAAATTCTTTCTGAGTGAAAAGTTATTGGAAAAGGCAAATGGATCTCCAGTATTATTTAGTATCCAATACCTTACATTGCACATATGATTCCTTTTTATGCTACCATATGGTTCTAAGTATTTGTGATGCTACTTATTATTTATATATACATATTTACAAAGGCTATACATTACACAAGGAGAAATCTTTTGAAACTAAGTTCTACATACTACAGATTATGTGCATACATAAGAAAATTGTTTATCTGTTCACTACATTATTACTTTTTACAAGTCATCATCATATTTTTAAGGCTTTCAAGCACAGTCTTCCTTTTCTTTCTTTTTTTAAATTAGTTTTCATGAGCTTTATTTAAATGCTTGTCTGACGAGCAGGTATGAACCTTTTTACATTTGATGGGCGCGCACTCAACAATCAGAAGGAAACATCATGCACTGCTGTTAGGGCAGTGCGCAGAAGCTTTCTGCGGTGACGTGTTCGCGAGTGCTTACCTTCTGTAAACTTCTCATAACTTTGTTTTTAAGTTAAACCGATCGTGACAAAGTGATTCTTTTAAGAAAAGAAGCATCTCTACAGCACTCAGAATTGTCTACACCACTCACCAGTCGGTAAGTACTGTAATTTTATTAAGGTTCATGCGGCTAAACACATGTGGTTTTCTTTGAATACTTGCACAGCCCCCACTAGCGTCTTTTTATCTGTCACACGACACTGTTTATTACACAAATATACATGTTGATGTCTTATCTCATCGTTTAATTGGAGCACAAGCATTGCATTAACGTTCCAAATGCATGTCTGTCACAGTCCAAGAAAATAAGTTGTAGGACATTTTTAGCTATATGACAGAATGTCTTTTCTCCTACACATACACACACACACACACACACACACACACACACACACACACACACACATATATATATATATATATATATATATATATATATATATATATATATATATATATATAATTGCACTTTAGTGATTGTCCGTAGGCAAATGGCATAGTTACAATTACTGTCCTGACTGCCTACAGCACATGTTCATTAACATAACTAACTGTCTTTAAATTGTCACTGTTTTTCATATAAGTGTTTCTCACTATACCATTATAGTATCATTTGGTTTGCTTTAATAGCCATATCACTGTACTTAGCATAGCAAAGTTTTGTGTCATGCATCTTGAATCATAAAGCAGATTATTACACAAATAAGTGTATCCTGACTACCATTACATTTCATTAAATTATAATTATTTACAACAAATAGATTGTCCTATAGCTACATGATAAATAAAATGTCTTAAAGGAAATAACGTAAACGACATTTTGAGTAGTTGAGAACACATTTACTGGTTTTGTAAGCCCATGTCCATGTCAGTCACGATTACGTTTGTGCTGTTTTCAGGTGGTCCTAACCATCCAATTGTATTTGATAAGAGATTCAAATCATTGTATCTGAGCAAATGATATAGTTTAAGATTTCTTTTTTATTTTTATACCAATAACTGATGTTACCCCTAAAATCGGCTTGTTAATTTCAAATAACTGATCCTGGCTGGAAACTGCCAGATAAAAGAGCTGCAGTTATTTAAAACTAACAAGTCCTAGCAAAAGGGACCCAAGATAGATTTGCGCAACGGAATACATGAGGTTTCCTCCAAGAAGCAGAGGGAAACCATAATAAAACGGATCTGAGGTTAAATTACAAACAAGGGGAAATTTAACTAAGCTGGTTTGTTGCCAGTTCACATGGAAATGGGGAAAACGCCGATTTTAATTACACAATAAAAGGGCATCCCACTGTAATTTACAAGGTACTAATTTTGTTCACACACCAATAGGGGTCAGATAAGCAAAAACGAGGATGTAAAACATATAATAAACATGAGGATTGGTAGGACATGGGACACGATCATTCACAAGCACGTAGCTGCAACACTTACTCTCACAGAAGACTGCGACATGAAATACAGCACAATATACAACCAGCCAGATAACCCAAATCTAAAGTTAAACACCACGTGGGCACAAGATGTAGAAAATCTGGTAAATTCAATAACAGAAGGACGTGGATAGATATTCTGGAAATAGTAAGAGGTAGCATTATTTCAACGCCTCAAGGGCTGGAAAACGTTGAACAAAGAATAGGTCTTCGTTCCACATGCCATAACGGACACCAAACTAAAACTCACTAGTCATCATTTACCGTTTTAACAGAAATGAAAGTCACACCGGAAAACATACACGAGAGGAATACGCCACATTCCCGAGAATAAAATAATTCACACACGCCTAAAGCACACGTAACTTATTACTGCTACAAAGCGTAGCATGCACCTAGCTGTGGCTCACCATTTAGACCATACGAACATCTTACCTAAGCCGAAACCGGAGAGAGAGAGACGACGCCACTCCGATACGTACGAATCCCCGCGCCAAAGCTCCCAAACAGCATGGCGGAGACATACCTTACTGGCACAAAGAGTCTAGATGCAAGTGCGAGGTCGATCGGTGCACGCGCGACTAATAGCAGCGCCCCTAGTGGGAGGTGGCTGAACGAGGCAGGCACGGAGTGGTCACCAATGCTCCCAGCATTAGCTAGTGGAAACAAGGCATAAGCGAACGACGCACAGCAGAGCTCCCTGCGGCAAAACAAGGCAAGTGCGGAACGCAGTAGAAGCGTATCACTAACATACAAGGTAAATACAGGGTGGGGAACATAACTACATGTCAATGCAAGTTAATACTTTAACTTATAGTCAACAAATCAATAAGTTTTTAAATTGAAAATAGAATCTAACAAGTGCAAAGCCTGTATAACTGCAAAGGGAGGTGAGCAAACATTGAAATAAATGAAAAGAGGCAGAGAGCCGTCTTTCACCCCTTTCGTGTTATTTCGTTAGGACCTAGCTCATGATTGCACAGCACACTCACTCACACATATTTACATGGTATATATTAACATATAAGTATTACACAAAGTATTATATACATATATACATTCAAATCAAGCTAATAACAGGCGCGGCCGCTTTGCTAAACACAGATTTTCGTCATATCATTTGTACGATGGAAGAGATAGTAAAATGAAAAGGATGAGGATGTATAAGCTTTAGGAGATTTCATTAAAAATATTTCCACAGTATTAATTCTACAAGTATAGATTCAATATTGCAAATCTTATTTGTAAATAGAATGCATATCAAACAACACAAATGCAAAGACTCTCTTTTAACATCTAGTGCCTTCATCTTCTTTACATTAGCAAAGCTCACTAGTGTGTGCAGCTGGGCCTAGTTATGACTAATGTATTTGTCTAGGTAATTAATGTCTACATTCTTCGCAGTTGAGCAGTATCAAATGGCTAGGAAAACGTGTAACAATTTGCCTGTGTGTATGTATTCTCTGTTTCCATCGTGTCATTATAATAACATCAAACAACTTTTATTTCATGTTAATGCAGCTCCTAGTTCACATTGTAGAAATTATAAATGTGTTCAGCAACAGCGGCGACACGTACATCATGATTCTCCTGGCTGCAAAGAAAATTGTTATAGCTAAATCATAGGTCTAAGGTGTTTCGCCAAAGATATTTTCCATTCCATATTATGGTATAAGAAAGCATGTGTCTAGCCCATGATGCAAGCATGTGTTTATCATACAAAGATATTATTGCAGGAAATTAAGTGAGAGATTCCCATACAGTTGCCTTATCTGTTTATACTCCAAATGCTTCATGTCTTTGTTCAACAAAAAATTATTCTCTTAAAGCTAGATATCTGGCAAACAGATTTGCGGTATTCTTGACAATAAAAGACCATCTAATGGACTGCACATCCCATAAATAGAAATTCTTGATACCTTAAACACATTGTGATATGCTTGAATGATTACAACAACAAATAAAGTTCATTACCGTCTAGCATGCATGTGTTGCATTTATTTTATAGACCAGGTGTACTTACGATTAAACTTTATTGCTGAGCACATTCTGTGCATGCGTACAAGCACAACAGTAATCCAATCAGTGCTACATTGTTAGCAACATTTCTCTGGCATGGCGTAATTGATATTAACAAATAATAATGATTTTAATTAACATCCTCTTGTTTGGGTAAAGCTATACAAAATTAGTCTCCCCTTTCTCCCTTACAACTTTACTACCTATATCACAGCAATGGTAAGCCTAAGTTTGGTGGGGCATAATATAGTGTGCTCCATGTGCATAGTGCGCTCCATGTCGAAATAAATAATAAATGTACCCACACACAAACTAGAACAAATTACTCTCTCTCTCTCTCTCTCTCTCTCTCTCTCTATATATATATATATATATATATATATATATATATATATATATATATATATATATATATATATTATAGCACTTACCTGGTATCTTGGGTGATGGTTAACACGTAAGAACTGGCGCATGACGTCTTGAAGTTTATAACTATAATTGTCATATTGCTGTTATGTCCAAAGCATTACAAAAATAATTCTATGTATGAAACTTCTTTAAGTCCTTATGTGGATAAAGACCTTTAATTCTTCCTGTCATAATATTTGCTAGAAGATAGCTGCCTTTGTGTGGTATATGAACAATTTGATAAGGACCACTGTACAAGTGTTGCCATTTTTTATTTACTTTATATATGGCTGATGCTTTGGGATGTGAACGTATTAATACTAAATCATTACTTTAAAACCTCTGAATATGTTTCAGTTGTTTATCATAATACAATGTCGTCTTAATAGCTACATCTCTCACTTTCTCTTCTAGTGTGAAGTTGTTTCTAGGCACTTGTGGTATAGGGTTAAGCCAGTCATTATTTTCTTTGATGGATAATATGAGGTCTGATGGTGTATATGGTGTAGAGTATATGGGAAGATTATTTACTACCTGTTCAAAAGGTTCAAGGTACTCTTTCCATTGAGTTTTCTGATTGGCAATGTAGGTTCATATGAAACAATTCAAGTCACGAAACATTTGTTCCATCGGGTTAGCAGAAGGGTGAAATTTTGAAATCAAAATGTGTCAAATATTATATTCTCGGACAAAGTCTTTCCAGTCGTGGGAAGTAAAGTTAGTTGCATTATCGGTAAGGATGGTTGTTGGTTCACCAACAAACAGAATGAAGTCTTGGCCTATCCACTGAATCACAGCTTTGGCTGTGGTTGTTTTTAAAGCGAAAAATCTTACAAATTTCGAAAAGACACCATACACGCAAAGAACATATTGAACACCACCTCGACCGACCAGAAGTGGATCGGCGAAGTCAGTTGCAACAAGCTGAAGTGGTTTTGTTGGAAGAATTGACTGTAATTCCATCTTACTTTACAACTGATTTGGTTTGCATTTCTGACAGATTAAGCATGACTTGAGGGTGTAGTGGATTTTCCGAGACATATTTGGAAAGAAACAATATAGTTTCATTTTACGCAGACATTTCAACAGACCGAAATGTCCCCATGCCCTTTGGGTATCTCAAATTAAAGCTTTTTCGCAATCTGATGTAATGCACATGCACCACCTTTCTGATTGTGCGTGCCGCCGGAAGAACAATACATCCTTGTATAACTGATAGAGATTCGATAGACCAGAAGCGGGATTGGTAGACAGTTCATTGATTATTTTAAGCCACCGGTCGGTGGAAACTTTTCCAAATAATACGAGTGATACTCTACATCTTTCATTAACATAGTGCGAAATTCTGTGGCACCTTCAATGTAATCATCAGAATTTGGAAGACCCTGAGGCAGACAAGAAACTGTAGCTGCAATAATATTTTCAGAACTTTTAATGTGAATAATCTCAAAATCATATTCTTGTAAGATCATTGCCCAACGTGGCAATCTATTGTGCAGTAATCTGCATAACATCAAGAACCTTAGGACCTGGTGGTCACAAAACACTTCAGTATACTTGCCAAACACATAATAATGAAATTTATTAAAGCTCCATATTAATCCAAGCAGCTCAAGCTCGGTTGTAGTGTAACACCTCTCGCATTCACTCAGAGTACGACTGACGAAGCTGATAATTTTGATAGACTGTGGGCTGTAATCACTAGAAATTTGAAATAGGCAACTTCCGAGACCATAACTAGAAGAGTCTGTCGAAATACAGAAATCTTGCGACATGTCGAGGTGACTTAATATATCAGGATTAATCATGGCTTCTTTGGTCTTTTGAAAATCCCTGCGGCCAGCATCTGACCAGTACCAGGGAACATTTTTACGTAAAAGTGATAACAAAGAAGAGCTGTTAAGTAGCTGCTTTGGTAGAAACCGCCGGAAGAACGAACAAAGACCGACGAAGGCCTTGAACTGAGATTTATTGAAAGATTCTGGGACGTATTTGATAGCTGAAAGCTTATTAGGGTCCGGTTTAATTCCCGCAGGTGAAATTATATGTCCGAGAAACTTTATTTCAGTTTTAACAAATTAAGATTTCTGCAAATTTGCGGTCACACCACATGACGAAAACTTGTCCAAAACCTTTTCCAACAAAACAAGGTGTTCATCCAAGGTTGCAGTTGCAATACGCAAGTCTTCTACATAAACAGTAATCTGGTTGAGAAGTTCTGGGCCAAGCACTGTATCAAGTGCAGTTATAAATACTCCTGAGCTCACATTCAGACCGAATGGTAGCACTTTAAATTGGTAAGACCTGCCAGCAAAGATAAATATGGTATACTTGCGCGAATTCTCAGAAATTGGTACCTGCCAGTTAGAAGATCTCAGAGCCAAACTGGATAAATATCTCACACCAGAGAACTTCTGCAAATGTTCTTCCAGTCTTTCTGGCCTGGTGCGAACAGGAATAATAATTTTGTTAATCTCTCGTGCTCACTTAAGGCGACAATGAAGTTTCAATAATATTCCATCTTAACATACGATTTATCTCAGCTTTGACCGCTTCTCCCTTGGACCAAGGAATTGAATATGTGGGCCTACAGAAAGTCTCATGAGGCTTAACTTCCATATGGTAAACATAAGTGTTAATAATTCCAGGCTTCACATCGAAGACTGCTAAATATCTATACAAAAGATTGATCAATTGCTGTTTCTGAGGGGGTGTAACATTTGTAGATTCAGATATTTTTTGCATGATAGTATCATAAGTTTCACACTCTGATTCTTGTGTTCTCCATATTTATAGCAGTAACAACAATCTTTATAGACCCACAAAACTTCCCATGAGGTGCCTTTCTTTTTACAAGACTAACTGTACAAATATTGTCACCTATTGTTAGTTGACATGTACCTCGTTTTAGATCTACCACTGCCTCTCATTCTCTTAAGTAATCTAGTCCTAAAAGACACTCTTCTATTAGAGAATCCACAAATAAAAATGTACAAAAATCGGTTAATGTACCAAACTGCAAAGGCACATGTGTTTGAATATTAACTGGTTTGGATCTATTACCTATAGCATCAATTATTCTACAATTTTGCACTGGGAAGGTTGGTAGGTGTTGTTGCTGACTAATACCTCGTAAACAATGATTTTGACAACACATTCACTGCAGCTCCCATACAAGCAGTACACTAGTAGAAATTCCACCAACTAATATAGTAATCTATGCTTGTAAATCTCTTGCTAAAGCCCTTCTATAAGGTGTAAATTCTTCCAGCAACTCATCTCTCATATCTGTACCATCATTATACCGAATCATGTGAATCATAGACTTGTACATGCCCCCACTTACCTTGTCGCTTAACCTCAGAGGGCTTGAGATGAGCCTTATAGGGTTGTTTGAGTAGTAGAAGTCTGTTGGCTAGCTTCTGTCAATTCTGTGACCGTTAGAATAGATGGCGGACTCCAATTAGTTTTTTGGGCATAGTCGGTAACTACATTTTCCACTGGTACAAAATCAGTACATCTTACATCATTCTGTGAACCGTGGTTTGGATATTGTCTACAAGCATAACCTGCATTCTGTTGTGAGTTATCTGAGTACTGGCCTCTGCCCCAATCCGATTATTGCTTCCTGCATTCCCTCCATTTTGGTACCCAGGATTGTTTCTGTAATCATTCCTTTGTCTCGAAAAAGTGCCCCCGTTGTGTGGTTGCCTATTGAAATTCCTGTTGCCCCCATTGTTATGTTGTCGTGGGGCTTGTGCACGTGCATGTGAATTGTTCGCTTGCAGCGCATGTGTATTACAAAGTTGAAGATGGCTACCCTGCGGAGGAGGCAGCGGCATCAGTTGCGCTACTCTGTTATTATTATATTGGCATTAATTTCCATGGGTGTGGCTATTGCTTCCATTTCTCCCGTGACTTACCCTATCGTCTTCATAGATCAAATCTATGGCATCTACAGAAGAAAGGAAGTCTGCAAGATTATGTATTACGCGTGGGACCAACTGTAGTCGTAAGTGTGTTGGAAGTCGTCCAATTAGGACTCTCAACACCTCCCAATACGACATAGGTTCATCAAACACGCGAGCCTTGTTTATATATTTTTCGAAGTATCTCCTTAGGCTGCCACTACGTTTATTAAATTGAGGAGGATTGTATATTTCATTTTTTACTCTTTCCTGTATACCAGGAGACCAGTATTTATTTAAAAATGCATTTTCAAATTCTAAATGAGTGGCACAGTAGCGATACACGCCAGCAGCCGAAACAAGTCCTTCACCTTGTATATAACCCATTACGAATCTCATTTTTCTGCGTTCACTCCAATTTACAGGTAATAATTCTCTGAACAACTGTATAAATATTACAGGATGTACTGATTTTGTCTCAGAAATAAATATTGGAAATTGATGATGCTTGAGCATATTTTCTTTAACAGTAGTAGAGATAGTAGTCGGAGGTGGTGATTGAGATCTTTGAAGTCTATCATGTCTGTCTACATCATTCCATTCGTTATTGTATGTGTGTGAACGTATTACATCATGGGTCAAATTACGTTCATGGTTATGAGAAGACTCAGCAGAAGATGTATGTCGTGCATATACATCACTAGTTACAGTATTGTAATGATTTAATTGGTGCACTGTGATCTTCATATACTTTGGTAGCTACAATTTGTATTACTCAGTTCAAATCATGTGTTAACTTCTCATTAAGTTGCACTTCAGTTTGTTCAGGAAAAGCTTGGACACATTGTTCATTTTCTACCACGATAACATTGGCCTGAGTAGTTATGTTAGTAACAGTAGTCTTTAGTGTCTCATGCTCAAGTTTCATCGCTGGCATATCTTGTGTCAAGGTTTCTATTGCAGAAGGCACGTTTGGGTAACACTTTCTAATTGTTCAGCGACTGTGGATACCTTTTCCTCCACAATAGCTAAGAGACTATTGCCTACTTTCTCTTCGACAATGGCAAATTTACTATGTAATTTCTTTTCCATGTTATTCATTTGTGTATGTAACTGTTTATTAACATCGTCTGAAACTAATGCTGGTAAAGTCTGCTGAGCGTCTTCAAATGTTCAAATGTTTGTAGAGCTTATGGAACTTAACAATGGGGCCATCAGTACCTAAACTTACAAACTACTAATGAACTAGCTAAGACTACGGATGGCACAAATATCCATGCCTGAGGGGGTATTCGAACCCCCGACCATAGTGGACGTGCAGACCGAGACTGGTGCGCCGCTGTCCCCTTGGCCATCGCAGCCAGTTGAGGGTCTTCTAACTGTATAAAGCGATTTTCGATTTTCCTCACATGTCATTATTGGCTCAACAAGTTCACGTTGCTGTGCTTCTAACCATAACGTACTTTGTTGCTGAGCCTCAAATTGCTTTCTTTGTGTTTCTTTAAGACTGTCTATTTCATGTTTTTGCGCCTGTTGCAAGTTGCCTAATTGACTATCCATCTGTTGACTCATTTCATTTATTTTCAATACCAAATTTTGAAAAAAAGCTTCAAAATGTGTAAACCATGAATCACCAGGATCGGAAACAGTATGCAGACCCGCAGTCGATGTACTTTCATTAACGCACCTAAGACTCCTATAAACCCCAGCTGAACTGCCCGCCAACGAAGCTTACGTGTTACCTCTCGTTTCATTCAACCTGCTCACACTCGCAAACTACTCACTGTATGAACGTGGAATTTTCATCAATGCCTTCGTTAAGAAGTACACAACATTTTCATTTTAGTCTTATTTATGCTAATAATTTATAAACAGCATATACTGATAGTTTACGAATATGCACTTTCTGACTACTTACGGAATTTTCGACAAGTGAGGAACTTTTCTTCTGTTGATGTTAGGTGAACATATTAACAGAATGAAATGTTCAAAATACATCAAATTTTCATCCTCTCCAAACAGCAAATCTGTGAGAAATGTATAACTTGAGATAATGTCAGTTAAATATGATGCACTTGGATCCACTCGCCCATCTCGTAGTAACATGTCTTCCATATTAGAGCTCCTAATAATTAGGCACATGTTGTTACTGCAAAACATCCATACTTGAAGATACTGGTACTGACTAATTTTAACCCATTAAATTTAATAGTTGCAAACTACAAAAGTGCAGTGTCTCTATGTAATATACAATTTCAATTTTTCAGTTATATGAAAAGGATATTGTAAATATCTCAATACACAGTGCTTTATTATGTGAGGAAATGAGAAAAAGTCAGTTTGTTAGCTACTGAAGAGATGCTTGCTATCTGCCATTTTCAAGCATTCTCACGTAAAATCCTCATTAGGTCTAATAACTTCCGTCCTGTTACTGCTAGGCGTTAAACTGAAGGAAATGTAACTCCTATTAGGTTTTGGTAACGGAGTAGTGGCTCTGAAACACACTGGACAAGAAGCAAAGAAGTAAACATTTGTCAGTGACAAAGGAATATCTGCAAATCGAATAATAAATTCTACACCTATATTTTTTCTTGAATAACGCGACAGTTAATGATGTTTTGTGTAGTAACCATGTGGCAAAATACTCCCCTCTTTGCATGTTATCATTTATCAAAATAGCATTTTTATACCTCTAACCGTGTATGAGATATGATTCTTTCTGACCTTATCGCCATCGGAAATGAATGAGCTAAATAAAATAAAGTTTAGTGGTATGAGTGAAAGGTAAAGATCTCCTCCTAAGTCGACAATAAGATTCAATACATTATGAAAGTTTCATCTGCAACAACATATGGGGCAGCATGCACCAAATGGAATATCATAGCAGCCTCTATTTTTTACTGCAAACTTTTCCTAACATAGCACAGTCTCTTAGTTCGAAGCTAATCTCTTGTTCACTAAGACTATTAACGAAATGATGAGCATTTCGTCACAATGCTGAAATATAAAGATTTAAGTAACGGAAAAATTAAATATTTTTACCAATTAGTTTTTGCGAAATCGTTTGTGAAAGATGGCAGGGTATGCGCCTCAACGATGTTAGTGCAGCGCGATTCCAAACATGTTGGGGAAAACTTGGCGTACGATTCAGCCTGGGTATTTAGGAGCTCTAGACGCGCCGGTTACGTCAGTAGCAGACGATTATTTTCAACACAGTGTTCTAGCGCACTGCTTTCCACTCCCTGATCCAGTTCTTCTACTGTATCTACAATCTGTGTTCTACATCTTAGCTGCAGCTCGTCTTGTTTTGACCATATCACGAAATTCGTGACGGAAATGTAACTATTAACATGCCATGCAAGGAGAAAGCTATTTGTTTATCACAAGTCAAAGATATTACTGACATGAAATGGCACACTGCAAGCACTGCTATTACAAGAAAAAGAAGATCAGACTATAGGCTTGTCACAACAGCCATCGTGTACAATTAATGAAAACCTCTGGTTGCTGGTAATTAATAATATAAAAATATTTAAAAATTTTGAAAATCACGGAAATTGCAAAATTGACACTGTGGAACCAAATAATAGTGGAAAGACGGAGAAAATCTAGCATAAGCAGCTCATGCATGCTCTTACCTTGATTTCTGATGTCTTCTCCAGCAACGCCCATGATAAAAATTTTATATACACGCCGGCAATTAAAATTTTATGCATGTTCCAGGATGGCAAGGTTTTCTAACATCAACAATATTCTCGTCACAAACGGTAGTGGTTTTACATGAAATAACAAAGATACATATTAATATAACAATAATGGTGAGTAAATAATAGTGGTATTTCAGAATTACAGATAATTATATCACACAAGAGAAAAAAATTTACTGTAATATTGAGAACTAGGTCCTGTCATGGAATTCGCCAAATTCTGTAGTGTTATTGCTTGCCTGACTATTTTGGGTGGTAAAATTAGGCCGTACTAAAGTAATTGAAAGGTTTTTCAAAATAAGTAGTAATGAAACCTACAGTTTATACGAACCCATAATTTAAAAAAATGAAAGAATTGCAATGGCCAAACATTTAAAATATTAAAGTATTTTGCAGAACAAGCAACCTACAGAATTCGACAAATAGTTACCGTTCACAGCACTGTAGAAGATCTCGTTGATGAGCTGTAATAAAAATTATTTTTAAACTGCATAACTATTCGCCGACATTGGATTGAGGTTCGGAATATTTAGATTCGATCCCCGTGTAGCATAATTTTAATCAAAGTGATTTAATGCATGAAAGAATAGTAATAAATGATACATACCAACAATTGATCAGACTTCAGACCGTTCTTTAAGTAAAAAATGATCTCAGGTTCTATGCCAATAAATATTGCAAAAAAATTTAATAAACTCAAAGATGCACTGGCAAGCTACATGAGATACATAATTTCAATATGTCTAATAACTGAACCATCCAAAGTCGTAATAGTTCTCTTTAACTGAAAACAGCATGATCATTAGAGGGAGGATCTGGTAAAATAATTAAATTAATAAAAATTACTGAAATTAATTTTGACTAGGGATTTATTAATAAGAACAGAAAGCAGATAATGCATACCTGAGTTTCCATTTTATCAGTAGATCTTTTACAATTAATATAACAATAGTTAATAATGCTCATTGCAATAAAATAATTTCGATCAGGACAAAGCCAGACATGAGAAAAAGAGCGAGAGCACAGATATAATTGTTTATATACTATTATCATTCCAAGCATAATTGAAGATAACAATCATATTATTCTTTGAGCTTTCTAGGTATATATGTTACGTAGTTTATAGAGTCCAACGAACATTAACAAGAAATGAAGTGATTATATTATATAACATATTATTTGATTGAATTATTAATTTTATTTTAATATAAAATTATTTATGGCGCTTTTGCTATATAGTAATCTTAAAGTGGCATCCAGCCACCATGTGCCACTGAGGGATGGCGAACCACAAAGGGGCGCACAAGATGGCCACTAATGTCTGCCTTTACCTGAGGGATAATAGTTGCTGAGCTGAATGGATGAGAGGCCAGACATGACACGTGCCTCGGCAGAATTGCACGAGTTAGTTGAATGATAGGGGACCACGCTCAGGGATTGTCAAGCAGCACAGCAATGCCCGCCACTGCTTCTACCTGGCTTCCGGGGCAGCGACTTATTGCAGCCGGATGTAAACTTGCGTCACTGAGGGACACTGCGCCACCTGGGCAAAAGTGAGACTGTGTCACACCCTATACCGAGTGCCTAGTGGGGAGGGAGGGTACAACATGCACCAAAACACGAACTGCTATGTCCCCTTTGAGCTACACAGGGTACGTGTCATCACCAAGCTCCATGTCGACTTCACACTACACTGCACAGGTGGGCGAGCATGCTTTCCTCTTCCCTTTCTACAATTCTCTTTTTCAACATCATTCCTCTTGCATAAACCCTGAATATATTCCTTTCACCTTTCATCTTTCTCTTTTTTGCTTACTTCGTCACTGTTATATCACCGAAAAGTAAAATGCTTGGTACCACTGTTATCTGATTTAACATAATTATGAAATTTACTGGACAGGCATGTCCCTCACACAATTTCTTTGAGAATATCTTTGGTTTTTGAATAAAGCAATACTTCAGTTGCTTGCTTGCCCATGTACTGTATTCTTCGTCTCGACACAAAAATCAGATGTACAGTTATATTGTGTGTATTAATGCCTACCTTTTTACTAAGAATGTGCATTATTATTGTTCAACAAATTAAATATTTTTACAAGATATGTGGTTTTAAGTATGGTTTGTTGGGCTACAGTGATAGTGAGATATTGGAATGCAGGCCACAATTTACCTGAGTGTAATATGTTTCAATTGCATATTTTATGATTTTTAAGATTAAGATTTGTTTGTGATTAAACAAGTGTTATTGAGTGATAATGGATAGGTGATTTGTAGTTACACAAAAGCCAACTTAATTGTAATAATGGTGAAAATAAATGTGGTGCTGGCAGTAAATACAGATTATGGAATTGGCATCTTCATTGTTCTTAAACACTCGCCAAAAGGACTTCAGAGAAGAAATGACAAGGTTTGGGCTATAATTTCCGATCGAGTGCATCTGTTAATGAAGGTATTAAACTAATTACAGTGAATGTCAGTGCAGATATACGAAGCATTACATTAAAATTTGCTATAGATCAAAATGTAGTCGAAGACAGTGGACGAATATAGGCAGCTACACAAGCTTTCAAAAAAGATTCCAGGGGATTATAAATAGCTCCACAATATCAAATCAAAACACTGAACTTGTTTTATTGAAAAGATATCAAATTTGAAAAGATGACAGGTAATGGTCAGGTGTCAAATATCAGTATATCTTGAGCAAGTGCTGCTTCTCTACTGTTGGTATCAGACATTTTTTCAGAGCTCGATAAACAGTCCAAATCGAAATTTATTTTTGTTTTTCGAAATTGGTTCAAAAACGGATTTCCATTTACATGTGTTACTTGACTTATACTTGTTTTTAATATCAGAGTGTCGTTTCTAATACAATAACAAAAACGACAACATCAATGTCTGTTCAAAAAAATTCAACTGTCGCCATATTGAAACCATTCAACTAGAAATCTGACAAGAGTGAGTAGATACAGCCTTGACAGCACCCCTTCTATATAAGCTGTAATGCTACATGCTGTAGCGCCGTTTTTGTGGTCATTATGATCCCCGCCTAAATTCGGTTTTCCAAATCCACACTAGATTTTCTGGCCCATGTGAACGCAACCATTTTTGGATTGTCTAATTGTGTTTTCTTGTTAATAATTTTCGGCTCACATGGACAGTGTGACATTTTCTGTAGTGAAAGAGAAGTATAAATATTAAAATGAGCATTAATCTTTGTATTTAGGTACTGAATCAGCTGCTTTTCAGCCACCATTTTGAGTGGGCTAGGTAATTCGTTTCAGGCTATAACGTTTAAACACAACAGTAGTAAACCATTTACTAAATACGGTTTTCATCTTCCGGAAGATGTGTTACATGTAAACATAGTGAGTGTCAGAGCAGTTGTAAGAAACATAACCTCAAAATTAGGTACTGATTAAAATGTCATATTATGCTGTGGGGCAAGTGTAGGTACTTAAGTTTTCAAATAAGCCTCCAGGACATTGTAAATAGCATCCGGCACATAAATCAGAAAAATGAATTTGATTTGAAGATAAAATACCAAGTTTAGAAGGATCACAAGTAGTGCTCAGGTGTCAAATATCACAAAGAATTTCGTAGTTTCACCAGTGTAAGTATTGCGCTTCTAATGTTGATACTATATTTTTTATACAGAGTTCAATAAGCAGATATTAATCGAAATTTACTTTTCTTATTCATAGTTGGTTCACATTTATATGTGCTACTTGTTTTATATCTGTTTTCTGTGTGTGTTGTTACTATGTAAAACCAATTCTCAAATTCAAAATTTATGATTTCTTTTCATCTTGTTATAGTTTTACCTCATGTCTAATACAGTAACATAAATGACAACACAAATGTTCAAAAAATCTCAGCTGACGCCATATTGTCAGACAAGCAAGTGGAACTTTGACAGGAATGAGTAGAAGTGGCAGTGCTCAAAAGCACTTCCCTAAAAGACTCTGTTCATATGGTGGGCAACGTTACATCAACATCAGTGACTTCACACAACATCAACAATCCATGTGCATTCCCACGCAATAACGATAGTAGTTGTTTACAAAATATAAGAGCAAACGTTGAATTTAATGCTACAGCATTAATTTTAACTAGATTGACTTAGATGAAGAGAAAAGAGAGCAGAAATTTGCGCAAGGCAAGCAAAATAAATAGGGGCTAATGTAATGCTTTCGAAGAGAAGGTATGAAGACGAATTTAACACACTATAAAGTTAACTTCAAGGTTACATTTCACAAAAAATCCTTCGAATGGAGAAACAATGTTTTCAGTTCACTGTCTGTGATAAGCTTGGTGATAAAATAAACAGACACAGATATGAGCAAAAACTGATTTTGTGTTTGAGCTGTGGCTGGTATTTCAGCTTTACCAAGTCCTTTATGGTTTTCTCTTCATATTTTGACGTATTTCATACAACAAAATATCTATTTTTAATAATGCATAGCATAAAAAGCCATGCCACAACTAGGGTCAGTTTTATAAATAGCTATGTATATTGTTCAACATAGCGTAAACAGTGATGTAAGACAACAGTAGGTAGTGACGATATGTAGGCTTATATTTGCTACAGTCTGTTTTGCATAAGCTCATTTCACTATAATAATACAGTCTGAAATATGTTTGCTACTCACATCATTTAAGAGTACCACATGGTGGTGAACAAGCTCAATTGATATTTCGTCGTTCATTTTCTATTACAGGTATAACCTAAAGTGTCGTCAAAATACTCTCCCTTGAAAATACAATTGTGATAGTGAATTTCTGAAGTGACTTTTATAGAGTAAAAAGTTTAATTTATTACTTTCTAGTAGTGTGAAAGTAAATACTAGACTACAATATAATTACCCATCCAATTTTTATAGCTGGTAATACCCCAGTTATGGAAGCAGGCCTTACAGGGAGGTCCTTCCCAGAGGTTAGTCTAAATACTCAAGAATTACAGGGTGGTGAGGCTCTGGTGAGCATGAGCATGGATGTGGATCAATCTACAAGACTTGCGGCAAAGTGGATGCTAGAAGTTCAAGCAGACCTAAAGGAAAATAGACTAGCTACCTTTCAACAAAAGAATCTTGTTAAGGAAGTAATAACCCAGATGTCATTCATAGTTGGTTCACATTTATATGTGCTACTTGTTTTATATCTGTTTTCTGTGTGTGTTGTTACTATGTAAAACCAATTCCCAAATTCAAAATTTATGATTTCTTTTCATCTTGTTATAGTTTTACCTCATGTCTAATACAGTAACATAAATGACAACACAAATGTTCAAAAAATCTCAGCTGACGCCATATTGTCAGACAAGCAAGTGGAACTTTGACAGGAATGAGTAGAAGCGGCAGTGCTCAACAGCACTTCCCTATAAGACTCTGTTCATATGGTGGGCAACGTTACATCAACATCAGTGACTTCACACAACATCAACAATCCATGTGCATTCCCACTGGATCGAGCGTCAAGAGACGTCAAAAATATAGCACCATTTGTGCATAGTAACGCAATAACGATAGTAGTTGTTTACAAAATATAAGAGCAAACGTTGAATTTAATGCTACAGCATTAATTTTAACTAGATTGACTTAGATGAAGAGAAAAGAGAGCAGAAATTTGCGCAAGGCAAGCAAAATAAATAGGGGCTAATGTAATGCTTTCGAAGAGAAGGTATGAAGACGAATTTAACACACTATAAAGTTAACTTCAAGGTTACATTTCACAAAAAATCCTTCGAATGGAGAAACAATGTTTTCAGTTCACTGTCTGTGATAAGCTTGGTGATAAAATAAACAGACACAGATATGAGCAAAAACTGATTTTGTGTTGAGCTGTGGCTGGTATTTCAGCTTTACCAAGTCCTTTATGGTTTTCTCTTCCTATTTTGACGTATTTCATACAACAAAATATCTATTTTTAATAATGCATAGCATAAAAAGCCATGCCACAACTAGGGTCAGTTTTATAAATAGCTATGTATATTGTTCAACATAGCGTAAACAGTGATGTAAGACAACAGTAGGTAGTGACGATATGTAGGCTTATATTTGCTACAGTCTGTTTTGCATAAGCTCATTTCACTATAATAATACAGTCTGAAATATGTTTGCTACTCACATCATTTAAGAGTACCACATGGTGGTGAACAAGCTCAATTGATATTTCGTCGTTCATTTTCTATTACAGGTATAACCTAAAGTGTCGTCAAAATACTCTCCCTTGAAAATACAATTGTGATAGTGAATTTCTGAAGTGACTTTTATAGAGTAAAAAGTTTAATTTATTACTTTCTAGTAGTGTGAAAGTAAATACTAGACTACAATATAATTACCCATCCAATTTTTATAGCTGGTAATACCCCAGTTATGGAAGCAGGCCTTACAGGGAGGTCCTTCCCAGAGGTTAGTCTAAATACTCAAGAATTACAGGGTGGTGAGGCTCTGGTGAGCATGAGCATGGATGTGGATCAATCTACAAGACTTGCGGCAAAGTGGATGCTAGAAGTTCAAGCAGACCTAAAGGAAAATAGACTAGCTACCTTTCAACAAAAGAATCTTGTTAAGGAAGTAATAACCCAGATGTCATTCATAGTTGGTTCACATTTATATGTGCTACTTGTTTTATATCTGTTTTCTGTGTGTGTTGTTACTATGTAAAACCAATTCCCAAATTCAAAATTTATGATTTCTTTTCATCTTGTTATAGTTTTACCTCATGTCTAATACAGTAACATAAATGACAACACAAATGTTCAAAAAATCTCAGCTGACGCCATATTGTCAGACAAGCAAGTGGAACTTTGACAGGAATGAGTAGAAGCGGCAGTGCTCAACAGCACTTCCCTATAAGACTCTGTTCATATGGTGGGCAACGTTACATCAACATCAGTGACTTCACACAACATCAACAATCCATGTGCATTCCCACTGGATCGAGCGTCAAGAGACGTCAAAAATATAGCACCATTTGTGCATAGTAACGCAATAACGATAGTAGTTGTTTACAAAATATAAGAGCAAACGTTGAATTTAATGCTACAGCATTAATTTTAACTAGATTGACTTAGATGAAGAGAAAAGAGAGCAGAAATTTGCGCAAGGCAAGCAAAATAAATAGGGGCTAATGTAATGCTTTCGAAGAGAAGGTATGAAGACGAATTTAACACACTATAAAGTTAACTTCAAGGTTACATTTCACAAAAAATCCTTCGAATGGAGAAACAATGTTTTCAGTTCACTGTCTGTGATAAGCTTGGTGATAAAATAAACAGACACAGATATGAGCAAAAACTGATTTTGTGTTGAGCTGTGGCTGGTATTTCAGCTTTACCAAGTCCTTTATGGTTTTCTCTTCCTATTTTGACGTATTTCATACAACAAAATATCTATTTTTAATAATGCATAGCATAAAAAGCCATGCCACAACTAGGGTCAGTTTTATAAATAGCTATGTATATTGTTCAACATAGCGTAAACAGTGATGTAAGACAACAGTAGGTAGTGACGATATGTAGGCTTATATTTGCTACAGTCTGTTTTGCATAAGCTCATTTCACTATAATAATACAGTCTGAAATATGTTTGCTACTCACATCATTTAAGAGTACCACATGGTGGTGAACAAGCTCAATTGATATTTCGTCGTTCATTTTCTATTACAGGTATAACCTAAAGTGTCGTCAAAATACTCTCCCTTGAAAATACAATTGTGATAGTGAATTTCTGAAGTGACTTTTATAGAGTAAAAAGTTTAATTTATTACTTTCTAGTAGTGTGAAAGTAAATACTAGACTACAATATAATTACCCATCCAATTTTTATAGCTGGTAATACCCCAGTTATGGAAGCAGGCCTTACAGGGAGGTCCTTCCCAGAGGTTAGTCTAAATACTCAAGAATTACAGGGTGGTGAGGCTCTGGTGAGCATGAGCATGGATGTGGATCAATCTACAAGACTTGCGGCAAAGTGGATGCTAGAAGTTCAAGCAGACCTAAAGGAAAATAGACTAGCTACCTTTCAACAAAAGAATCTTGTTAAGGAAGTAATAACCCAGATGTCATTCATAGTTGGTTCACATTTATATGTGCTACTTGTTTTATATCTGTTTTCTGTGTGTGTTGTTACTATGTAAAACCAATTCCCAAATTCAAAATTTATGATTTCTTTTCATCTTGTTATAGTTTTACCTCATGTCTAATACAGTAACATAAATGACAACACAAATGTTCAAAAAATCTCAGCTGACGCCATATTGTCAGACAAGCAAGTGGAACTTTGACAGGAATGAGTAGAAGCGGCAGTGCTCAACAGCACTTCCCTATAAGACTCTGTTCATATGGTGGGCAACGTTACATCAACATCAGTGACTTCACACAACATCAACAATCCATGTGCATTCCCACTGGATCGAGCGTCAAGAGACGTCAAAAATATAGCACCATTTGTGCATAGTAACGCAATAACGATAGTAGTTGTTTACAAAATATAAGAGCAAACGTTGAATTTAATGCTACAGCATTAATTTTAACTAGATTGACTTAGATGAAGAGAAAAGAGAGCAGAAATTTGCGCAAGGCAAGCAAAATAAATAGGGGCTAATGTAATGCTTTCGAAGAGAAGGTATGAAGACGAATTTAACACACTATAAAGTTAACTTCAAGGTTACATTTCACAAAAAATCCTTCGAATGGAGAAACAATGTTTTCAGTTCACTGTCTGTGATAAGCTTGGTGATAAAATAAACAGACACAGATATGAGCAAAAACTGATTTTGTGTTTGAGCTGTGGCTGGTATTTCAGCTTTACCAAGTCCTTTATGGTTTTCTCTTCCTATTTTGACGTATTTCATACAACAAAATATCTATTTTTAATAATGCATAGCATAAAAAGCCATGCCACAACTAGGGTCAGTTTTATAAATAGCTATGTATATTGTTCAACATAGCGTAAACAGTGATGTAAGACAACAGTAGGTAGTGACGATATGTAGGCTTATATTTGCTACAGTCTGTTTTGCATAAGCTCATTTCACTATAATAATACAGTCTGAAATATGTTTGCTACTCACATCATTTAAGAGTACCACATGGTGGTGAACAAGCTCAATTGATATTTCGTCGTTCATTTTCTATTACAGGTATAACCTAAAGTGTCGTCAAAATACTCTCCCTTGAAAATACAACTGTGATAGTGAATTTCTGAAGTGACTTTTATAGAGTAAAAAGTTTAATTTATTACTTTCTAGTAGTGTGAAAGTAAATACTAGACTACAATATAATTACCCATCCAATTTTTATAGCTGGTAATACCCCAGTTATGGAAGCAGGCCTTACAGGGAGGTCCTTCCCAGAGGTTAGTCTAAATACTCAAGAATTACAGGGTGGTGAGGCTCTGGTGAGCATGAGCATGGATGTGGATCAATCTACAAGACTTGCGGCAAAGTGGATGCTAGAAGTTCAAGCAGACCTAAAGGAAAATAGACTAGCTACCTTTCAACAAAAGAATCTTGTTAAGGAAGTAATAACCCAGATGTCATTCATAGTTGGTTCACATTTATATGTGCTACTTGTTTTATATCTGTTTTCTGTGTGTGTTGTTACTATGTAAAACCAATTCCCAAATTCAAAATTTATGATTTCTTTTCATCTTGTTATAGTTTTACCTCATGTCTAATACAGTAACATAAATGACAACACAAATGTTCAAAAAATCTCAGCTGACGCCATATTGTCAGACAAGCAAGTGGAACTTTGACAGGAATGAGTAGAAGCGGCAGTGCTCAACAGCACTTCCCTATAAGACTCTGTTCATATGGTGGGCAACGTTACATCAACATCAGTGACTTCACACAACATCAACAATCCATGTGCATTCCCACTGGATCGAGCGTCAAGAGACGTCAAAAATATAGCACCATTTGTGCATAGTAACGCAATAACGATAGTAGTTGTTTACAAAATATAAGAGCAAACGTTGAATTTAATGCTACAGCATTAATTTTAACTAGATTGACTTAGATGAAGAGAAAAGAGAGCAGAAATTTGCGCAAGGCAAGCAAAATAAATAGGGGCTAATGTAATGCTTTCGAAGAGAAGGTATGAAGACGAATTTAACACACTATAAAGTTAACTTCAAGGTTACATTTCACAAAAAATCCTTCGAATGGAGAAACAATGTTTTCAGTTCACTGTCTGTGATAAGCTTGGTGATAAAATAAACAGACACAGATATGAGCAAAAACTGATTTTGTGTTTGAGCTGTGGCTGGTATTTCAGCTTTACCAAGTCCTTTATGGTTTTCTCTTCATATTTTGACGTATTTCATACAACAAAATATCTATTTTTAATAATGCATAGCATAAAAAGCCATGCCACAACTAGGGTCAGTTTTATAAATAGCTATGTATATTGTTCAACATAGCGTAAACAGTGATGTAAGACAACAGTAGGTAGTGACGATATGTAGGCTTATATTTGCTACAGTCTGTTTTGCATAAGCTCATTTCACTATAATAATACAGTCTGAAATATGTTTGCTACTCACATCATTTAAGAGTACCACATGGTGGTGAACAAGCTCAATTGATATTTCGTCGTTCATTTTCTATTACAGGTATAACCTAAAGTGTCGTCAAAATACTCTCCCTTGAAAATACAACTGTGATAGTGAATTTCTGAAGTGACTTTTATAGAGTAAAAAGTTTAATTTATTACTTTCTAGTAGTGTGAAAGTAAATACTAGACTACAATATAATTACCCATCCAATTTTTATAGCTGGTAATACCCCAGTTATGGAAGCAGGCCTTACAGGGAGGTCCTTCCCAGAGGTTAGTCTAAATACTCAAGAATTACAGGGTGGTGAGGCTCTGGTGAGCATGAGCATGGATGTGGATCAATCTACAAGACTTGCGGCAAAGTGGATGCTAGAAGTTCAAGCAGACCTAAAGGAAAATAGACTAGCTACCTTTCAACAAAAGAATCTTGTTAAGGAAGTAATAACCCAGATGTCATTCTCCACAGGTATGTCTGACACTTCTTGTTTACATAACGAAGAATGTTTGCCTGCCTACACAGGGGCTATATTGCCACCATCTAGCTTCATTTCCAGGCAACATCCTAGTCAGCAAGATGTACAAAGTGCACAAAAGGTACATACATCTTCAAATGTCAATATCGTCTATGAACAGAACAAAAACAATAGATATCAGGTTGATTCAGTTGGTCCTTTCTATGTAATTGTTGAGGGTATTAATGGAAATATCGGGAAGTATTATCCTATGGCTTACAGGAAATTATTGTACACATCAGACAGTGTCTACAATAGTAAAATATAAATCTCAAGGTTGTTGGAAAAAACAGGATTCGAATCTATCATCTGGAGAAGCTGCGAATAACTTTGTAGAAGGCAACCCTCTTCAACATAAACAAGTAGTGGCATGTATTTAAAGTTACAGAACTCACCAGTAAGGAGTGATAAAAAATATGAATTCGCGGTTTATCCAAGATGGACATTTTGAAAATGGCAATGTGTGTATCGAAATTTCAAAACAGGGACTTTAGGAAGCCATTCAGTATTCGATTCATGTTACTCATATTTGTAGGATGATCAAATGACAAAGCAATATCCCTCAACATACTTGTGCAATCACTTCTTAATCGCAGTTTATGCCAGACTTTGTCACAGGACTCAGAGATCTAATATAATATTTGTGGTGGAAATAATGAAGCAACGCAACGTACAAGCAAAACAGTAACTTGTGTTCACTTCAAAGGGGGAAAAATTGCCCAATATACGTGAAACAGCAGGAAATTAAAAAAACAGCACCTGTTATCAACATTTCTTTCAGATCATATGCCACAGTGATAGCAAACTGTAAATCCTGAGTGCAGGATTGGGAGAAAGAATTTCCTCTGCCACATAACACTGCCTGATTCTTGATCATCATTCACAGTAATCGCCCTAAACCAACAAAGCCTATCCTGCTTCCAACCCCACTCTCTGAAAATATTAATTTGCCTTCTTCTCCAATTATGCTGCTGTTACTCAACCAGACTCATTTTGTCAACTTCCTGATGGAAAGGACAAGAATGCAACATTGATTGATAAGTCAGTTTCTGGGATTTTCAGTTTTATTACTCATTTTACCTCAGCAAATAAAGACGAAGTGGGATTTTCAGACATATACATTGTGGTAATCTGTATTGTATCCAGGAAATAATGCATGGACATTCACTGGATAAAAACATCTTCTCATTTTAAGATGAACCTTAATATTTTGCAGTGGAATGCTAGGTCAGCGATATCTAATAGGGAAACTTTGGAAAAAAATTTAATTATCACAATATCACCATTGCATTGCTCCAAGAAACATAGCTTAAACCACAAATACCAGTTCGTTGTAAGGGTTTTAATTTAGTAAGGTCGATTCTCGGCATGGCTCACATTTCCACTTGTTATAATTGTTTCACTTCAATGCCCTAAAGCAGCCACTGTCTGTTCTTTCCTTCCTAATCCTTCTTCCTTCCTCTCTTTTATCAATAACTTGCAAATGCAATATGGCTGTGAAGCAAGAAAAATCAGACACCACACCATTATTGTAAGTTAGTAAGGCCACATAGACCAGATGATAAAGGAAGAGCAGCTCTGTTAATTAGAAACACAATCAGTTTCAACAAAATACATTTGAACTTGAACAATTTACCATTTCCATTGGCAACTTCTGAAATAGTGATGTCAAACGTCAGCTTTATTTTATCTCAATATACAAAGTTCCCAGGATCGTAATCAGCTGCTATTGGCACATACATTTTTCTCAGTTGCACCCTTCCTTTCTTATTTGTGGAGATTTTAACACTCATTACAATGCCTGGGGCAATAACGTTAATGATCCAGAAGGTAATTGAAGATCTGGATTTGGTCATATTGAATGACATTTCCCAGACAATGATTCCTTACCCTTACAAACGACCTACTACTGTGGACTACTAATACTACTAGTGTCACCAGATTTCCACAAAATATCGTCATGGGAGATATTACGATACTCAATGTGATCTAACCATTACACCATCAAAATAATGTTGGGCTTTCGAGATAAGTCTTAGAAGGAAGTATTATTCGAACAGCCCATGGAAAATAAAGGATGCCTGCTGGGAAACAGTTAAAAACACCGTACAGGAGATACTGGAGGAGCAGACTCCAGTGTGGACACCAGGGGAAACTTATATTGCACTCATGTCAGCCAAAAATGTTGAAGGTAGTAATCCAATAACACAACGAAAAGCCGAGTTTCACTCAGCGAAATCATGTGTTTTCTGGTGGGACTCTGCCTGTTCCAAGCCTGTAGCCAAACGAAGATAGGCTTAACTAAGTACCGCAGGGAGCAGACTCCACAACCTTCCTAGAATACAGAGGAATAGATGCGAACACTAGAAGATTCCTGAAGAAAATAAGGAAAGAAGCTTGGGTAAATTATGGAAGACAGTCTGATGTCTCAAAAACCTAAAGCAGCTGGTCCTCCAGTGGTAGATTTAGTTTGATTAGAAGGATTTATGACAAAATTTGCTCCACCATCTTGTTCCAAAGCCCCTATGAATACTCCACAGGAAACAGATTTTCAACCTCCTCTGGCAAATCAAAGTAGTTATACAATATTTAATGGATACCTTCACAGGAATTGACTGTGTTCACTATGAAATGATGAAAAATCTTCCATCAAATGCTTTGTCGCTTCTAGTGTGGATATTCAATGAAACACGGGGAAGAGGGGAATTGAGGAGGAATCGACTACACAGATTATCATCCCAATATTGAAATCTGGCAAAGAGTCCAAAAGTCGCACCTTGTATAGACCGATTGTCTTGTCTTCCTGTGTGGAAAAAACTACTGAAAGACATTAAAATCGTCTAGAGTCGTGACTGAGAACCAATGAGTTACATAAATACTTCCTAGATACCAGTTTGGTTTTATGAAAGGCAGAGGAACAAAGTACAACATCAGCATTTTGTGCACTGACATTCTATCATCTTTTCATCAAAAGAACATCTTGTGATCCTTACTCTTAGAAGTGTCTTCAGAATATGATAATGAGATCATATCCATCCTTTTAGAAAATTAGAAGAGATTAGATCTTCCCTCTTATGGGATATATGGCTATAGTTCTCTTCTGGCAAAGAGGGTGGTTTATATATGCCATAAGCACCAATTGATAGGACTTCTGCTTATGTCCAGAGCCTTACCTGAGGGAGCAATACATAGCCCATTGTTATTGATCCTTTATAATAGGGATCTTGAAGAAATTATCCCACCAAATATTCATTTACTTAAATGTGCTGATTATTTATGCTTATGTTCATCTGGTACCATGGAGGATCCCTCAGTCATTATAGCAGTGGATGATTGGCTGCTTACCAATGGCCTCGAAATTTCTTCTTTGAAATCCACAGTAGTTATTTTTTCAAGACGAGTTGTGCATTGTAAGGAAATATGGGTACAGAATTAATCCTTTGAAGTTAAAATATCAGCCAAATTCTTGGGAATGTGGTTTGATTCCAGACTGCGTTGGATTCCACATATCAATTCCATTGTTAATAATCGTGTACCTTCCATGAACATTATTTGTTTCCTAACAAGAGTTTGGTGCAAACCCTAATGTTTTACAGAGTTTTAATAAGAAGCAAGATTGAGTATGGTTGTAGAGTATATGTAAATGCCAATGTGAAATTTATACAAAAATTAGATATACTACAATACAGCTGTATTCGAACTTGTATTGGGCCGATGTGGTCTACTCCTACCAATCCACTTTTAGTAGAGCAACTGGAAATGCCTCTTCGTTATAGACATCAGTGGCTTGCAAGCAAATATATATTGCAAAGGACAGCCTTGAAATCTCATCCAGTAATTAGCAAATGTGAAACGTTTTACTCTCTCACGAATAATAGGATTTTAAATCATCCTCCAGACTTCTTTAGAAGTTTTCAGTTGCTTAAAATTTGCAAAAAGTATAATGTCGACAAGAAGTCTTCCCATGTATGTAAGACCTTTTCGACTCTTCTCATCCTCCAATTCAGTGCATTACCTGGAATTTAATTAATACCACAGCAGCCCCCTTATTGTGATAATCAACAATTATCTCAAGGGGAAATGGAATGAAGCTATGCATATATAATCAGATGGCTCAAAATTAATGCATTAGAACAAAATATTGGGTGTGCTATTCTATATCTTCGAATGGGTCACTACAAGCTGTAGAAACTCCATTGTCAGCCTCTTCTTAAACAGGGTAACTAATAGTCACCGTGAAGGCCATAAATAGTCTTTAACTCAGAATTATGATAGAATTTTAATTATCTCTGACTCTAAAAGTATTCTGAATGCTCGTGATTGACATAGCTCATGAATAAACAGACTGTTCACAAAGAAATAAACGGATTTCATTTTTATGGATTAAAGCTCACGCAGGGATATTGTACAACGAAATAATGGATCAATTAGCCAAGGAGGCAGCTATTTCTCGACCTTTTTTAGATATACAGTTGCCCTGCAGAGACTACTTTTCCAAGATAAAAAGAAAAATCAGATCACAATGGGACGATGAATAGAGAACTTCATCCAATGTAAAAGGAAAATATTATAGCTGGATTCAGCCTCAGATACCCAGATTACCATGATTTCATAACATGGAAATACACCATAGAGCTATTTCTGCTATCACAAGGATGTGTTTGAACCACAGATGCTTTCCTTCTCATTTATTCCATTTACATTGTACCGAACCTGCGCTGTCGGAGCTGGGAAATAGTTTAATTTCGGATGACTGAGTGCAAATTACGTCCCAACTTCTACGTCTATCGAATCTGTCTGCGCATTTATTGTATCAAATAGAATAAAACAGACTAGCCTGAGTAGATCAAGCACCTTATCTTGTGTAACTGCTCCTTGCAGCACTGCAAATTACCAAATTAATGTAAGCTTTGGCCCTTTATCATGACATACTAGATTATTTTAAGCAAGGATAAATGTTCAAATGTTTGTTAAGCTTATGGGACTTAACTACGGGGTCATCAGTCCCTAAACTTACAAACTACTTACGAACTAGCTAATACTAGAGACGGCACAAATATCCATGCCCTAGGGGGGATTCGAACCCCCGACCGTAGTGGCCGTGCAGACCGTGACTGTAATGCCTCAGTCTCCTCAGCCACTGCGGCCGGCAAGCAAGGATAACATAGATATGAAAGGAACAGCCAGAAAAAAGGGGCAGGTATCGGATGATCCGATAGACAACAGCAAAATTAGACCTAAATGTATTTCCAGGGAACAACTGGTCAATTAAAGTTTTTCATAATTTTGAGTGGGGTAGAGCAGGTGTAGATTTAAATAGAAGGCTTCCTTTTGACATTATTTATTGCTAACTAAAACATGAAGCAGAATAACAACATATTAAACATACATAGATTTAACAGAAACTTGGCTTGCCTGCCATAGTTTAACATTGGGCTCCAAAGGTAAGAATTACTGACGGAAACGGTATCAAATCATAACTCTATCTGATCTCTTACACGTGAAAGACTTGCAACCATACTAAAAGGACAGAAAGGACGCTTAAATGGTTTACCACCTTGAAGCTACTGGCATGCACAACCTACCATAGTTGTTACTTCAAAATAGGAGCAGAGGCAAGTTGTCTGAGGTACAGGTTCGTATCCAATAGCTTCAACACCATAATCAAACTATATTTTGCGCCAAAGACACCATAACTAAAACTGCTTATTGAGTGACTGGCGTGGTTGTTTGTGTCAAATTCTTGTTCTTTAGGAACGTACTTTAATTATTAGTAAAAGATTGCTATTTGTTACGAAATAAATAAGCAAGGTACTGCACTGCTTAACACTTGGATGAAAGTTTCTAAGTGTGAACCAATTTAAGAGACTGATTAAAACACCGGTCTTTCCGGTCACAACCTACTTAAATGAATAAATGTCAGTATTCTCTCTAAAATATATGAGCAAGGTGGCCAATTTATAGAACGTCATCTACGCTTCTCAACACGTGGATGAAATTTTCAAAGTACAAACCCACTTACAGAAATAATAATAAAATCGCCAATCTTTCCAGTCACACCCTAGTTACATGAATTAATATTAATATTGCCCCCAAAACATGTGAACAAAATGGCCAAATAACAGTACTTCATCTACGCTGCTCAACACGTGGATGCAATTTTCAAAGTACAAACCCACTTACAGAAATAATAATAAAATCGCCGGTCTTTCCGGTCACACTCACGTTAAATGAACTAATATTAATATTACCCCCAAAACATGTGAACATAATGGCCAAATAACAGTACTTCATCTACGCTGCTCAACACGTGGATGAGATTGCATGAAACAAAGAGGCACGTTTAAATCACAGATAAATAAATTCCAATTGAAGGTCCATTGCATTACTCCATAGATATAAAATAATTAATTTGAGCACTATTTCACTGAAAAGCATAGACTAGAGAAGACAAGAACAAGTTAGTAAGGGCCTTGTCTAGAGGCAAACAGTCAGCTAAGTAATTACCTCAAGAAAATTACAGTTAATGTTGAGGCACCGAGAAGTGCGCGGGCAGCAACAAATGAAAATAGACTGTCAAGGTTAATAATTCTTAAAATTCCGTACTTTACCAACTAAGACTCCTACATGTAACTCGACTGCCTTTCCACTGCTCCCACGCTCTCTCCTGGCGACCGCCTTCCCTTCAACTGACATCCTGCAACTGACCTCCCCTTTTAGTCATCTCCCTTGTCCTCACACGAAACCGAACCAGATTTCGCGCCAAGTGACGCCATTGACTGAGGGGCTCCTTGCCAAAGTCGGCGCCCAAGATGCACCTGACGAACCAGCTATAGTCAGTTACTGACGTTAGCTGTCTGTATCCTCAGACAACCTGCTTCTACAAGCTCCACTCCAGTTCTTTGCAACTTACCACCACCTCAGTATACAGCATGCTCTCCTCTCGCCCTAAGAAAGGATGGGAAGGGAAAGGAAGTATGGCGCAAGTAAAAAAAAAAATGTCGGAGAAATAAACAAAACGAAACCCATTTCTGTATTCTAGGATGATTGACCAGCTGCCTGATCACCTTAATAGGCGCCATTTGAACGGCAATTGATCTAATTTTGATTTTAGACTCCTTTTAAAACTAATAAAAGTCGTGAAGCGGAACGACGGTTCTGTTTCAACATTTAAGGAATTCTGATACATGTGACTATGTGATACATGTGGGGGACGATAAACATATAATTTTCGTTTACCCAAAATATCTCCATCATAGAGAACAATTCATCTCTGATCTCAAAAATCTTTTGATCCCATTCCCTGCAATCATTCTTAGTCTAAAAGAATGTTGAAATATTTGTTAAGCTTATGGGACTTAACTGTGGGGTCATCAGTCCCTACATTCTTAGTCTAATTATCATGAATGATAAAGCAGTGCCAGGCTGTTTTTCTAGATTTATTTTAGTGATCAATTTGACACTCTGATGGAACATCTTACGGCAACTTAAAATGATTCTAGAATTTTCTTTTGTGTGTCATTATTAATTTGGGACTTAATTTTAAGTGACATAAAACTAGTATGTTAATACAATATAACTGTGAGTGGCTAAATGGTGTACTGACACTAAAGGGCCAAATAATATAATAAAAATAAATATCCTCTCATTTTTTTTTCAAGCGGCATTGTTCACATAGTGGGCAACATCACATCAATGTCAATTGGACTGCCGATCAGTATGTTTGTAAAGAATAGTTTGATGTTAATGGTAAAGGTCACTTGGCCGATCAACAGCTTATGATTCGCTGTTATGGACGGATTTGGTTTGACGGTGCCAACATGGCTGTTTTTCATTCACAGCTGCGTTTTTTACATTTAAAATATATTTCCTACATATCGTCACTATAGTCCATTCACCGAAAGCTGGGGCGAAACATAAACAGTGTCACGTGAGCGACTACGTTCGTTTCCAAAGGAAGAATTCGGTGTTCACGTGATACACAGGGGTATAGAAAATCCCAGGCGCACGCTTTGCAGCTGGCGGCGTTTGCTGACGTCGCAGCGGACCGTGAGAAACCGGGGCAACAATGTAACGAAATAAAGCGTAAAAAAACACAGACGGCATTAAGGATTCAAAACGAGTTGCAATAATGTTAAAAGTTCGATGAAAATGAGTTCTTTCTGTTGAAGTAGATTTATTTTCATTCAGGTTACTAACAAAACGCTCCATTCAAACACAATCAATTTTTAATAACAACATCAGTAATAATAATGTTAATGGACAACGAAACAAGGTTCACTCTGTAGAACTTGAACTGTTTTCATTGGGGTTTATAACAAACCGCTCCTCTCTCTCCTCTATAATGCAAGCCGAATTTCCACACTTCAATTTCAACGTTTTCTACGACATGGAGTACACACTAGTTCCAATCTTCTGCAGTACCTGTTCTTACTGCTTCTTCTAGCAGTTCTTTAACTTTCGGCATTTTGAATGTTTTGTATTTCACTGCAACATAGTCTTTGATTCTGGCACACACTAACTTGATGGCGTTTAATTCACAGTGGTATGAGGGAATTCTGAGAACAGTTTTCCCTACATTCTTCGCCATTTCATCTACCGCGTATTCGTTGTACGCTGTTCTCTGATTTTCAACGATATCTAAAAGTTCTTTCTTCAACTTCAGCTTTTAGCCACCCTGATATTTCGTGCTTATTGGAATTAGCATTGGGAACTTTTTCTTTTCTACAAGAATGGTATGGCGTTTTATCAAAATCAATAACTGCGTTTTCCTGTAGCCGAGGAACAACATCTTGAAACCTCTTCTTGAAGGTTTCAGCGCACATCTCCTCATGATAATCTCCACTTTTCTTGGATTCGAAAGTCCACAAACATCCTTCAACAAACCGGGCTTTGCTGCCAATGTGTGCGATACTCAGACGTTTCTCTTTACCTGACAGGCCCTCGATTCCCGTGGATAATCCGGACAGAAACGCTTGTTTCGAGGACTTTATGGCGTCATCTACACAGACGTTACTTCGGGTATGTCATGCATTCACCCGAGACTCGTCCAAATGGACGGTGTTATGCATCACTAGTACAAGCACCATATGTCACAACTGACATAATGGAACCTAAATTTTACATGTTCTTAAAATATATTTATTTATGAATGTTTCTCAATTTTTGTACCAAAGAAGGGTTAATGTTCTTTCACTTAGTAGTGAAATCTCACTGTAAATATCTAATTAACAGAACTAATTGAGCTCACATCAGAAATATAAAGTAACGGCACTTGGTCTTGTGATGCATAACATGGTCCAAACAGTAAATGGGTCTTCCTTCATCTCTCAATCATTTAATGGTTCGAAGATAAACGCCGCCTCCATAAAATTATGTCATCCGTGGCTATTAGCATGCTATCACGTCCACGATGGATATATTTGAAATCTATTTCTTTCAGTAATTTATAAAATGTAGGGCGGCCGCAGTGGCCGAGGTGACTGAGGCGCTCCAGTCACGGTCAGCACGGCCACTACGGTCGGGGGTTCGAATCCCCCCTCGGGCATGGATATTTGTGCTGTCCTAGTTCGTAAGTAGTTCATAAGTAGTTTGTAAGTTTAGGGACTGATGACCCTGTAGTTAAGTCCCATAAGCTTTACAAACATTTGAACATTTTTTATAAAATGTAGTTCTTCGAAAATTGCCGAGCTCTGCATCTTCGTTCACGACTGTAAGGATTTTGTCAATTGTTGGCAATTCGTTACGAAAAAAAAGTGTATTTTCCTTTGAATCGCATTCCTATCGAAGTAATCAACACTTGCAGAAAATTTCTGTTGTCATTTTCCTTTCTTGAGAAACTTCAAAGAGTGTGTGTACCCACTATCACACGATATACTGAAGAACGTCCGCCTCCCATGGTGGATGAGCAGTCTACGGCGCGCCAGTTACAGTCTGCGTGGCCACTATGGTCGGGGCTTTGAATCCTCCCTCGGCATGGATATTTGTGCTGTCCTTAGTATTAGCTGGTTTATAAGTAGTTTGTAAGTTTAGGGACTGTTGACCACGTAGTTAAGTCTCATAAGCTCTACAAACATTTGAACATATTTTTGAAGACCATCATGCACCTGTAGCCACAGATGTTTTCGATACAATGTCACTCATTGACTGCTCTGGATGTAACAGTTCCATTTTATACACATTAGAACCATGTGTATCTCTGATAACTTAATGATTTCTTCTTTGATCGCTTCTTGTGGTGGACTCAGAACTGACATGTCAGCCTCCCCTACTGTATCTGTGGATGACATAATGAGGTCAGCCATATGTAATGCTAATGAAATAAATATATAAAGTAAGAAATCGTGCAATGCTATTTGATGCGCACTTAAACAGTGAATGCTCAGTGTGACTACAAACACATATACTTACTTTAATAATCAACTATAGTCAACCCACTTTCAAGTGTCTTTAAAGCAGAACTTAAGAGAACCCGCTGTACAACTACATACACTAACGAGCTCACACCTGCAACGGGGGCAGCAACGTTGACTGAGCGCACCTGCCTTGTACGCCCCCCTCGACAGCAGCGCTGTGCTCAGGGGCTTTGCTGTGTTTCTCAGGAAATGGAGTATACATACTGTTGTCTCACATCACTAATTACGTTATGCTAAACAATATTAATGGCTATTTATAAAACCGACCCTAGTTACACCCTTAAAGTTCTAACTGACTAATCGCCAGTGTTCACATATCAGTTTTTGATAGTGTGTAGCTTTTTATGCTGTGCAGTATTAAAATAGGTATTTTGTTGTATAAAATACGTCAAAATAGGAAGAAAATACCATGAAGGACTTGGTAAAGCTGCAATACCAGCCACAGCTCTTATTCTTGCGGTGGAATTGCTTGGCTCATATTTGTGTAGAAAAGCAACTGTATGAATATCAAGAACTCCAGGAAAACCAGTACTAAGCAAAGAGGGGAAAGCTGAACTGTGGAAGGAATATATAGAGCGTCTATACAAAGGAAATAAACTTGAAGGCAGTATTCCAGAAATGGAAGACGAAATGGAGGAAGATGAGATAGGAGATATGATACTGCGAGAAGAATTTGACAGAGCGCTGAAGGACTTGAGTCACCTGGTATGCAAGATGTATGAGACAGGGGAAATACCCTCCGACTTCAAGAAGAATATTGTAATTCCAATTCCAAAGAAAGCAAGTGCAGACAAGTGTGAAAATTACAGAACTATCAGTTTAATAAGTCATGGGTGGAAAATACTAACACGAATTATTTACAGACGAATGGAAAAACTTGTGGAATCCGACCTCGGGGAAGATCAGTTTGGATTTAGGAGAAATGTAGGAACACGAGAGGCAATACTCACATTACGACTTTTCTTAGAAGATAGGCTAAGGAAAGGGAAACCTATGTTTTTAGCGTTTATTAATTTGGAGAAAGCTTTTGACAATCTCAACTGGAATATACTCTTCCAAATTCTGAAGACATCAGGGGTAAAATATAGGGAGCGAAGAGTTATATTCAACCTATACAAAAACCAGACAGCAGTTATTAGAGTCGAAGGGCAAGAAAGAGACGCAGAGGTTGGGAAGGGAGTGAAACAGGGTTGTAGCCTTTCCCCAATGTTATTCAATCTGTACATTGAGCAGTCAGTGAAGGAATGGAAGGAGAAATTTGGAGAGGGCGTTAAAGTGCAGGGAAGAAATAAAAACATTGCGGTTTGCTGATGACATAGCAATTCTGTCGGAGACCGCAAAATATCTGGAAGATCAAGTGAATGGGATGGACAGTGTCTCGAAAGGAAGATATAAGATGAACATTAACAAGAGTAAAACGAAGTTACTGGAATGCAATGTCAGAAAATCAGACGATGCTAAAGGAATTAGGTTAGGTAATGAGACAATAAAAGTAGTAGATGAATTTTGTTATTTGGGTAGCGAGAAGTATAGAAGTATAAAATGCAGAATGGCTATGGGAAGAAAGGCGTTTCTAAGAAGCGAAACTTGTTAACAACCAATATTAATTTAAATGTTAGGAAGTCCTTTCTGAAAGTATTTGTCTGGAGTGTAGCATTGTATGGGAGTGAATGTGGACGATAAGGAGTTCATATAAAAAGAGGATAGAAGCTTTGGTAATGTGGCGCTACAGACGAATGTTGAAAATAAGATGGGTACGTCACGTAACTAATGAGGAGGTGCTTAAGCGAATAGGTGAGAAAAAGAGTTTCTAGCATATCCTGACTAAGAGAAGGAATAGATTGGTTGGACACATTCTGAGACATCAAGGAATTGTCAAGTTAGCATTAGAAGGAAGCGTGTGGGGTAAAAATCGTAGACAGAGACCGAGGGACGAATATAGCAAGCAGATTCAAAAGGATGTAGGTTGCCGAACGTATTCTCAGATGAAGAGACTTGCACAGGATGGGGTAGCGTGGAGAGCTGCATCAAACCAGTCTGCAGACTGAATACCAGAACAATAACAACATATTTGTGTCTGCTTAGTTGATCAACGCGCTTATTAGAGACAGTGAAGTGAAAAATTGTTTTGTGATTTGATGATTTTTTTGTGAATCTGCTTTCATTCTGGCCTTGCTCATTCGACAGAACAGAATATGGATCTAGAACTACTGTTTGTTTATGAACATGAAGACTTTGTGTCACACTAAAATAATGACTTTTGTCTTTAGCAAGTAAATAAATACTTCGTAAAGTGAGAATATTTTCATAATCAATGCGATGGGAACATTAATTGTGCTGCTCCTTATAAACATTTATACATACTATAGAGTAACACATCATCGTTTAATGTGCCGAAACGAATTTGAAAACACTGAAACAGTGTTAACTTGCTAACACCATAGTATTACATAACAGTTAATTCTGTAAACTTATATTCTGTTTCAGTATAGGCCTTATAATTCGTCACTGAACATTTTTATCAAATGAAAATTTATATGTGGCTCTACAGATTTAAATGTAGGACTACTTTGATCGTAATAAAAATAGCGTTCAAATTGCCATCAACAGTGTGTAAAGACTGTTCTGTAGAGTAGATCCAAGATTGCTTGCAAAATTAAGTAATGAACTGATGTTTTACACCACTTGTTACCTATCAGAAATTAGACTAATCCTTAAAAGATGAACTATTGAGACAGAAACCTTACTTTCCACTTAATGCTGCTGCAAGTATTACCAATATAAACCTTATTTACAGATGTGTCTTCTTTTAACTGTAGATAACGTAGGGTAAAGATAATGTTTTTCAGAATGTATGTACCGGTACTGCAGTGTCTCCAGTACCGCATGATCTTGTAAATTAATACGAGCTGGCACGGTATATCACATAGGTGTTTTAACGTTTGTATAGTACCAGAAATTCGGCAAAAGTTTCCAAAATTGGGTTAAATCTCAACGTATCGGTGACGATGTGCTTTGTTGGCGGCGAAATGTTCGCTGTATGACTGTACTATACTGATTACACAAGAACCTGCACACCATAGAGCAGGGACAGGTTATTTTCTGGTCAAAACGAAAGATTTATCCCCTGATTCTGATAGTCATAGTTTTCAAACATCAATTTTCGAGGTCGTCAATAACATTAGCACATAACACTGACACAGCTATTACTAAAAGTTGATTCACAAATTATTTTATCGCCCCAAACACTTACTGCGAAATACCCACTTCTATATTCATCAAATACATTCGTCAACTGTTGTATAAACTCTCCAGCTAACATGTGTACATCTCCCACACGAAAAATTTTATTAGGAACCATCTTGAAAGTCGCATAAATAGCGTTTCCTACATCGTCGTGTGGAAGCGCTGCCATATATATATATACGGAATGGTGGTGGGGGAATGCATGTGAAAGAAATTATTTCCTGGAACCCTGCCAAAATATGCAACATACGAGGGCAACATATCTGTCACAGATAGAGATACAGGCGTCTAGGGATAGTAGTGCATCGGACCCAATTACCGGTACGAACAAACAGATTTCTCTTAGGTCATGCTACCGTGATGCAATGCTAGTCCACGGCTTCTGTTTAATTTACATAAATATTTCTACCTTCGTATTTTGAAATTCGAAATATGAATCGTGCTAAGACTTCAGTATTACTGTAATAGAACGGTGTCTATAACATTCTATAATATTTCTGTAACACTGGACTATTAAAATGCGAAGTAAGACTTTCCAGCAGTCTTAAGGTTGAAGTTCGAAACTTAAACTGGAAAATGACGCAACATAAAGCAGAGGCTACTTTCCTGATATAAAGCGGAAAACAGAGCTGAGGTTCTACATGAGCTTCTGTTATCTTATTGAGAATATTCACGTTAGTTTTGGAGTGTCATTTGCATGAGAATGAATGATACTGGTGTATTAAATATTGTTATTATTTCCCAGATGGCAACAGAAAAGATTGGTTTGTAGAGGGAACTGAATGCATTCTTTTTTCGCTGACAGTGATGGCTGAAGAATTGGCGATATTATGACAATTTAGCTTACAGTGAAAGTGGCGGTGGCACTAGATATTTTGTTTTGTAGGTTTATTTAGTAAATTTTTGGTGGTAATATAGGTGATAGGAACCAACACCTGAAGTGGCAAAGCTTAGGGGAAAAGAAAAAAACAACAAAAGAGAAAAAAATGCAAAATAAAAGAAAAACAGATGTGTGTGTGTGGGCGGTGGTTCGTTTCTCGCTTCTGACAATATTTTTATTTTTCACCTTGTCTCCCAAAAGTTTTCTGACACATTTGTTAAATAGAATTTACGAGTTGCGATATTTGACATATTTGCAAGAACAACCGCTTTTTCTTAAAAGTGTGTTTGTTCTATTTAGTGAACATGTCGTGAAATATGGTCCAACAAATTGTAAAACTGTCTTCTGAACTAAAGTACTTGCACATAAAGTGCGGATACATTGTAATAGCGAATGTTGCAAATGACATGCTGATACAAATAGTTTCATACATTTACTAGAAAAAGCTCTTGAGATCAGTTAAATGGCTACAGTATTAGCACAATTATCGCACACACAGTGCATGTGGGACGCAAGAAACGACAGTTGCCACATAACTCTAGTACGTAATCTATTTACAAAATTATTTGAATCAGCATGACTTTTAGAACATAAATTATTATAGTATGTCTTCAGTTTATGTGCATTTAGTTCACGAGACTATGTTTACAATTCGTTGGCCCATATTGCATGGTATTTTCACTGAAGAGACCAATCGCACCTTTTAGAGAAAGCGCTTGTATACGTAAATATGTCGAAATATCGCAAAATGTTAATTACTTTTAATTAATAACAGTTTGAGAAAACCTTTAGGAGTCAAGGTAAAATAGAAAAAAAAGTCTGTACTGGGAAGCGAACCACCGCCGATGCTCAGCAGTTGTTCAACATGATGTGTTTATCCGCTGCGCTACAAGGAACACAATAATGGAAGCTGTCTCTTACATTACCATCAATATCAAGGGTTACTCGCCAATATGGCATTTATTGACCGTAATTTCCAACAAATTGTACTAAGAACGACATGATTTTGTTACCTCTCAAGTGTGCCGTAACTTTGAAATAGCAAAACGCGAGTTATAAAGAGAAAAGCGTGAAAATACGAAAGGGAAGGGAGCTGTGCCGGCTCCTGTTTGGTCTGTTTCGTGCTTTCCGTCTTCTTTTGTTTGCTCATGTTAGTTATCGACTGGCCTTCCTGTGCCTGCCGGCGATGGCGCCTCATATGCGGGTTAGCAACCTCTCTTTGCGTGCTGCAGAGCTCCCTCTTTGAATTGGCCTATAGCTGCCGCGCTGAGCGGCGAGCAGTCAGTCGGTTTTCTGGGTTCCATCGTCCGCAGTCTGAAAGTTGGACGTGGGGAGTGAGCAGTGTCAGCGCGGCCGCATGACCGTGGCCTGGTTACGTAGCTAGTGATTCTATGAGGATCGTTGGGCCAAGCTGGAGTTGTGCACTTACACCCGGGAGGAGATGTCGCGTCGTCCGACATGTTGATTGCTTGAGTACTGTTGTGTGATATCCTGCCACCGCCGTCGACTGTGCTAACTGCATCGATGTCAACCTTCGCTACCCGATGTTGTGGATTAACCGATTCACCCTGGTATGCTGAATCGGACGCTCACATATCTGCCTGCGCCTGCAGCGTCTGGATGTGCTAAGTACTCTTTCCAGGAGGTTTTCTGAAGATCTGTGTGTGCCTTTCTCCTCCTTTCGGCCTTTGCTCGTCCAAGTGAGATATGTTGTCTTCTTCTTGGAGAGACCTGGTGAGGTCGCCTGCCATGTGTTAAACGTGTAGTGACTTTTTTTTAATTTTTATTTATTTATTTATTTTAAAATCTTGAGCAGAATCATTTCCGCTCGTTGGTGTGCCGCCCTACGAATGTAGTTTAGGTGTTCCCTTCCTGTCCCTTTTCGTGCCTCTTGCCCTGCTTCCTTTTGGAGTTCTCATCTGCTGTCAGCAGATATATATATTTATATTGATCTTGGTGCCATCCTAATCTGGCAGTGCAGTGAATTGATATCACGAATTGTTATTGTGTCTTATCTGTTCTAGGCAACCTGTGTAAGTTGTGTGTGTCACACTGCTAAGTATTTGGCCTAGCACCGTGTGCCTTGTATTGCCACCTTGGGTGGTGTGTAATTGGTATTCGTGTTGAGTGCACCTATGTTGTTGTGAAACCTTGCCTTTAAGTTAAAAGTTGGTGATTGTTGTATCTTGCCTTACGGACTCCTGTTTTTTTATTTAAATTTGCCCTTCTGGACCATATTCTGTTGTTGTTAATCTAAAAATCGCCCTTCCAGCATTGTTTTCCTGTTTATTCAGCCCTGTTCATATCATTGGTGAATATCGCCCTTATGGCGCAGGTTATTTCTAGCAGAGTGTATTAAGCCACTATTTACTAGTGTTTCTTTTAAATTACATAATAAAGTGATTGTTACTTGAACTGTGTTTAGTATTCAAGTTTTTATTTTAAATTCCCCTTCCAGCACATATTCTATTATATTGTTTATTTAGAGATCGCCCTTCCGGCGTAGCTTTCTTGTTTGTTCAGTCCTGTTCATGTTGTTTTGAATTTCGCCCTTCTGGCGCAGGTTTTTCCTTGTGTATTAAGCCAATATTTACAGGTATTTCAATTTAACGTTACTTAATCAAGTCATTGTGAATGGTTGATTTTAGCTTGAATTGAGTTTGAATATCCTCGTGCCTTCCACTCCCCACTCCCTATCATATCAGGAAGATGGCGTGTCTGGAGGACATAGTTCGTGACCGTAGAGACATCTATCGGTTGGTACGGGTAACTGGGGTCCAACGCACTCCTGTCCCTAGCAAACACCTTGTAAAAATAACGTCCCTAGACGCGGGTTTGTCTCGCAGTAGTACACACTTGGCTGTTCATACGTTTAGCTGCCGATATTTTACGTCATGTGACGGTCCCATATGTAAACACAAGGCTGCAGCAAAGTGGTTAGAATATTTGGCTGCAGTCCTGCTCCTAATGGAATTTGTTGTTGAAAATTGCTGTCACTGTTCAACATAACCTGGCAATACATTCACGATTTCAGGTGCAAGCTGTACACCAGCCGCGGTGGCCGAGAAGACTGAGGCGCTTCAGTCACGGTCTGCACTGCCACTACGGTCGGGGGTTCGAATCCCCCCTCGGGCATGGATATTTGTGCCGTCCTAGTTCGTAAGTAATTCATAAGTAGTTTGTAAGTTTAGGGACTGATGACCCCGTAGTTAAGTCCCATATGCTTTACAAACATTTGAACATTTTGTAAGCTGTACACTGTCACATTTGGCCAAAACAGGCAATATCCTTAAATGATTAAGAAATATGCCTAAAATGGCTAAATTCGTACATGTAGTTATTGAACTTAATGAAATATAGCAACTTATCTTCTGAATACACAATCGGGCATAACTAAAGACTGGAATAACGTCCGTCAGCTTAGACCCATGACGTAAACATGTCGTAAAACCAGTATACAGGATATTCTAATACTTCTGTATTGTAGGCTACATAATAAGCAATCTGTAGTTATCCTCGTAAATTACAGACGTTCGTAAATAATTTTGCTGTGTGTGTGTGTGTGTGTGTGTGTGTGTGTGTGTGTGTGTGTGTGTGTGTGTGTATGTATGTGTGTGCAGTTGTGCATTCGTGTATGTGTGTGTGTGTGCGCGTGCGCGCGCGCGCGCGCGCGTGTGCGAACTTTAAATATTTTGACATTACAAACGTGACAGTTGAACACTGAAAATATCAGACTACTTCGTTTTTACACAGAAATTCCGTTGCATGAGATAATCATTTGTGGCGGTGATAATCGATCTTTGACCATGAACAAACATTTATCCATGTTCTAACTGCTTTTACCAGGCGCTTCCCACCTTCAGCCATCTTGCAAACTCAGTCTGCTCTAAGTCTTTGTAGTGTCGAGACAGTAAAGTTCATTTCGGATTATAATTGGGTTTTATTGGGGCTACAACACCGCAGTAATCCCATACTGGTGACCCCGCAAGACGTTTTCGAGTGTCGCAGGGTGTTTGTTCTTGAAACTCGCGCTTCTGCGCCGGTATGTTCTCTTTAAATACGACCACCAGTGGTACGACGGTTACAGCGACCATGGCTTCACTGCTTCGCCTGTCAACAAGTGCTGCCACAGCTTCACAATCAACACCATCTCTCGCACTCTCACCTCCTTGTGCTCAGATGTCTATGCCTAAAGTTTCAGCACAAGCCTTTGCGCCAGATACTCTCAGCTCATCGCCAAACAATAGCACGAGTTTTCAGACAATGGACTCCGGATATATAACATGGAGTGCTTCGCGAAATGTGCCTTGCATGAACAGTTTCAGTGCCCAGAACAGTTTCGCTTATGCATATTCATGGCCAGTTTCTATCATGACTTCTGCCAGACTTGGTGATTCAAAATTGGATGCTGGCCCCGCCGCCGCGCCACTCGTGTATCCTTCCGCGTCTCCCGCGCCGGTTTCCAGTTTCAATAGTGGCGCGCACGCACAGAACTATTTTGTGCCTCCGGCTTTCAGTGGTTGTGCAAGTGGACACGTTTGTGTGACTCTCCTTCGAGTGCCAATTACAGTGCGGGACCTTTTGTTGCACGTAAGGTCCAACCCGTGAACAATGTTTGTGCCACGTTTTCGACAATCCGAACTGTTCCCTACCAGTATTCATATTGGCGAACAGGACGCTCCATCGAGCGATTTTTCGTGCCTGAACAGTGTGCGTAATGACTTTTTGTTCAATGTACAGCCACGAATGGCGTCCAGTCACGCCACTTCCGTGCCGCGGCCACCTACGCTGTCTGCTTCTGCACGCGTGGTTTGTACATCTAGTGTTTTCACGCCGTTCCCGAGTCTTTCTACCGCGCCGGTCGCCGGTTTCGCACCCACAGTTCCGCTCGCGTGTGATCTCATGCAACAACAAACAGTGCCTTCGCTACCGTTTTGGCCTGCCAGCTCGCCATGTGCTGTCCGGTCCCTCAAGCTGCCAGCTTTCTAACGCGAGAATTCACGGACATGGTTAGCTTTGGTGGACCATTTGTTTGCGGTTCATGTGATGCTTCACGCTATGCACACCTTTTGTCAGGCCTCCAAGATCATATCGACCTCCTCGGCAATGTGATTCTCAACCCGCCACAGGACAACCTGTATGACACCGCAAAACGGAATCTCCTTCAAAGGCTCATGTCCTGCTAAAGAGGTCGTACAAGATTTCATCACCTTGGTGAAACTGGATGAGAAGTTGACATCAAATTTGTGGCGATTGCTGAGGTCTTAGATCGGCCCCTCCGTTATTCCTGATGCCGCACTCTGGCCCCTGTGGCTTCTAAAAATGCTTCTGTCTGGAGACGCCGTGGACGAGCGCCTATGCCTTGCAGATGCATCGCATCGACTGCTGTCTTCGAGAGGTCAGCCGCCAACCCACAAGGTCATCACGCCACTCGTAACTGCCGACACCTCGCCGCCAGTGCACCACCCGCAACAGCAGCAGAGTAATCGCGGCTATTGCTACTACCACACCCGATTTGGTACTGCTGCACGACAGTGCCGTATGCCGTGCTCACACCCAAACGAGACATGCTGGGGGATGTAGACGCCTACCTCCGCCCGGATAATTACAAGCGCTAGCCCATGCTGCATTCCGTGTACCGCTCGCCAATGCAAAGTGGTCGACTTTATCTTCGGGACTGTGTCACAGACAAGACACGGGTACAGATGTGTCTGTCTTACCAGTTTCTATGGCCACAGGACCCTTACATTCACATCAGCCGCTCCTCCGCACAGCCAATAACACTAATCTCAAGTGCTTAGGCTCTGTCGAGCATACTGTGCATTTAAACTCTAATTGTGCTCTTAAATGGACTTTCTTCATCGCCGAGATCAGTGAACCTATAATTGGCATTGATTTCTTATCTCACCACAAACTCTCTCCGGACGTAGTACGCCGCCCAGTATTTCGTCATTATACAAATTCACATCTTCCGTGTGCCTCATTGGATCGCATTTCTGGCAAAGCAAACACTCATTCTGAACTTATCCACGAGTGCTTAAAACTTGTTACCGAGTTAAGTGACGTTGTCTCCAAGTGGAGAGATGAATTGAAACAAGTAGCCCACCTCCACTACAAGCAGTTGGAGCTGTCTCCCCTCATCACCGACAAAGAGCATGAACTAGCTGCAGCACTGCAGATGGGAAAGACACTACGTGCTCTGCCAGCAGTGAATAAACAGCAGGTTAGTGACAGTGTCTCCAATTCGAGTGTCATGTCGCCACCACCCCCCCCCCCCCCATACGGTTTGCTTTGCTAAAAATGTATCTGTCATTCCGTCCAGTATGCTCGCGGATGTTTGTAAACAAAACTTGGTTCCCATGCCAATGCCACATACTTGTTCTGCTGTGCCGCGCTACGCGCCGCCGGTGGCCTCTACAGACACTATTTTGCCTATCCCCTCTCCACTAGCAGAGCACGTGACTTGCCCCGCCACTGCGCAGTCGAGCACGCCGCCGCACGCCGGTCGCAGGCCACAGAACTGCCTATTATCCGCCATCTTGTGCACCAACCATTGTGCTGCCCTCTCGGCCGCCGACGGCCGCCAGAAGTACTTCTGGCACTTCTCGGCAACCTTCGTTTGACTCAAATATTTCCGAGCCGCTGCCTCACAGCGCCTTGCCAGCTGGCGACCCCCTCCCTGCCCCGTGTGACCTAGTTTCGGCACACGCATGTAATCAAAAACAATCCGGCGCTCCAGCCTGCGTCTCTGTTGTCACGAATGGGACAGTGCATAGACTTAGACTTAATGAGGGTCCCCCCGATTTCTAGCAAGCCTCGACGCCTCTTCCCATAAAAACTCGCAGCGGTTAAACAGCAGATTGCCGAACTATTGGACACTGGTTTTATTGAACCTTCTGCCAGCAACTGGTCGTCGCCTCTACACCTTGTTGATAAAAAGGAAGGCTCATGACGTATGTGGCAACTACCGTAAACTTAATGCTAGGACGATTATGGACAATTATCCCATACCAAACATTGCAGACTTCCCTCAAGTTCTGTCAGGTGGAAAAGTGTTTTCTGTGGTAGACAGCAAACATGCTTATCACCAGGTTCCCATGGCCCTGGAGGACGTTGAAAAAACTTCCATTACGACTCCGATTGGTTTGTTTCAGTACTGCTTTATGCCTTTTGGGTTAAAGAATGCTACTCAAACTTGGCAATGCTTTATTAACAAAGTACTTTTTGACCTCAAATTTTGTTATGCATACCTTGACGACATTTTAGTTCCTCTGTCAAGGAGAATAAGAAACATGTGCAACTACTTTTAGACAGACTCACTGTGGCTGGCATTGCCCTTAATGACTCAAAGCAACAATTACAGCAAACTCATGTCCTCTTTCTCGGATTTACTGTCTCCGCCAAAGGCATCTCCCCGCCTGCTGACCATGTGATCAAATTAGGCAACTCCCGCCCCCATCCACATTCAAAGAGCTCCGAAGGTTTCTAGAAATCATTAACTATTACTGACGTCACCTACCCGGTGCGGCTTAGTTACAAGCACTGCTCACAAATGCTTTGGATGGCCAGCACATATCAGGCACTCACCTTGTTTCCTGAACCAATAAAATGACTGGCACATTTGATGCACTTAAAGAACTTACTTGCCAATGCACAGACCATAGCACATCCTCATCCTGATGCCCAAATTTTCATGACAACTGATGCAAGTGACACCGCCATCGGCGCTGTTCTTAGCCAGACCATAGACGGCACTACTTCACCTCTACATTTCTTTTCAAAAAAGCTATCCAATGCTCAAAGAAAGTACTCTGTCTTTGACAGGGAGCTCCTCGCTGTTTACGAGGCTATCAAGCACTTCCGTGCCTCTGTCGATGGCAGAGCTTTCTTTGTCGTAACAGACCACAAACCTCTCGCATCAGCCATTCAGAATCCCCCTGCTGACCCACCTCTCCGCCGCTTCCGCTACTTTGACTATATCTCCGAATTTACCACAAACGTCTGCTACATAAAAGGCGTGGACAACATTGTAGCTAACTTCCTTTCCCACATCGATTCCATTTCTTCCCTCATTGATATGTCCAACCTGCCTGAGCTGCAGGTCTCCGACCCGGCCGTAGTTGAACTTCAAACTGATCTGAGCTCTTCACTCAAACTCGTTCGCTCCACCTTCCCCAGTGTCTCAGAAGAAGTGTGGTGTGACAAGTCGACCGGCAAGCGCGGCCCCATACTCCCCCCTGTCTCCAGCGCGAGACATTCAATGCCCTCCATGGCCTCGCCCACCTGGGCATCAAGGCCTCTGTCAAGTTGGTATCTGACAGATTCGTCTGGTGGGACATGAAGCGCGACTGCCAGGCCTTGGCGCACGATTGTGTCCCATGCCAGCGCAATAAGGTGTCTAAACATACTTCTCCCCCACTCGGCTAGTTTCCGCTCTCCAAAGGCACATACACATTGTCTTAATTAGTCCACTCTACACTTGCTGAGGGTTTTCGCTATGTTCTCTCTGCCATAGATCGAACCACTCGGTGGGTCGAGGCGACTCCACTTGTCAATATCACTGCCGAGTCTGTAGCATGAGCATTTCTTTCATCATGGATCGCTCTCTTTGGCTGCCCCACAATTGTCACTACAGACCAAGGTCGTCAATTCGAATCAGCCCTTTTCGAAAACCTATGCAGACTTTGTGGCATACGCCACATTCATACCACCGCCTACCACCCACAAAGCAACGGGCTGGTAGAGTGGTGGCATTGCAGTCTCAAGACCGCTCTCAGGTGCCATGATTCTCTCTGGTCTGAGGCCCTTCCTCTTGTACTTTTAGGTTCGAGAACAAACTATAAAGATGACCTGCATGGTTCGGTAGCAGAGTTCGTGTACGGACAAATACTAAACTTGCCTGGCGAGCTTATTCCCCTTCCCCCTGTCGTGCCAAATTGTGACCTCCCGTCCTTTTCATAATGGGTAAGGCACATTTGTGCTTCCTTCCGACCTCCGCCTCCTTTCAGCCACTCCCCTCCCCCCGTCAAAGTACCACACAACCTTCTCTCGTGTGAATATGTTTTCCTGCGGGAAGACTCCGCCAGACCCCCTCCATCCTCCTTATTCCAGCCCTCACAAAGTTCTAAAACGTGGCCCCAACACTTTCGTCATCCATCTCAACAACTCACACATGACTGTTTCCATCAACAGACTTAAACCTGCACATGTTGATACTCCCACTCACCCTGATAACTCTTCGTACCCCTTCCCCCTCTTGTCTCTCTTCCTACCTCGCCAGATGGCTCCACTTCTCGTTCGAGCTCTGTCATCTCGTTCCCTTACCCCACTGCTCTTCCGTCACAGGCCACTGTTCCGCCGCCCCCTCCTTCCCCCTTTCTCCTTCTTCGCAATTCTTAGGTTTTCCTCACTCCCCCCTACCGACCTCATCTGTGTTCGAGGTAACAGTGCCAGTACCTGCGGAGCTAATCCCAGACATTGAACTCATAATTCGAGATTCCACGTTATTCAGTGTCTGTTCTTCAGCGTGTGATACCAGTGTTAACAGGGACCACAAGATTCTTCACTGCATCGAGCTCCCACCTGCAAATTCCCTCGACGACATCAAGGCGTTTCTCTTTCCGCCTGCAGAGGTTCGGGTGGTGGCACCCCTTACCTCGCCCCCCACCAGCTCCACAGGGCCACTCGTCCCCTCTGTTGGCTCAACAACTTTGTCTCTGGCAGCAGCACCACCACCACTCACCGTCGTCCCCAGGTGCCGTTTCTGCTGCTGGCGGAGTCTGTTGAGCTTACTGTAACTCAACTGCCCCGAGTGCTACAGAATGATGTTGTCGCTCACTCTCCCTCCCCAACAAGAGTCCTCTGTACTGCCGGGGGGGGGGCTGTGTGGCGGCGTTAATCGATCTGTCACCATGAACAAACATTTCTCTATGTTCTAACTGCTTTGACCAGTCGCTTCCCAGCCATCTTGTAAACTCAGTCTGCTCTGAGTCTTTGTACTCTCGAGACAATAAAGTTCAGTTCAGATTGTAATTGGGTTTTATTTGGGCTACAACCCCGCAGTAATCCCACACATTCAATTTTTCATTTTTGGTTCTCAATGCACTGCAGTAAAAACATGACAAATTCCATTACTTTATTTATCATCTTTTATTCATTCAAATACTATACCAAAGCTATCTACAATAATGACAGTATTTCATTGTCCAGTTCAGTTTCATGTCATGTAAATAGCTGTTGCAGAATTACAGGGTAGGATGTTACTCGGATGGAACATAGTGGGTTAACATTTTATTTGATGGCGTTTTAAGGAACTGCATCTTTATAATACAAGTGCACATTATGGACACTTCCTTTTCCATTTTTTTACACACGAATGTTCTCAGATAAATGAACTTCATAGTGACTGTAGAGATTCTAACGCATTCCTCGTACTTTTGGAATGTTTTGTACGAATCACTCATGTTCACCAAAAGACAGCAACAATGAAATAATAGAAAGCACCAACAACGAAATAAACAGCAGTAACAAAGTTAAAACAGAGCGTTCAGTGTAGCAGAAAAAGAGCAGAATGAAATAGAAAGACATCTTGAAACAAATTGACTGGTTACGTGACATGAACTTCTGACAGCTAAACGTCCGAACAGAGTGAGCTTAGTGACACGCTAGGCAAGCGTCGGCCTGTCGTCATCAGGAGCTGAATGCGATACATCGACCTGTCGACACGAGTCCTTATTTCGACACACAGAAATTGTCTTTGCCCAATGAGAACTCGCTAGCTGTCAGCCAGTGAGCTACGCCATAATACTGACAAACATATGCCGGCCGATGACGATGTGAGTATGCTGTATACATTTGCAAAAGAAATTAAAGTTATCCTCTTAGGGTCACTGTTAACCACATACACTATAATCGTAACATATTCACAAATAAATTGCCAAATATTGGCGACAAGTAAGGAATATCAATAAAACCACACTGTCTAAACTAAGCAGCAAACTACTGAGGGCAAACAAACAATATTACGAGATATTAGAAAATAACCAGCCAAATTTTTCTGACTAGCAACAGTGTGAATATCACTTATACTTATTTCACTTAAGTTTGCCAGCAATTTAAGCGTTTCCCATACGTTTGTCACTTACCATTTTCTCGGAAATTGTAACATATTTGGAACAAAGGTCAAATATTTTTGTGAAGGAAAAACAGAAATACCATTGCTAGTCTTATCACTTGCAGCAGTTTCATTCTCCATTTTACACACAAATTTCGAAATCGATGACACCTACTCCTGACACCGCATTTTGTTTCAATTAACATTGAGTACTGTGTAATGTACTACTGTTATATGAATAAGAAAATCCCACATGTTATGAATAAGTAACTACTATAACTACCACAATGTGATACAAACAATAATAATAATAATAATAATAACTTTTCGGTGGGAGAGATTTCAACCCTATTCCTTCAAATTTATGATCTATTGTTCTAGGCACTACACTACAGCAGCTACATGTTACAATCGTCTATAGTAACCCTTAGCAAGGTGTTTTCCTTGTTAATGTGTGTTTTTATTTACATTTAGTTATAGCAAATTGATCCGGATACGATTTTGTTATACATCTGTGATGCGCTGTTAGCCTGAAACATCTTAAGCTTGGTCCACACGCAACGATCTGTCTGCGCAAATATCTGTGGAAATGTCTGCGCACACCAATCGTTGCGTGTGAACGAGTGCTTACATCGCTGCAAATTCTCGCCTCCGACATCTTTCGGTGAAAAAAGAAACTAGGAAATGCAGACTGCATTCGGACTGACAAACGAATACGATACGCTTTTTTTCGAAGTTTATTTTTGGCAGTGATGGATGAAATCTTGTTATGGTCGCTGTTTGCAAATTGCATTGCAAGGAAAAAAACTGGAAACAAACCGCAATAAACAGAAAAGACGAACGAGATTGTCTAGGCAATGGCTGCTTAAATGAAGGAAGTTGTCACATGTGATTCTACTTCCTGAGTTGGAGTGCAAACCCGATGACTGGCGTAATTATTTGTGAATGGATGTGACATTAGTATCTTCTCACACAACACGTAAAGACACTTGTATGAGGAGATAAATTTCTCCACATGAGCGACTGACAGTTACATTAAAATTCCTGGTCAAAGGAAGGACCTACAAAGACCTCGAATTTTCAACAGCAATTTCTAAACTAGTATTGAGTGAAATCATCCTCAACACTTGTGAAGCTATTTACGCTGCCCTGAAGAATGATTTCATGAACGCAAGTAAAGTAGGCCTATCTTCTAACAAGATACAAATAAAATTGTCAGTGTGTTATATGGTTGAAACACTATAGGCCTACTTCACTTTATATTATATATGTGGCTAACTTTGTTTCCGAGTCGAGATTTTCAGTTCTCAGGCATTTTCATTCACTGTCAATATAGTAAACACACGAAAAAAACTATACCATGACACAGATTTGCAGCAATCGCCTGTCCACACGTTCCAACTTGTCTGCGCAGGTGTGATTTGAACCCACAGATTTGAGCAATTTTGCTCAAACCTCCGACTTCCAGTTTTGCGCACATCTCATATCTACGCAAATGTGCTGTCCACACGCAACGATTTGCGAGGTGTGTGCAGCCATTTGCGCAGACAGATCGTAGCGTGTGGACCGGGCTTTACTGAAAGTTATAAAACCAAAACTGCGAGATATACGGCAAATCAAGATGGCTTTTGTTGACATGGAAAGAACAAGTAGAAATCTGTTAGGTATAGTTTAAAAAAGATTTTTTTCATAGTCCGTGAGGCGCGTAGCGTCCGAATCTCCGGTTAAGAAACACACAGCATCACATTGGCCGGAGACAATTTCTGCATGACGAAATAAGGACTTGTTTGTTCCATAGCTTCATAGATCGATAGCGCCCGGTGGTGGCCACAGTCGAGTTTGTTTGCGAATTGTGACTGTGACGTCAGCACGATGCTTGCCTACAAGGTGGTTAACCTTCTTGCTTGCCTATGCCTAACGTGTCATTAACCTCACCCATCCGAGTGTGTACTGCCGCGAGACAGACTCCTTCTAGACGCTAGTGATAGAGATAGTCTTCGATTTTGTAAGATCTTTGAGTACAGCCGGTCTTTGCCGTCAGCGGTCGAACGTATGGTAGCGGTGTCTGACAACGTGTTAATTTTAAAGAACGGTAATAAAAGTGAGACAAATACGTAATGCGTAAATATTTACACACTCTTCTTTCTGTTATTGCTGTTCATATCCGAAAGAGTTAATTAGGTTCATAACTTAAGATCCATTAATATGGTTGTACAGTGTTTTTGTTATTAATGTAAACACCAAAATCTTGTGGGATATTGGAGTGGGACAACTTGTTAATGATTGAAGATTTTACTCGTGTCACATATTCGTATTATGCTAGTCTTATAGCATCTGTCACATAACATTCTGATAAATTTGGTTACTTGGTTTTGAACATTTTAATTGTTCATTCGCGTTGTAACCTTTTTGGTGTAATTTTATATCACTATTGTGTACAAAACAATTTTTGCCGTATTGGATTTGAAAATACAGACGACTGTGTTAAATCTATATCCGTTGTATGTACCTTAAAATTACCAGTTCAGATCACCAGCTAGTGTTGTTAGCGCTCAACAGTTATGTCGGTACACAGAAATAAGTGTAGTATTTATGTTGTATAGTGCCGGTAGTTGTTACATAGATATCGAAAAGTTAACACATGTTCTCATTAATTTATGATCTTGTATATAAACATGTTTTAATGTAATGTTTTTTCTTAATCCAGCAGAGATGACGTCTCCATTAGTGCACGAGAAAATCTGGTTCGAAAAATTCAAATATGATGAAGCAGAACGACAGTATTACGAGAAATTGTCCAAGGTGAGGCATCTCGTACAACTACGTCGGTACCTTACTTCGTCCAACTAACTGCATACCCTTGATTTTTTAAAATGTTTGTTGTTAAATCATTTTAGATTACGGTTTGATATTAACTGTCATATGGATAATTTTTATTTCCACATAGGCCTACTCATTTGTTGGTACATGCTCAACCGACAAAATATTATCCACCCTCTTTACAGAGCAACCTGTAACTTTGGACAGCTGTATATTAGTCACCCACTTAAAACATACTGTACTGGTCACTTTGGAGTGCTGTATTTGAGGTAGACTTGACACAGTAACAACACAGCAAGTTGTGTGAAATATGCATTTCAAAACAAAAGCGCCGGAAGAAGAAAACCATTAACACTTTTGTGAAAGTATTGTAACACTCCACTTTTTTTTACTATCCCCCCTCCTCCACATATCACGAAATATTGATTTCGGTTATATGTTGATCTCTAACACAGATCTTTACGTTAGTTTGAAAGATGACGATTGAGTTAAAATGAAGAAATTTAACGAAGTGAAGATAATGATAATAAATTTACACGTAATATTTGTTAATACCACAATGAATAATGCGAAGGGGGGAGGCTGTCCATTGTGTAACTTAGTTTTTGGGCCTCCCCATGACGTCCATGAATATCCTGGTTTGAAAAGTGTAGTTGATGATTTTTCTGTTGTCATGGGTGATGTAGGTGGGAATACTAAAGTGTCCCATATCATCCATCTGCTTTGTCCCATGATGCTATCAGTGTTGCGGAAACATAAATAACACACATCCAGTATGGTGACAATGATGTCACCATATACAAAGCACATGTTACAAGTGCAGTTTATGTGTACACAACTTAAGTTTGACATATAATTGTTGGCAACAGTGTGATGAATGGCAGGAAGTGAAGGAGTTGCATTCGGGCTGCTAACAAGATGGCATGTTTGATATAATCTTCTATACTAATAATAAATCTTTAAATGTGAGCCTGTTGCTGTTCACTTCAATCTCCAAAACTACTTGACAAATTTTCATGGGGCATGTAAGCTAGATTTGGGAAAGTATTGGACAGGTTGTTCATTATTGGAGCAGGCACATTTGTCATGGATGTGTAGGCTGTAGGGAAGGGAGTGTTTGATGTGGAAGGAATGCAACAGTACCTCTATTAGGATTCCTGCCATCCCTTCAGCATCAAAAGAGAACAAAGGGCTTAGGAGGGGAGGTGGATGTGCTTTAATTAAAACCTGTGGCATGAAGTAAACATGGAGTAAAGGGTGTTAAGTGGAAGTCAAAGATATTGAATGGGGATCAAGGGTACTGAATAATATGTACTGTGCCAGGCTAGCTTCAAACCAAAGAGAATAGATCAAGCTTTTCACCATCCTCCCAACCCATGCAACACGTCATCAACCCTCACATTATCCCCAAACTACCCTACATAACTAATGGTTACTACCCGTGCAACCAACCCAAACTGTAATACTTGGTTTGTACATTCCCTCATAATCACCCACTCCAGCCCTGTCACAGGGAAAACCTACACCATTTAATGAAGGGCCACAATTGAAACATATGCCATTCACCAAATGGCATGTGTTCAATGCACAACCATTAGATTGGTATGAGCACCAAGAAAATAGTTTGGACACACACATGTTCAGACACAATGTTCACCTGAAGGACATCCAGTTTTGATCCCATGACAGAGTATGCCCTCCAACATGACTCCAAAGATCTCTGCACATTTTACACCATGTATGCGGTCTGATTACTCCCACCTAGCACCAGTCCCTCAGAATTGCACAAGTGGGAACTTGCCCTCAAACACAACCTCTCTGCTGCCATCCCCTTGGCTGCACCCTTTTTTTAGCCTCTCCCCCTCCAATGTCTGATACCTCTGACAATAAAATTCAGTGAATAGTCCTGTAACATTAATGTAGATAAACTATGAACTACATGTACCTAACTGTCTTTCAAAATAGTCGCCTCCCATAAATATACCCTGCTGAGCTCTGTGATACATGTCGTGGAAACTTTTCACAAAGTTTTCCTTTGGGATGTTGTTCAAAAGCCTTGTCGCTTTTTGTTGAATGTCAGGAAAATCATCAGTTCTTTCTTTTGAACATGAGTTTGAGTCAAGGGAATAGGGTGTAGTCCAGAGGACTGAAGTCCGGCGAATATGGTGGATGTTGAAGTTCACCATCCCCTTTTTTTGCCAGAAATGATTTGACCATAATGGCTGTGTGCGGATATTCACCGTACACACTGGGTCTCTAACCTGCAGCCGTCTTCCTATTCCCTCCACTGACACTTGCTTTGAAAGGGTAGATATTTGACAATACTTCTGACATCCAACGAAACGTGATGAGGCTTTTGAACACCATCCCAAAGGAAGACTTCATACGGTTTGTAGAACATGTATGGTAGAACTCAGCAGTGTATAGTTATGTGAGGTGACGATATCAAAGAACACTGAGGTAACAGTAGTTTATCATTAATCAATGTTACAGAACTATTCACTGAACTTTGCCAGAACTTGTGTATTGGTGTGATTATTGTGTTACTTGCAGTTATAAATTCTTTCTCTCACAAACAGTATTATTTGGTTAACTTCAATTACATCCCTTACTTCTCTTTCTGATCTGTTCTCTTTGGTTTGTTGTCTTGGCAAAGTACTTATAATCTTATAATGCATTCTTTGACCACCATGAGTAAAATTTTACTTCCTGTCCTGGTTACCCTGTGTGATTATTAGGAAATCTTTTTCAAGGTGGTAGTATGCATAGAAATCTGAACCACATAGAATGACTTGATTAGTGTTTTGTACAGACCATGAAGTAAATAAATAATGCTGTCCCTGCGCTATGGTTTACAGGTCCTTGTATGTCCCCTTGTCCACTGAGAAAAATTATTTCCCTCATGAAACGAAGATTTCATGACAAAATATGTGTAACCATGCAATTGGATAATGCCGATGTAACATGATTGGCGGCATTCAGTAACCTTTGCCAACATTATCTCATGAGACCACTGGGAATGGAAGTAAAATTTAACTTCTGCTTGCACTATCTGTGACTTCCACTCAACATCCCCTCATACTGTTTCTCTTCTTTCCTTTCTACTTCCTAAAGAAGGAATTTTATCCCAGAAGCTTGCTTGCCTATTTTTACTTTTTTCCCCCTATTAGTAGTATGAAGTTGAGGTAAGTAATGGCGAACAACTCTTATCATCATCATTAGAGACTGATTATGCCTTTCAGCGTTCAGTCTGGAGCAAAGTACCTCTAATAAAATTGCTCCATGATCCCCTATTCAATGCTAACATTGATGCCTCATCTGATGTTATGCCTTTTACTTCAAAATCATTCTGCGTCGAATCTAAGTACCTTCTTCTTGGTCTACCTCGACTCCTCTTACCCTCCGCTGCCGAGCTCATGAGTCTCTTAGGTAACCTTGCTTCTCCCATGCATAAAACATGACCCCACCATCTCAGTCTGTTCGCTCGAACTGCTTCATCTATGGTGTTCATTCCCAGCTTTTCTTTGATTTCCTCATTATGGACACCCTCCTGCCATTGTTCCCATCTATTGGTACCTGCAATCATTCTTGCTACTTTCATATCTGTAACCTCTATCTTATGAATAAGGTAACCTTTATCCACCCAACTTTCACTCCCATACAACAAAGTTGGTCGAAAGATAGAGCGGTGCACTGCTAACTGAGTCTTGGTACTGACTTCCTTCTTGCAGAAGAGAGTAGATCTTAGCTGAGCACTCACTGCATTAGCTTTGCTGCACCTCGATTCCAGTTCTTTCGCTATCTTGTCGTACTGTGAGAAAATACTTCCCAGGTACTTGAAACTGTCTACCTGTTCTAACTTTGTTCCTCTTATTTGGCACTCAATCTGTTTGAATCTCTTTCCCACAGACATTACTTTCGTTTTAGAGATACTGATCTTCATATCATAATCCTTGCACCTCTGATTGAGGACTGAAAAATGAGTTTGCAACATTTCAATCGAATTGGCCATTACAACTAAGTCGTCTGCATATGTGAGACTGCTTATTTTGTTTTCACCTATTTTAATCCCGCCCTGCCAGTCTACTGTTTTCATCATATGATCCATGAATAGTATGAACAACAGTAGTGACAGGTTACAGCCTTGTCTTACCCCTGAAACTACCCTGAACCATGAGCTTAATTTGACATCTACTCTAACTGCTGCCTGACAATCTACGTAAAGCCTTTTAATTGCCTGCAGAATTTTGCCTCCTATGGCATAGTCTTGAAGAACTGACAGTAGCTTCCTCCTAGGAACACGGTCATAAGGATTGATTAGCAGCTTTCCTGACCTGTCCAAGACACTTGTTAATTCCTAATTCCCTCCTTTTTAAAGATTGCTAATTACACTCCAAAATGGTTGTCCCATGGCTTGGCCCAGAGATTCTAGCTTGTTTCCGAAGTCTTCCCAAGATTTCTGCTTGGATTCTGCAAGTATCTGTTTGGCTTTGCTTCTTTCTTCAACATAACTTTCTCTGCCTGCCTGATTTCTAGTATGTAGCCATTTTTGATATGCCTTATTTTTCTTTGTACAGGCTGCCTTGACTGTGTCATTCCACCAGGCTGTCTGCTTCTTCCTACCTTTACACCTAATGTTTCAAGACATTCTCTAGCTGTTTCCAGTAGTGTGTCCCTGTACCTTGACCATTCCTCTTCCAGTAACTGTAAATCATTATATTCAACTAACTGGTACCTTTCCGAGATCATTGTTATGTATTTGTGCCTAATTTCCTTGTCTTGAAGCTTCTCCACTCTTATCCTTCTACACATGGACCTGACTTTCTGCTCTTTTGGCCTCACAAAACCAATTTCACTGCAGATTAAATAATGAGTGTCATCAATGAACCCCCTGAAAACACGTGTGTCCTTGATTGTCTTCCTGAATTCCTGGTCTGTTATTATATAACGATAGATCTGGTTCCCCTTCCTTCCCACGTATAGCGGTGAATGTCCTTATGCTTAAAGAATGAATTTGTGATACCTAAGCCCATACTGGAACAGAAATCCAAGAGCTGTTTTCCGTTCCTGTTGGCCTCCATATCCTCTCCAAACTTACCCATAACCTTTTCATAACCTTCTGTTCGATTTCCTATCCTGGCGTTGAGATCACCCATGAGTAAAACACTATCCTTATCCTTCACTCTAACAACTACATCACTAAGTGTGTTGTAAAATCTGTCCCTCTCATCTTGATCTGTCCATTCACAGGGTGAATACACTACCACAATCCTAATTTTCTTGCTGGAGATGGCCAAATCTATCCACATCAGTCGTTCATTTACATACCTTATTTTAATTATGCCGGGTTCGATTGTTTTCCTGATGTAAAATCCTACACCCCACTGTGCTCTTCCTACTTTAACTCCTGACAGGTAGACCTTGTATTCTCCGATTTCGTGCTCTTTCTCTCCCCTTACTCTAACATCACTAACAGCTAAAACATCTAACCCCATCTTACTTGAAGCGTCCGCCAGCTCTACCTTCTTCCCATTGTAATCCCCATTGATATTAATAACTCCCCACCTCATTCCAGATCGTTTGCCAAGTCTCGTCTGAGGAGTCCCTGGTCTGTCAATTGGAGGTGGGACACCATCACCTCCAAAGGTCCGAGGCATTTTGCTCTGATTGTTGCCAGCATGATATTGAAGTACCTGGGAAGCAGGTTGCTAGCCTTACTTACCCAGAGCCCACTGGGTTTTACCCCTAACGGTTGAGGGACTAACCGGTGGATTTGGTAGTCTTTGCCATCTGAGCACAAAGGTAGCCACGACTCAGAGTAGGCCCGAGATGCCCAACCTTTTTCCGAAGTAACTGGTATGTCAACTGTCAGGACCACTTACTTGGCCACTCAAACATTGCCCGTGGTTCATGAACTAGGACATGACTACAGGAACCCACACCATGAAAGAAACAAATGAAAAAAATAATATACAATTTACTAACACAAAGCGCCTTTTGGGCGTTCAACTAGATACGCCAGAAAACAAAAAATTGAAACTAGTTGCAGACAAACCAACAAGTACAGAGGGCGTAAAGTCTCACACCAAACAAAACCACAATTTACACGTGGCGCAAGGCCAAAATAAATACAACGCTACTACTAAGCATGCTAAAATCTACGTCGAGTGCTGACGGAGCTAGATCACCATCACCTACAGAGCAGGCCACGGCGCTCTCGTGGCCGGCGAGAAAGACAGGCCTCAGCGCACGTATCATGCCACGCAAGCAAGGTAGTTCCGAGCTGGCGCAATTGCTAGCCGATTGGCCGGCCGCTGGGGCACTGCCCACTGCGTCATAGCGAGCAGACACTGAGCTAGCGATCGCGACGGCTCGGAACAAACCCCCCCCCCCCCCCCTGGCATGACGTACGCGCTGGGGCCTGTATTTCCTGTTGGGCGCGGGCGCTCTCGTGTGATGTCAGGCGTAGTAGGTTGGGAGCGCATAGCTGACTGCCTCGCTGCTACAGCATAATGGGCCATGCCCCAGCGGCTACCCAGTCAGCTATGCGCGCGGAACCTACTCCGCCTGACGTCATACGAGAGTGCTGCGGCCTTCTCTCTAGGTGGTGCTGGCTAGATCCGGACAGGGGCGGCCGGTAGCTGTCCTAGCTGGGTTCGCACTGACTTCCATAATCCGTCGGTGCGCTTATAAAGCTGGCATCGGCGGAGCGCTACACTACGTCACTCAGTTTTGATTGAGACCGACGAGAGAGAGAGAGGGGGGGGGAGGGAGGTAGGCCGCGGCGCGCACGTCATATCACGTGATCAAGTGAGGCCCGTTGCGGTGCGTTCGCTAGCTGATTGGCCAGACGCTGTGGCACAACCTACGGTCTCATACTAGCTAGCCAATCTGCTAGCGATCGCGCCAGCTCAGGCCTCACGTGATATGGCGTGCGCTAGGTGGCCTCTCTCTCGTCGGCCTTGGTTTGGATTTACTGGCTACTGTGACATATCTCTTCTCATAAAATGCCGCACTTACAGCGCCGTCTACTAAGAAGTCGTCGTTTATTACTTTCTTATCATTAAGAAAATCACCAGTAGAGTTACTTTTAGATTGAGTCTAGATTTAACTAGATAATTTTCTAACAGTCTGTTAGTCTCAGTGATTTCTACATGAGTGCCCCATATTCACATAATAAATGTCATTCGAATGTGTAATATTCTTAAATTTTGAACTGTTTCCAAAGTTCCTGGAATTTCCATCATGAAATACTCTTATTTTACAGTTCGATTGATGGCTCACTTTTGATGTAGGTAATAGTACTATGATGAGTGAACCCATTGAAAAATAGATCCCATTTACTCAAACGTAAATATCTATAACAAGAGAATAATTAAAAAAAGAAACTATTGGGTAAAATTTTAAGTGGTAACATAAGCAGATCCTGGCGCTGTAGTGTTGAGTAGGTGATAATAGTTAGGCAACAGCTTTAATGTATTAGTTATTCATAAATGTGAATAAGGGCATATAAAGTTATGCAGATTGGGTTATCCATTAATTTTCTTGTTTCTTGTAGCTACAACTCAGACATAACACATGTTCTGTTTATGGACATAACGTAGACATTTTGAAATTTCACAAAAAATTCATCATAATATTATTTATAAATTAACTAAAGGATTCATGCTTTTATTTAACTTTAGTGTCAAAAATACCTTTATGAACTAAGAATATAGTTGGGAAGTAGTTACCTCTGATTAGTGTGTGATGACTTCATAGAGCTCCTTCTATATCAACACCTTCCACTTTTTTTATGGAAACACCTATGCAGTACCAACAAAGAGTTTTTTACTGTGCTGCACTCGGCACTGTATTTTGCATTGGAGTAATTTATTCTGGAAACAATGTTAAATTTTGTTTTCTCTATTTTTTACAAGCTGCGTGTAAGTAATGGGATAAAAGTAACAATGTCCATACCTAAAGTTGAGCATGTTGCCTCACATTTATTGCAAAATGTCAAGCCTGCTAAGAATGACTTTATTAAAGAAGCAAATTTAGTTAACAGCAATGTACTAACTAATGAGAAACTTCCCAGAGGTTGCACTAACATAGAAAGTATCATCAATTCACATACTTCTGAAGAAATTTCTATTGACTGTATTGGTAATGTATCCACTCCACACCAGAACAAAGAGGAGAAAAGATTCAAGCAAAAAGAAACAAAGGAGAAAAGAAACAAATTAGATAAGAAATCACGTGAAAGAAGAACTTTAAATGATACAAAGGTAAATTTTATATTCTTGTGTTGCATGACGTCCGATGTATAATTGAACACATTTTTCACAAATCTGCTGCATGAGGGTTTTGTGCAAGGAAGCAATTGTTTTTCAATATTTTTCACATCTTGCGCACTTGTAGCATTTAGCAATTTATATTTTACAAAATATATGGCACTGATAAGTAGAAATTAACTGAACAAATAACACTGAAATATGACTTCTGAGTTTTATGGACTGTCACAGCTTTTTATCTGATCTCTTATATAATTTCAGTTTTTTGTTTTGCTTTTTTATTTGGCTCTTTATCAGACATTTTTGTAGTTTATCACCTGCATGTTAGTTTGGTTGCTGCATTTCTATCATTCATGTAAAAGTTAAAAGAAGTTCAAGAAAAAGCTTCAGCATTTGTTACGATTTCACCTGTTTTTATATATTATTTTAAAAATTTATTTTGACTAATTAGTAACCATCTTCATGCTGTAATTAAAAAAACAATACACATAAAATATTGCACGTAAAAAATGCTGTGATTAAACCACAAAACAAATTATGCACCAACATTACTTTATATAGGCCAGTAAGGCAGACTTGAACATGAACGAAAATGAAATCAAGTCAGACACTTTGTATAATTTACATGAATAAGATGAAAAAATTCTTGTATCAAAACAGAAGTATAATTGATGCAAATATTATAGACAAAAAATTCCTAGCAGGAAAAATAAAATAGATGAAGATTACTTGCCAGGCGAAAGAGCACAGATGGTGATAGTAGCACAAATAACACACACACACACACACACACACACACACACACACACACACACACACACACACACAAAACCCAGTTGCTTCTTCAGACAGAAGGGAAGGGGAGGGAAAAGTAAATGATAAGGGTTTTAAGGGAGGGTGTAAGGAGCCATTCCAATCCTGGGAGAGGAAAGACTTACCTTGGAGGAAGAAAAGGAAGGTAAACAAATACACCCACCCACACATTTACAGACGCAAACACACCTACGCAGACATACTGTAGAAAGCTTTTCTACAGTATGTCTGCCTAGATGTGTTTGTGTCTGTGTAAAAGTGTGTGTGTGTGTGTGTGTGTGTGTGTGTGTGTGTGTGTGTGTGTGTTTTTATTTGTGCTACTATCACCACCTGTGCTCCTTCGCCTGGTGAGTAATCTTCATCTATTTTTTATATATATACAGAAGTATAATTGATGTGATATGTGAGAAGAGGTATATTTAACATTTTAGATTATAAAGAAAACTAAGTGAGCTGCTTACAGAACTTAGGCAGCAGGTTTACTAGGTAGGTTGCATGCACTGTACATTAATGAAATATGTAACAATACTATTCCTGTAATGTATGTTAGTCCAGTACACCAGAAATGTCTCTTGCGAAACACAGAATCATAAAATTAATAATTTTATGAAATTACAAATACAAACTCTACAAAAACTATAATTGCCGTAGTTTTAAATGACACAGTGGTTTTATTAGTGCAGATAAGATTGGGTGCAAAAATAGTCTGCCTCCGTAGTCTGGTTGACAGTATGGGAGATTACCACGCAGGGGGCCTGAGTTCGATTCCCAGTTGGGTTGGAGATTTCTCCACTAAGGAACTGGGTGTTGTATTGTGCACATCGTCATCAACGCGCAAGTCACCTTGGTGATGACACGTAAAAGACTTGCACCAGGTGGGCGAAACATGATCCCAGCTGGTGTCTTAATCACCAAAAATGCCACTCGTAATCATAATCAGTGCAAAAATGGGAAAAACAGTTTAATGTAACATATATGTCCTTCTGTCATTACTTATTTGGCTACTAATATAGCCCAAATAGGATCTGCAAATGTAAATAAACAGCTAAAATATGTCTAATACTGAAGTTTCTTATTTTAAATACATTGACATGGGAGTGGTGCACACTGGAGAGTCTATTAAATTCAAATGTAAACAGTGAAAATGAAACTTCTATTTAATTCTGTGCAGTTTTGCGGTTAATTGTACATTCACGAAAATGAAGTATTAATGATGGTCACTGTCAGCCATGAGGGAGAGAGAGACTAAAATAACTTTGTGCTGTTTCCAACCGGCGAGTCTTTTTCTCTTGTGCTTGTAGAACAGGCATTCAAATGAGTGCATGGGCTCAAGAAATAGCTGGGCTTGGCTGACATCCCTTCCCTATTTCTTAATTGACTGAAAAATTTTGATCTACATTGTTATGGATCAATGCTGCCATATATTCTGATGAAAACACAGAAAATAATTAGTTCGGTTTGCTATAAATATGTCTAAATATTTTTATCTTAGTTCAACTAGAATTTAATGAGGCATATGAATAGAGGGGTAATAATTTAGACGTACAGAATTAATTAAGTTGTCAGTCATAAAACTGATAGGAAGAGTCATTCAATCCCAGAGAATTAGTGAAAAAGACAAAGGCTTTTTTGTTCCCAAGAACTCATATCTAATGAGGTTTACATATATTGTTCCTTTCGCTTGGGATATAAGGATATGACGTGTTGTATGATTTTTTTCCTTTTAAAAATAAGAGAATATGCTAGTCATAAAAATGCCAAAAAATCATTTCTTAAAAGGTGACAAGATAGTTTTCAGAACATGCAACCCATCATCAGATGCATAAAAATGAGTCCATGAAAACTGTCCCCTCAGGGGCTCAGCATTAATTTGCTGAGTACGGGCTTGGCGAACCCGGGGTCCTGAGCTGTGGGCTGTGTCGCGCCAACAGTCCGCTACACCGTAAGCTCCGTGCGTGCTTCAACGACCATCGTTCGGCGCGACGGTGGGACGTTGTACGTTTCAGAGCCCGGGGATCTTGGCTTAATCGCCCGGGTCGCGAGGACGGTACAAACCTCTCTAAAAAAAACCTCAATCTCAAGGTGTGCTACGTGCCGAGGAGATGCATGGCTGTTGAGGTTGAACAGCCGCTAGCGAGCAACCTCTGAGGAACCTGCCGCACCTCAGTTGTATAAGGCTTACCCAGGCAAGCGGGGCTCTGCCTGGGTGGACCCTTATTTCCCTAGCTGCTCGTGGGAACACGATGAAAAGATCACGAAACGTTGGCGGACGTACAACCGCCGTCTCTAAGCGCGGTAGAAGCGACTACAATGCTGAACAGTATGACCCTCAAACGTTTCCTTCCCTGTCTACACCATGGGAGGAACGTAGGGCCAAAACTCAAGGTGAGGCTTACGCCCCAAAGTATTTAGTGTGCAGCCGTACGGATGGGGAATCTTTCATGTCCACGAAGCCAATGTTCTTCGTGGACCATTTGGAAGACAAATATGGTGAGGTCGATGGTTTGTCAAAGATGAGGTCTGGATCCGTTTTAATAACGACGTCATCCCCGGCCCAGTCACGGGCTTTGTTAGCCTGTGACAAGCTGGGTGATGTTTCCGTTTCCATTACACCACATAAGACCTTAAACATGGTCCAGGGCATCATTTTCCACAGAGATCTGCTGCTGCAATCAGATGATGAATTGAGAGCAAACTTGGAGCGGCGAGGTGTGCACTTCATCCGCCGTATCTATAGGGGTCCGAGGGACAAGAGGGTTGCCACCGGTGCCTTCATCGTGGCTTTCGAGGGTGATTCATTGCCTGAGAAAGTCAAGGTCATGGTTTACCGGGTCGACGTCAAGCCTTACGTTCCTCCCCCTATGCGCTGCTTCAAGTGCTGGAGGTTTGGTCACATGTCCTCCCGATGTGACGCTAATCCAACATGTCGGGAGTGTGGGCATGCATCCCATCCAGACGCCCCCTGTACCCCACCTCCAGTGTGTGTCAATTGCAATCAGCAGCATCCTCCTTGTTCGCCCGACTGTACTGTACTCCACAAAGAGCGCAAGATCATGGAGTATAAGACCCTGGACCGGCTGACATACGTAGAGGCCAGACGTAAATATATGAAGCTCCATCCTGTCACCATGACAACGTCTTACGCCACAGTAGCTTCATCGTCAGTCACCAGACCATCTGTGCCACGAATGCCACCGGGCCCCCAGGCCCGAACTACTGCACCTGCCCCCTTGACAGTTGGGGGTACCACTCCTGCGGTTGCTCCCACACTTTTCTCGTTGGGAGCAACAGACAAACCATTGCGGGGGACGTCGGTCCCCACCCCAGCGCCGGAGAAACAACAGTCTTCTCCGGCTCCTCTCGCCCGGAAGGGGTCCCACGGGACACTCCCTTCCGAGGCTTCTCTTCATGGGAAAGTGGATCCCAGCAAATGGCTGAAGGATCCCGCGGTTGCTGATCGAGGGGCCTCCACCTCTTCGTCGGCAGCTGCAGCCCCTGTTGAGAAGCCCTCACGGCCCTTAACACCCAAGGGCCAGCGAGAGGCTAAATGGAAAGAAAAGAAGAAAAAGGATTCTTTGGTGGCTTCCAAGCCACCCACACCCACATCCTCTGCTTCAGAGGATGAAGTCGAGATCCTCGCCTCCGCTGAGGATCTCGCACTTCTTGATTCCCCCGAACGTAGGAACTCTGCACATCCAGAATCACCTATGGTCTTAGATTCTGTAGATCCTGACCATAAGGTGGCAGATGTTCCTATGGAATGATCTTCTTTCCTTTCCTTTACTTTATGGCTTTACAGCGAGTAGAAAGAGTTATTCTCCAGTGGAATTGCGGCGGCTTCTTTAATCGCCTGGCCGAGCTGCGCCAATTACTGTGGCACTACCCTGCACTTTGTGTTGCCCTACAGGAGACATGGTTTCCAGCACAGTGCACCCCTGCCCTCCGTGGGTATCGGGGCTACTACCGCAACAGGACCCTTTATGACAGGGTGTCTGGCGGTGTCTGCCTGTATGTCCTGGACACTGTACCCAGTGCCACTCAACACTACTCTTGAGGCAGTAGCTGTCAGAATATGGGCAACGCAGGAATTCACTGTCTGCAGCTTGTACCTTCCTCCGGATGAGGCTGTGTCTCTCAACACCCTTACTGCTCTGGTCTCCCAACTTCCCCCACCATTCCTCCTTTTGGGGGACTTCAACGCCCACAACCCTCTGTGGGGTGGACTCCAGACCACAGGCCGCGGTGGGGATGTTGAGACATTAGTGGCGCAACAAGACCTTTGCGTCCTGAATACAGGTGCCCCCACGCATTTTAGCGTGGCACAAGGCACGTATTCAGCGATCGACCTCTCCGTCTGCAGCCCCAGCCTTCGACCACACTTCGGTTGGCGTGTGTATGAGGACCTGTGTGGCAGCGACCACTTCCCAATCTTTGTGTCGCTCCCGCAGTACCAAGCTGCAGACAGCTTACCCCGTTGGTGTCTCCGTAGGGCTGACTGGCCAGTCTATACTTCAACCGCTGTCATCGCTGCACCACTTCCAAATGACATTGACAATGCAGTCCAGCAGGTGACTGACAGTATTGTCATGGCCGCTGAGGTAGCAGTTCCACGAACCACCGGTTCCACTAGGCGTAGGTCTGTGCCTTGGTGGACACCGGAGATTGCTGAGGCCATCCGGGAACGTCGGCGAGCGCTCCAGCGCCATCGACGCCACCCATCCGTGGAGAATTTGGTGGCCTTTAAATGGCTCCGTGCGCGTGCTCGACGACTCGTACAGCAGAGTAAGCAGGATTCCTGGGAGCGGTATGTAGCCAGTATCGGCTCCCGCACCTCCCTGACTAAGGTATGGACGCAAGTCCGACGCGTCTTCGGATACCGCCCGCCGACAGGAATCCCATCCCTCACCATCCAGGGTGTGCTCTGCACGCTCCCGACAGCTATCGCCGAGCACATGGCAGACCACTATGCACAATGCTCTGCGACTGCCATGTACAGTGCTGACTTCCGCTCCATCAAAGAGCGGGCCGAGCGGAAACAGCTCTCTTTCCGCACTCGTCGTCGGGAAATATACAACGACCCGTTTACCGAGTGGGAGTTCCGAACTGCCCTTGCTGCGTGTCCTGATACAACTCCAGGACCTGATAGGATTCACGGCCAATTCCTCCGACACCTTTCACCAGAGTTTCAACGCCGCATTCTCGCCCTGTTTAACCATCTATGGGCAGAGGGCACTTTCCTGTCGCAGTGGCGGGAAAGCACTATCATCCCGTTGCTGAAACCTGGTGCAGATCCCCTGGTGGCTGACAATTACCGTCCGATCAGCCTCACCAACGTTCTCTGCAAGCTCTTCGAACGTATGGTGAGTCGGCGGCTTATGTGGATCCTTGAAGAGCGCGGACTCCTTGCTCCACAACAAGGGGGCTTTCGCCAGAGCCGTTCTACCATTGACAACCTCGTGTCATTGGAGTCGGCCATTCGCGCTGCGTTTGCTAGGCGTGAGCATCTCGTTGCTGTATTTTTCGACCTTCGAAAGGCGTATGACACCACCTGGCGCCACCATATTTTAACAACTCTTCATGGCTGGGGCCTACGGGGTGCCCTTCCTATTTTTATTCATAATTTCCTCTCCCATCGCTCGTTCCGGGTGAGGGTTGGGGCATCTTTTAGCTCCCCACGTATTCAAGAGAACGGTGTCCCACAGGGCTCCGTCCTCAGCGTTCCATTGTTTTTAGTGGCGATAAATGGTCTTGCTGCGGCTGTGGGGTCATCGGTCAGTTGCTCCCTCTTCGCCGATGACTTCTGCTTGTATTTCAGCTCAGTTAGCATCAGTGTAGCTGAACGGCGGCTGCAGGGTGCCATCCGAAAGGCCCACTCATGGGCTTCTACTCACGGCTTTCAGTTCTCCGCCCGAAAAACCCGCGTGATGCACTTCTGTCGCCGTCGGGTAGTTCACCCTGACCCAGAGCTCTACCTGGGTGGTGAACTACTTCAGGTTGAGGAAACACATCGCTTTCTGGGCATGGTCTTCGATGCCCGGCTGACATGGGTGCCACACCTACGTCAGCTGTGTCAGAAGTGTTGGCGGCATTTAAATGTTCTTAGATGCCTCAGCCATACTAGTTGGGGAGCAGCACGTTCCACCCTTCTTCAGCTCTACAAGTCTCTTATTCTGTCGCGGCTTGATTACGGGAGCTTGGTGTACGACTCAGCAGCCCCTTCTGCCTTGCGGGTCCTAGACCCCGTTCACCACACAAGCGTGCGGCTCGCAACAGGGGCTTTTCGCACCAGTCCCGTAACGAGCCTTCTAGCTGAAGCTGGTGTTCCCCCTTTGCGGTATCGCCGGCAACGGTTGCTGGTGAGTTACATTGCCCGGGTTCATGCTTCACCCCGTCATCCGAATCACAGGCTTCTCTTCCCACTTTCTGCACTCCCTTCCCCACGACGTCGGCCCAGGTCGGGTCTCCTGATTGCGGTCCGCGTCCGTTCCCTTCTCTCCTCACTTGATTCCTTACCCCCTTCCTCCACCTTACCATTACTCCCTCCGTATCCCCCCCTGGAAAATTCCTCGCCTGGAGCTTCGGCTGGACTTGTCCCGGGATTCGAAAGCCTCGATTTCACCACTTCTCCTCCGTCGCCGGTTCCATGCACTGCTTGATACGTTTCACGGAGCGAACATCATCTACACGGACGGTTCTTTGGTCGATGGCCATGCTGGATATGCCTTTATCCATGGTGACCACATCGAACAGCGGTCATTGCCTTGTGGAAGCAGCATCTTCACTGCAGAACTGGTCGGTATTTTGAGAGCTCTTGACCACCTCAGAGCTCGCCCCAGGGGGTCGTTCGTCATCTGCAGCGACTCCCTGAGTGGCTTACAGGCCCTCGACCAGTTTCTACCGAAACACACAGTGGCGCGAGCCATTCAAGATGCTGTCTTTGCCCTTGGCGAGTCAGGCCGTTCTGTCACCTTTGTCTGGACTCCGGGCCACATAGGTATACCGGGCAATGAACGCGTCGATGAGCTGGCCAAGCAGGCCACTACTTCGCGGTCCCTGGATATTGGCCTCCCAGTTTCCGACCTCCATACCCAGTTGACCCGCAAGGTCTCAAGGGTTTGGAATTCTGAATGGGCAGATTCGACTGAACCGAATAAGCTCCGTGCTATCAAGCCGTCTACTGCTGCATGGAAGACGTCCCTGAGGGCTTCTCGCAGGGAGTCGGTTGTCCTTTGCCGACTCCGTATTGGGCACACGTGGTTGACCCATGGGTATCTCCTACGCCGTGAGTCCCCGCCCGTGTGTCAATGTGGTGTCGTAATGACAGTGGCCCATCTTTTGATGGACTGTCCGATTTTAGCCAACCTGCGGCATTCTTTTATTCTTCCAGACGCACTACCCTTAGTTTTAGGTGACGACGCCTCTACGGCTAACAAAGTTTTACGTTTTATCCGCGCTGCTGGTTCTTATGACTCGATCTAACGGTAGGTGCTGTGGCCTGACATCTTAGGCTGCCACCAACCCAGCTTTTTAACTTTTCACGTCCTTTGGAGTTCTTAGTGTCTGCAGTGTGGCTGGCTCATCCTGTTTTTTCTTTGTGATCAGCCAGCCAATGTACTCTGCTATCCAGTTTTATTCGTGACATTCTTTTACTAATTATGTGTGTCTCCGTTTTGTATTGTCAGTGACTTGTCTATTGTTACCTTGCCCTTTTGTGCAGTGTCATTTTCAGGGCGTTGTTTTATCTTTGACAGTTGACTCTCAGCTAGGAACAGGGGACTGATAACCTAGCTGTTTAGTCCCCTTAAAACAACCAACAACAACAACAACATGAAAACTGTTAGAAATACAAACAGATTACAGTAGTGGATCCTTGGTAAACTTAAAGGCAGGAAGACATCTCCATCTCCTTACTCCATAGGTCTGACATGGCCTCGTAAAGAGCAGGCTCATTGCTTCCTGTGTCCCCATGCTTAAGAAGTGAGGGTGTTCCCTCCTTTAACATGAATCAGACACCCACTATTTTAACTTGTTTTAAATATCTAACAGTTTTTCTGGACTCATTTGTATAAACCTACCTTTATATATAATATAAAAAATAGAAGAGAGATGACTTGCCAAAAGGACCGGCTCGTCGATAGAAACGAATAAAATCACACACAAACACACATACAAGCTTTCGCCACCACTGGCAGAGGAAAAAAGGGGAGGAGAAAGGGAAGGATATGGGTTTTAAGGAAGTGGAAAAGGAGTCATTCCAATCCCAGGAGTGGAAGGACTTACCTTAGGGGAAAAAAAGGAAGGTAAACAAATACGCAAACACACCTAGACAGTCATTTGTAAAAAAACCATCTATATATATATATATATATATATATATATATATATATATATATATATAATTTCCTTTTTTACAACTGTAGTAGATTCTATTATTCAGTATGAAGATCAAAAGTTGTGGATGCCCCATGATGAGAAAACTATATTTTTCCTTTTATTTCAATTTTGGTGTAAATCTTTATTCAGGATCTTCACAACAAATATTCGTAAGTGTGTTTATATGTGTGTTTTAGTAATAGTTTGATACAAACATACATAGTTTAAAAAAATAAATAAAAATATATATTTTTTTCTTCTTGCGCTAATAAGATGATATAATTTAAACACTGTGAGTTTTCTTTATTACTATTTGAATGTGCACTGACAGAAAGAGAGGGGGGAAAACATTTTAAGATGTTTCTGTGATAAGCTATTAAAATCTTCCGTGTGATGCTTCTCCTTTAGGTTTGGATGCTCTGTTTTCATTTGTTTACTTTATACTTTTAATGCATTTCTTCAAATTTTATTATATTTTAATATCTTGGAAGTGTGTTTTTCATTGTTATTTTGTAACTTCTGCCTTTTCCTATTTTATTTTTTATTTTTAGATTAACTGAGAGGTAAGACCCTGTCAGAGGAGTAAATTATAGTGTATAAGTTTGCATGCAGACTAAGATTTATTTACACATAGGCTTACTTTTAACATATTTATGACTGGTGTGCTTTTTTAACACTGATTTTTCTCTTTTGGTGTAGGGATCTTCTAATACTCCCTTAAAAAGCTCTTTGGCAGGAGAAGTAGCAAAGGCTCGACAACATATAAAAAATTCTTTAGAATGTGTGAGTAATTTACCTGATATTATTTAATACTGTTGGTAATGTTGATTAGTTAATTTTGTAGAGGTTATTGGCAACAAAACTACATATTGTTAATTATTTGAAACATTTTTCTCCACTAATTATATTTACAAATTTATGCCAGTTTGTGGGAAAAACACCACTTGTTTAATGGTACACTTAGAGCTAATAAACCTATTACTTGAAAGTTGGCGTGGAAATGTAGTAGTGTATTACTATGGAAAGGCAGAAATTAGTGTAACTGCCCTAATGCACTCACATTACATATTTACCATTACTAAAACATTCAGAAGTATTATGCTATGGCTGGATAGAGTTATTGTTGAAACGTCTTATTTTGTTCCAACTTTGGAGGACACTTCGAAGGGGGTTGTGGCTTCTTTGGGCATTCAGATCAACACTGCTGACTGCAGTAAAATTCTATTTCTGCTTTCTCTTACACTTACAACAGATGTCACATGTTTTGAATATTCAAAAGCCATTCGCTGGCATGAATTGCTGTTGGCCACTGTTACTATCAGCCTCATGGCGGAAGCCATGCACGGTCTTCTGCACCATCAGAATCCAGATGATCAGTTTAACATACTACTCCTAACTGTTAAAATACTTAGGGCTTTTAACAACTTCTGTGGCCTTGCTATACAGATTTTCCTGGTACCCACTTGTGGCTGCCAGTACTAAAGTTCTATAAGATTGAATGTGATGGTGTCCTAGCAGCAAAGAATGCTCCATGACAGCTGATCTATCAATCTCTCCCTTTCTAAAATTGATCTTGTGCTCTTCTAGCCATTTTAAAACCTAAGTCTCTCTCTCTCTCTCTCTCTCTCTCTCTCTCTCTCTCTCTCTCTCTCTCTCTCTCTCTCTCATACATTTCCTCCAACTATGTGGAATCCTGTAAATTTCCTCTTTTTCAAGTGGGTTCAATAAATAAATCCATCAGACCACAGCATAATAGCCTGCAATATTTTAGTAATTGTGAAATTCCTTGCTTTACAATTACGTATTCATCCTTCATAATAATTTATTTAGGTCATGACATACATCATATTAATAATGGTTTGAATAAGGTAATGAAGATGGGTTGCAACTCATTGTAAAGATGATGGCTGAGCCTCAGGCTGCAATGTAGAATAGACACACTCACTTAACTATTAAAATTTTGGCTGAAGTTTTTGCCTTGAAAAGAGAGCAGACAATTATGATTAATGTAGATGACTGCAGTCTCTGTCTGCTGCAGCCTGTCGCTTAAACAGTGAGTGGAAAGTGGGGCAGCAAGGGTGGGGGTAGAAATATCCACACTGCTGGACAGAGCTTGCAAGTACTAAATAGGTGTAAGTTTGAGGTGCAGATTTGGTATTTGGAGTGATGAGGTGAAAATGGGAGGAGCAGAGAAGAGTTAAAGCAGCATACAGTTATGAGAATTGTCCTGAAATGAGAAATTATATCCAAGATCCGTCCCCCCTCCTCGGCCCAAAGTTGTGTTCCATCGCCTACCCAACCTCATCAACATTCTAGTTTGTTCCAATGCCACTTCACATTTCAAATTGCCACAAGGATCATATCCATATGTAAGACTGTGATGCAAGACCTACCCAATCCACCCTCCCAGTACTTCATATTCCATTCTTACCACCTGCTAACTCTACCCCATCAGATACTGTGCCACATGTGAAAGTCATTCACCAACTCAGTTGCTATCACTGCACAGCTTTTTACAGTTGTATGGCCAGTCAGCCCCTTCCCCTCTCCATCTTACACTTCCTAATTCCTCTCTCTTTCCCAACTGTCCGCTGCCTTTTTCCTTTTCTCTGTTCTTCCCATTTTTGCCCCTCTCCTTTTGCACCATTCAAAAGCTGCATTTCACATTTCCACTTACCTACTGCTGTATGCTCGGTGAGGTCGCACCAAACTTTCTACTCCGTCTGTCCCTGCATTGTTCCCTGTTCCCTCCACACTCACTATTGCAGTGATACTCTGGCTACAGCTACTAGAGCTGTGCCTGTGTGAATGTGTGTGTGTGCTGCCTGTCTGATAAAGAAAATTTATGGCTGAAAATTTAAAGATTGTGAGTAATTCTTTTGTTCCTGCCTGTCAGTGACTCGGCGATAGTCTTTACAGTGAGTTGCAGTTTATTCTCATTCTGTTATTGACATTTCAACCTGAGCTTTTTGTTGTTTAGTTGTGGCATCAGTAATCACCCTATTGGTATTATTCAAAAAATTCATAGGTAAAATTACTAACTAAATGTAGCATACATATCGTCTTAGTCATACCATTCAATTTCTTAGTAGATTATCTTCAGATTTTTATTACTTCATCAAAACCAGTAACAAACCTACTGGGATGAACAGCATTGAGGCTGAAAACTACAATAAAAGAGTTCTTTCTTCGGAAAGTTGGTCAACCCTGTAGTGCATTCTTTAATCATAGTGGTTACTATATTGTAATAATTATCATTGTTAAATTAGTGATATTGGTAGGACTGGACAGAAAACACCAGCAGCTGAAGTGCCCTTATTTCTCTGATTCTGAACTACATAGGCTAGCAACTAGGAAAATTTTGCCAAATAGTTTGAGGGAGCATGTGCTATGCTTATGCGGGCAGGGCAAGTCACATATGCAGACTGCAGGCTTATGTATCTGCAGGTTGATTTACTTAGCTATAACTGGTCTTAATATATTGTGTGGTGGCATACTAACATAACAGTAACAAGACTTGGGTACCAACTGCACTTATTTCCCCAGCTGATCATCATGTATTTTTGAATTGGGTACATTTGCTTCAGTTAAATTTTATTCAATCCACCCCTTCTTGGCTGTCTTTTTAATGCTTCTTGTAGCCAGTCACAACAACCTATATTCCAAAAACTAATATAAATGGAAAAAAAAATTCCTTTACTGTTTAATAACTATATGTAGAACAAAGGTGCTTTCCTTAGGACTGTATAGTAAGGATAATCCCAACCATTTGAAAGCATGCATGTTATTGGTAGCATCTACGACCCACATCTTAAACTGTTGTAGTGTCAGAAACTAGGACAGGAGCTGCTGCCAGAATCTGTACGTTTCAGATTCTGGCAGAGGCTGCAGCAGCTAGTAGGCAAAGACGCTATTTTAAACCCAGTCAAAGAAGTCTCATTCCATGTATTCAATTAATAAACAGTGAATAGAACTTATTGCAAACAAAAGACTGTTTAATTGATTGTTCTTGTGCTAAAAGTGTTAAACATTTATTAACTGTTTGGATGTCAGTCTCTATAGTTTATCACTATAATAAATAGTGGTTTCAGAGTTGCTTCTTCAATGTGATGTTTTATTCAGAGCATATACTTACGAATATGTTATAAGAAAAAAATCAGACCTTATGGAAATTATAAGTAATGAAGAAATCTGAGGAGGCATGACTTTAGTCGGCCCTTTTCTCCTTAACACTTATTTCTGCACAGGAATACATAGCAACAAAACAGAGCTTAGTCTTCAAGAATGTAGTATATGTATTCAGTCTACAGCAACTATTGCTAGGCTGAATTCTACTTAAAGAACTGTTACATTGGTCAATAAGGAACCAGGCTATCTACAATAGGTATATGCCAACGCTTGCAATAGTTCACTGTTTTCATACAGATAGAAACAGCATACAATTTGACCTAAGATAAATATCGTCTAGCATCTTGTATTGTGTACAATACGTGTCTGAATTATATTGCTTTACATTGTGTATTGTTTTTTTGTAATAATGCCAGTTGTGTGGTATTCAATGCACTTCACAGAACTGCCAGTCAACCTGCTCGCAGTTCTCACACTGACTGCTAGGTGTCAGGTGCAGTCAGTAGCAATTGCTTTTGAGTACACATGGCTTCAAGAAGGAAATATTAGTATTGTTCATTTATCCTTTCTTTTGAAACCAGCCCTAAATTGTTAAAAGTTCCCCAACTACAGTTCTATCAAAGAAAGTGACATGGAAGACTTTTCTTTGTGAAAAATCATATTTTATTAGACATGTATGATACATTGGATCTCCTTGACTGTATGGCAATGAGGAGGAAAGTGAAGATAGGAAAGAGAAAAAGATTATGCTAATTCAACCATTACCAGCAATGGCCAAAATATACAAATGTGCTTTACACATGCCTGAAATAGCTAGGAAGAAATGAACGGCTCAAGGTGCAGAGAATGTCACTCAGAGCGAAAAAATGTGATGTCTTCGGAATAGGACTTTTTTCCCCAGTTTTTGTAGGTATTTTAAATAGAATGTGTATGTGAGTGGCAGTTTTACCTCAGAGAATATAACAACTGGATCAAAACTGTTAATTTCTCACTATTCAACAAGAATGTAGGAAATACATGCTGCAATATGAAAGACTTCCCATACATCAGCCGCCATGGCCTAGGTCATGAATAACCTTCCTATTCTGTTCCCTTCTCTCCTGCCTGATGAAGGAACACAGTTTGGCCAGCCGCAGTGGCCAAGCGGTCTGCGGCGCGCCAGTCACAGTCAGCACGGTCGGGGGTTCAAATCCCCCCTCAGGCATGGATGGTTTGTGTCATCTTTAGTATAAGGTACTTCATAAGTAGGTTGTAAGTTTAGGGACTGATGACCCCGCAGTTAAGTCTCTTAAGCTTAACAAACATTTGAACACAGTTCCAAAACCTTGTCTTATTTTTTTAAATTTTTTTTTTATCATCATTTTCATTTGACTATCGGCGATACAGAACTAAGGTCAAGGACTGGCCAGCCAATCTACCTCTTTTGAAGAATATGTTGTAAGTCAAATGTGCATTAGATTGAAGGAAATTCAAAACAAGTGTCATGCAGGCATTGTTGATTAAAGTATCTGGGCACATAAGTATTTTCAAAGGTGTTGGCTGTTTGGCTTGCAAGATTATCACTTTGTGTGTGTTTTCTTCTATTCTCCTTTGGCAGGTCTGCCCCTGTAGCTCAGTAGACAGCAATGTTAACTATCGTGCAGGGGGCTTGGGGTTTGATTCCCGGCAGGGGACTGGTGTTGTGTTGTCATCATTTTCATCATCGACAGTCGCAAGTCACTGAAGTGGCGTCAAGTAAAAAGACTTACTCTAGCCGGCCGAACAATATCAGGCGGAGTCTACTGGCAAAAAATTCTGTACAATTATTTCATTTCATCCTTCGTCATAACCTGTCCCTATGTTGTTGTTGTTGTTGTTGTTGTTGTCGTCTTCAGTCTGCAGACTAGTTTGATGCAGCTCCCCACGCTACCCTGTCTGTGCAAGTCTCTTCGTCTGAGAATACGTTCGTCAACCTACATCCTTTTGAATCTGCTTACTATATTCATCCCTCGGTCTCTGTCTAAGATTTTTACGCCACGCGCTTCCTTCTAATGCTAACTTGACAATTCCTTGATGTCTCAGAATGTGTCCAACCAATGTATCCCTTCTCTTAGTCAGGATGTGCCAGAAACTCCTTTCCTCCCCGATTCGGTTAAGCACCTTCTCATTAGTTACATGATCTACCCATCTAATTTTCATCATTCGTCTGTAGCACCACATTTCAAAAGCTTCTATCATCTTTTTATCTGAACTCCTTATCATCCACGTTTCACTCCTATACAATGCTACACTCAAGACAAACGCTTTCGGAAAGGACTTCCTAACATTTAAATTAATATTGGATGTTAACAAGTTTTGCTTCTTTAGAAATGCTTTTCTTTCCATAGCCATTCTGCATTTTATATCTTCTTTACTTCGGCCATCAGAAGTTATCTTGCTACCCAAATAACAAAATTTATCCACTACTTTTATTGTCTAATTACCTAATCTAATTCCTTCAGCATCGCCTGATTTTCTGACATTGCATTCCATTACCTTCGCTTTACTCTCGATAATGTTCATCTTATGTCTTCCTTTCAAGACACTGTCCATCCTATTCAATTGCTCTTCCAGATCTTTTGCGGTCTCTGACAGAATTACTATGTCATCGGCAAACTGCAATGTTTTTATTTCTTCCCTGCACTTTAATGCCTTCTCCAAATGTCTCCTTCCGTTCCTTCACTGCCTGCTCAATGTACAGATTGAACAACATTGGGGAAAGGCTACAACCCTGTCTTAATCCCTTCCCAAACTCTGCGTCCCTTTCTTGCCCTTCGACTCTAATAACCGCTGTCTGGTTTTTGTATAGGTTGAATATAACTCTTCGCTCCCTATATTTCACCCCTGATGCTGTCAGAATTTGGAAGAGTGTATTCCAGTCAACATTGTCAAAAGCTTTCTTCAAATCAACAAACACCTCCCGTGTTCCTACATTTCTCCTAAATCCAAACTGATCTTCCCCGAGGTCAGATTCAACAAGTTTTTCCATTCGTCTATAAATAATTCGTGTTAGTATTTTGCACCCATGACTTATTAAACTGATAGTTCTGTAATTTTCAAACTTGTCTGCACTTGCTTACTTTGGAATTGGAATTACAATATTATTCTTGAAGTCAGAAGGTATTTCCCCTGTCTCATACATCTTGCATACCAGGTTATACATTTTTTTTCACAACTGGCTCTCCTAATGACATCAGCAGTTCAGACGGAATATTATCTACTCCAGGAGCCTTGTTTCGACTCGAGTCCTTCAGTGCTCTGTCAAATTCTTCTCGCAGTATCATATCTCCTATCTCATCTTCCTCCACTTAGTCTTCCATTTCTAGAATACTGCCTTCAAGTTTATTTTCTTTGTCTAGGCCCTCTTATATATTCCTTCCACAGTTCAGCTTTCCCCTCTTTGCCTTCACCTTCCCAGTTTCCTGAACTGGACACGTTTTCCATCTGTCCTAAATTCTCAGCGTATAGCATACTTTCATTGCAGTGTCCTCCCTGCATTGTCTTACTTAGTCACAGTGTGTTTGAATTGTCAGTAGGGTTGGGTCGAACCCCAGTTTTACCAAATCGAATCCGAATAACAAATCTTAAATAAAACATGTGCTGAATTCCGAACCCAAATCGAATCTTTCGAATCTCTAACCCAAATAATCTGTTAACTTTGAGTAGTAATTCATTTTAAATACATATACTTTATCACAGCCAGTGATGAATATAAAGCCTTCTGGGATGGATTCCAAATGACAATATTACCGTAAAATTTTAGAAATTAAAATTTCGTTTAGCTTTTTATTTTAAATCTTAGGGACTTTTAATACCCCCCTCCCCTTAAAAGAAATTTGTATGAAACATTTTGAGATACGTATTGTTTAGATGCTCTAAAAGATAATAAACTTTCTTCACTCTTGTTACAAATTGTTTTATTTTTATGAAATAAAATAAATAGTGCATAATGACGTCCTAGAAAGGAAAAGATTACGTATTTTTTCTAAGGGGAAGAGTCAAAAACAAAACCTGAGAAGATGATTAGATATTTTGGAAGTTGGAAAATACTCTTTAAAAAAAGGATGTGTAAATGTTAATAATTTTATAGTGACGTATCTGGCATTCCATGAGTGAACAGACAGGACATTCAGACACAGAGAAATCGGCGTTTATTCGACGTGTCTGTACTTGTTATTGCCACGAAGACATTTCAAAACTGTGAACGCGTGGATTGCGCATTCCGAAGGCTTAAGCAAGGGTATTTTGTAGATTTATTTATTCTTTCAAATATGTAAGATGACGTAACTTGTCTGCACAGAATTTATATCCGTAGAAGATTTAAAATTTAGAAGTAATTTGCCATCCTTCATTTCAACTTATTCCTGTTCAGCATAAGAATAATACAAATGTAATCATTAATGTGTACGTATATTCTCCTGCGTTTGCCGTTGTCTTTCGGGTTTGTTAGGCGGATGGAATTTAAATGTGTTAACAGCTAACACATGAGTTTAGATATTTACATTTGTATTCTTATGACAGAGAGAGTATGGAAATTGCAAATCGTGATTCATAGGAACTATCCCTTGTCCCTAATAGAACTACCTGCAAGTTGTAGCACAATGGCAGTGGTTGTAGCATCAGGTATATTGACGCAACACAGGCTTGTCAATCAGCCATACATAGTAGCTTTTAGATAAGACTTCAAATTACGGCTAGTGTAGCAACACTAAACACTTACTAAAATACTATTTGGCCACGATAACTTGACGATTCGCGCGGTGGCTGCTGGGAGCTTGTGTTGCATGAACGGAAGGCAGCATTGGCTGCTTGCTGCAGTGCTGGAACCGTTACCCTAACAATGTGTACATTAATTCTTCGCGCCAAGGACCATTGTAAGGTTGGCAGCTCATGTAAATAAAAGAATAACTTTCAACTGGTGTCGATTTTCTCCGCTTGTGGCAACACCAACAAAATTGTCAAGTTATCTTGGCCAAATAGTAAGAATGGAAATAACTGAAACTACATGCGAAAATATAAAACAATTTCATTAGACATAATACAAATGTTACGAAACGCTCCTAATAGCAATTAGATATCGGTACAGTAATTCTGAATCACTATCACTGATTCCTTGTTATTCATTTCCTTTATACTTCAGAGCGTCACTCCTAGTACAATCTAGTGCATTCGACATCAAATCTTTTTAAATGCAATCTGATTTGGAACCCACTTCCATGTATCATTATTCCATTGGCACACTTGGGTGTTTTACACAACCTGTTGGTGTCTGTAGCCTGTAACTTTTAGAAAGACAGTTGGTGTACATGTGTTTGAGCTTGACCTGGAACGATTTATTGAAACAAGATTTCAAGTGGTTGCTGAATTGATGTCATCCCACCTGGATGGCGCAGGTTTAGAACTTTTTCCACCTAATAAATAACTTTCTTCTTGAAATTCTAGTGCTTCATTACAGTTCACATACCCCAGCACTTCACAAAATTTAACAATATGTTAAATCAGAATAAGGCAACTTATGCAAGAATTGTAAAGCCTTTTGTATTTGCCACACACACACACACACACACACACACACACACACACACACACACACACACACACACACACGCGCGCTAGCTACCACAGCCTAGCTGCTTCTTCAGGCAGAAGGGAAGGAGAGGGAAAAGGTAATGATGAGGGTTTTAAGGGAGTGTGTAAGGAGCCATTCCCATCCTGGGACAGGAAAGACTTACCTTGGGGGGGGGGGGGGGGAGGGGGAAGGAAGGTAAACAAATAAACACATATACACAAACACACCTAGTCTGCCTAGGTGTGTTTGCATTTGTGTATATGTGTGGGTGTATTTGTTTACCCTCCTTTTTTTTCCCCCAAGGTAAGATTAAGAAAAGGCAAACCTAAATTTCTAGCTTTTGTAGATTTGGAGAAAGCTTTTGACAATGTTGATTGGAATAAACTCTTTCAAGTTCTGAAGCAAGCAGGAGTAAAATATAGGGAGCTTAAGGTTATTTATAACTTGTACAAAAACCGGACAGCAGTTGTCAGAGTTGAAGGGCATGAAAGGGATGCAGTGGTTGAGAAGGGAGTAAGGGTTGTAGACTTTCTCCAATGTTATTCAATTTGTACATTTAGCAAGCTATAAAGGAAAGCAAGGAGGAATTTGGAGAAGGAATTAAAGTTCACGGCAAAGAAATAATAACATTGTTTTGCCGACATAGTAATTCTGTCAGAAACAGCAAAGGATCTGGAAGAGCAGATGAATGGAATGGACAATGTGCTGAAAGGTCCATATAAGATGAAAATTAACAAGAGCAAAACTAGGGTAATGGAGTGCAGCGTAAGAAAATCAGGCGATGCTGAAGGAATTAGATTAGGTAACAAAACAATAAAGGAGGTAGATGAGTTTTGTTACTTGGGCAGTAAAATAACATATGATGGTCACAGTACAGAGGATATAAAATGCAGAATAGCAATGGGTAGAAAAGCTTTCTTGAAAAAGAGAAATTAGTTATCATCGAATATTGATTTAAGCCTAAGGAAGTCCTTTCTGAAGGCATTTGTATGGAGTGTTGCCTTGTATGGGAGTGAAACATGTACAATAAACATTGTGGACAGGAAGAGGATTGAGGGTTTTGAAATGTGTTGCTACAGAAGAATGCTGAAGATTAGGTGGGTTGATCGTGTAAACAATGAGGTGGTACTGAACAGAATTGGGGAGAGAAGGAATTTCTGACATACCTTGTCTAAAAGAAGGGATCAATTCGTAGGACACATTCTTAGACATCAAGGAATTGTGAATTTAGCATTGGAGGGAAGCGTTGGGGTAAAAACCGCAGAGGAAGACAGAGATGGATACAGTAAGCAGATTGACAGATGTAGGTTGCCATTCTTATGTGGAGTTGAAGAGGCTTGTTTAGGATAGTGTATTGTGGAGAGCTGGATCAATCCAGTCTCCGGACTGAAGACTACAACAACAACAATGAAAAGTAACTGATACTCGTAATGGCGTTACAAGTAACGCGTTGCTCCCCAAGCCTGGTATTTACTCCTTGCAGGAATCTAGACAGTGCTCCAAGCTAGGGGGAGAATAGCCTGGGGACCCTGCATTAGCAGTGTGACAAGTTGTGAATTTGGGTCTGAGAGGAAACTTGTCCTGATGGTCAAGACGGTAAATGCAACCTGTATCAAGAAGAGTAGAATCAAGAGTCCCAGTCTGTCAAAATATTTGCAATCACTGAATTCAATTCAATGCCCTGTATCAGCCACAATCTGGCAAGTTCTCTGTCAGGAAGTCTAGTAAACTACTGGTATTGGAAGAATATGTGTAAGTGCTGTATAACACACAATACTTTCCAGACCAGGAGTTGTAAGTACTGTGTACCTAAAAGAGGAATTACAGTCACTGCATAATGGCAGTTTGTAACAGCCCAAAATTAAATAAGTCGTGTGTATTTTGTCAGGAATTTAATGTTTTTCATTTATTTTAATACCTAAACATAATTTTATTTTTTTTTTTAATTTTATTTTTAGATGGATGGTATAGCTGCCTTGGCAACGAATGTAAATGTCGAACTCATTAACAGACTGAATTCCTTGGAGAAGAGCAATACTGAACTCAATAGTCGTAAGTTACATGTAGTATACTGTAATAATTTTGTAAACAGATATTTGAATGGAATGTTGCTATGTGTTAATTTTATTGCTAGTACAGTAAACCATAGTCCCACACTTTTCAATATAGTAAAATGTGAAGAAAATGTGAAAAGCGGGAAATAACATTTTAAGCTGTGATATTTGCTTTAGGATCACCTTTGCATTTTTGTAGTTTTTATATGATTAGGGACCTGAAAAATTAGCATATATTTTTCAGATATCATTAAACGTATATATTTATAAGTATGTAGTTACTCCCTCTCACAAATGTGTGTTACACCTTTCAAGTGATATCTGCTTTATAAATAACTAATATTTAATCACTGTATTTGATGAAGGAAAGGAAAATGATAGTTTACAACAGATTTAAAAAAAAAGTTATTTGTCAAATGAAAAGATTGTACATATTTCTGTGTTGCTCTCTTTCATATTGCACCTCCTATCTGTAACCACTGTTTTATAGTGAGATAATATACTCTCACTGTCAACATTGTTTGTTGGTGTCAACAACAAAGTCAAACAATGCTTGGCAAATACTTGATATTCTTGTTCAGTGCGAATGGCAGTTAAAACATTCACGATATCTACTGTATCATTTTCTTTTAGTTGCTGTTCAACAATTCTTTTGAAATGGGCATAGCCACTGGCCACAGCTTGTTGTGGTAAACTTGAAGAAGCTAGAGTTTCAGTTACGACTGCTTTTCCAGGACTGTTTGAAAGTATATTCCTAGGATAAAGTGTCTGCGCTATAGCCTGAAACCCCTTATGGTTTGGGTCTTTGTTTCTCAGCAAAGACAGTTAGAATTAGCTGCCTTGCAAAACACATCTTTGCATGCTGCCTGTTCTAAAGTATTTAAGTCTGCATTGCTTGCATTGTTCCTTCTGAGAACTGTCCGTCACATACAGATCCCAAATTTTAATCCAGACATTCCAGTTTTGGATACAAAATATGGGCTGTAGGGTACTTTGAGCCCTCGAGCAAAGTTAGGAGCTCCACAAGCTGTCTGCCATGCTTTCACAAACGTGTGTGTGTGTGTGTGAATTCTTTTTACATCTTTGTTGTTTAAATTTTTAATGAAATTTACCCCACAGTTATTTGCCCCACTCATCTCGAGCAACTTAAAAAGAATCTACAATATCTAAGAAATAACATTCTAGATAAACACACTGATTCAAACCAGCTGTTCCACCTGGTAACAACTGGTAATGGAAACAGTTTAGCTTCCTTTGAATTCTTTGATTTAAGAAATTGAATATATTTATATTTCCGCTTCCTTGTGTTGAGGAAAGCAGATTTGACCATGGTCACCACTTAATTTAATTCACTCATAACAGTTAATCCAGCATTTGCCAATGAAGCTGAGCTTGTGTGCCCAACACTGCACATGAATCAGATAGTCACCAATAACCACTTTCAAAGTTTCAAAACAGAGTGTAATGTATGGAGCACTGTCACTGACATACACGAACAGCATCATATGGCACCTTGTGCTTGTGTACAGTTTCTAGTATTATTCTGCAACAGTTTGTTGTATTTGCTGCTTCAGGAAACTTGAGAGCAGCAGGGAATATCTTCTGTTCTTCTCCATCTGACAGTCGGAAAAGAACAATAAACACACAGTGTCCCATTATGTCCATAGTTTCATCACAAAGGATGTTCGACTTTCTATCAGCTATAGCTTCTCCAATGGTCAACTTTTTGTGGTCAGAAGCAATTTCTAGGAATAAAAAAATAAACTCATGTAATTCAAAAGCCACAATAATCACAAGCTTGTCAAACTAGTTCCTCCTACTCTAGAAGTTATTTTGTGAAATTTGTGTAGGTTTGATTTTACAATTTCATTACATTCATTGCAAAATAAGCTTTCAACTATATAAATAATACAATAGTTTCATTGTATCCAACAGTCAAAACTTTTATTTATTTTGTGTGAGACTCATTGAAACAAAAAGCTCATTTCACAATGTGTTTTTTACTTTAATGTTGCATATTAAGTGTGGTCTGTGTGTGAGCTGTTACAATATTATAGTGACTAATGTGCGGTTAAGGTAATGCAGAAATGTGAAAATCTTCCAGTTTATTCTGATTTATTTCCTTATAGCTAGTGCCAAATATGAAAACTTATTGTATGGCATATGAATTTTTGCATAAAAGGAAATTCAAAATTTTGTAACTGCAAAAACTAATGTGCAGGTATATAAAAGAAAATGTACATCATAATTTTAGTGTGTTTGCATTACGCTCAGATTTGCCCATGATAAGTTGGGGAGTTAATGCTGTAGTTGGGGAAATCGACACTGGTAACAAATATGGTGATATTCATTTATCTACTATCGCTACCATTGTTTTTTATCTCTAGAGTTTCCATAGCTTCATTCGAAGAGTTGCTTTCTGGCTTGTTGCGCTGAAATAAAAGGCAGGAATCAGAATTTTATACTTTGTGCTACGTTTCCCAGATAAGGAATTTGTCCATTTTTGGGTGGGGTGGGATCTGACAATAGAATTTAGAAAGTTGGTTTCTTATATGTACCAGTACGTGGGAATAGGGAAGATACTCCTATTACAGCATAATATGATTCTTTTTGTGGAATGGCAGGTGCAATAGATGGGACCCATGTCAGAATAGACATGTCCAAAAAAGATCCATATTTTTTCCCGTTCAGTTTCTGGTGGTTTTTGCAAGAGACACATTAGAGACCTATTCTGGGTCGCTCCATGATATCAGAAAGAGTGCGCTGTCTGAAACCACTGAGGAAAAGTGCCAAGGTTTTTATATTTTGGGTGACAGTGCTTATCCCGGTTTGAGGCATTTGTTGTCACCGTACCGAAGTATTGGGCGTTTATCACGGCGAGACAGTAAATTCAACGTTGTTCTCCCAAAAACAGGACCTGGGCCTATTAGCGACAATGTTTTTTGTATCCCATTAAGTCATCTCCATTTGTTCTCATACTACACTGCGGTGAATGCTTTTCCACAATTTTCTTTGAAATAAGCCACCCTACCGCCCCGCAGCAGCTGTTTGTTTAAATCTCTCACTGTGGTTCTTGCAAAACTTTATAATAGCTAATGTAGAGTTTCTACACCATAACGTTTCCTGTGTTCCGATCACGAGTAGTTCCTGTGTGTAAGAAACAGCTAACTTATATACATAACCATAATATACGAATTAGGAAGCACCTGCACCTGACAAGAAAACACAAAATGAGAACTCAGGACAGTATTGTACAATAAGTTGACTCACAACATTAAACACATAACTAGTATGGATAACTTTGAAAAAGGTGTCAAAATGTTTCTCCTTACAAAACAGTTATCATATAGCGAAACAGTATTTAAATAAAATATAGTCTGTAAAAAGTACGAACTACTTTCCTTGATGAAATGCGAAACTATATTTTGTAAGTAGTAGGCCTATACTGTGCTATATAGTAAATATTTTTCTATGTATTATGTGTATCTTTCATTTAAGTATGCGTCTAAACATATTTGTTTTATGACGAAACCCACCTCGTGTAATTTTCTAAATGATGAGTGGTGAATAAACAAATCAAATATGATGTAAATAACATTCGTGCCGTTGCTGTTCATTCTGCTGTCTTTTTGCGATACACTAGCGAAGGTAGTGAACAGGCTAAATAAAACGAGATGGGTGTTCGAAGAGCTCAAACAGAAAGCATGGACAAATGACGTCACCATTGCCGTGCATGCGCAGTAGTGTTTGTTTGCTGGCTCTTCAAGTAGCTTTCTGGCAACTCTTCGAACAAAGCTCATATAATTACAGCGGGAATTGTCCGGAAATTTAAACAGTAGAGCAAGGCATGCCCCCGCACTCATAGTATCACCGGATTGGTTAACAAAATTCCCGAGAATAAACTGCCGTTGCTAACACTGGTCGAGTTTGACCTACGCAAGTGTCAGCAATTGCAAATTTAAGCCGCAATTTATATGCATTACACTAGCAATGAAATATAGTTACAAACTTTTCAAAGGAGCTTATTTATGAAAATGCATTGGACAGAAGGGTAATTTAAAAATAATAAAAAGTTCAAACTGATAAGAGGAAACATCAGGAAAAGAAAGCTACCATCTCCTTCTTGAATGAGTACGGATCAAGTGCACTAATTGTACTTTAGAATACTGGTACGCATTTGTTCTGCACTTTGCTGAAACTGCGAACTTCCATTCGTTGCAAATAATGTGAATTATCATTGCATCCAAAAATCGTGCACTTAGTGCACCGAAACTAGGTACTATTTCTTTAAATTTGTAACATACACAATACTATAAAGTCACAAATGCAAATGACGACTTACCTGGGAAATATTTCTCACGCAAAGTTCTCACACATGGCAGATCTCCGTGTGATATTTCGGTAATCCATGACCCCAAGGCTTGATTTTCCAGCTTTTCAAGCGGAATGTTGGCTTTCGCAAACACTTCAACAGTTCTTTTAGCGAAATTGTCTTTTTATAGTTTTCTTCTTTTGCTGTTGTCTAATGATTCAACAATTGAAGACTGTGTTTAGAAGCACCAGCACTTTCTCACCGGTGAACACAGTGCTTCTCTGATTTAACGTGTTTTACGATTTGTCTTTTTTTCCCCATCCAATGCAACGGTTGCAAAATTTGCAAAACACTGTTTTGGCATCGGTAGCATATAAGCCCTCTCTAGCGTATTGCTGAGCCCTTTCATATGCATTCACAGCTGTGCGACCCATATTCGTTAGTGCTACAGAAACAGACAAAAACGAAAGCAACAGGAAGAGAACAGATACGGCACTGAACTGAATTGAACTGAACACTGGCGGGAATTCTTATCTTTGTTAGGTGTCGCGCCACGTGACACGACTGTGTCCTATGTTGCCATATGTCGCATTTATGTTCCACATAGCTCTCTCCCATCCGTCAGTACTCAGTGGGCATGACATCCCGGCTTAACTTTAGAGCGCAATGATACAGGTGCATTCCCCCCCGCCCCTTTTCCAGCGACAATTTGTCACTCGCTCCAAATTATGCGTTATTGAGCAATACCGGTAACAGAAAATTCATTTCTATAAGGATATTTATGGGCAGAAAATAGTGGCAATTGAAGGCATCGCAAAATTCGCAACAAAATAAGCATTGATTACATCATTTCACATTTTAAACCAGAATTCGCATCTAAATTCACATTTATCATAAGTTGCAAATTTTTCAGGTCTCTATATATGATGTATGTGTACACAATAGGCATCCAAATACTCGTTAGTAGCTTTATTTGTTGTATAATATTAAAGGCTAGCTGAATCTGGTAACGTCATAGGAAGTTGAAACTTTTGATGTAATTTTGTTCGTCATAATTGGTTTTCGGCAAGCATAATTTTTACATTTTTCCATTTTTCACACAAAATTATTCGAGAATTTGTTGTTTGACCCACTTGGTTACCCATGCGGTCTAACACGTGCGCTTTCAGAGACCGGGAGGCGTACCAGCCCCAGTTCGAATCCACCCAGCGGATTAACAAAGGGCATCAGCCAGCCTGGATGTGGATTTTAGGCAGTTTTACACATCCCCCTAGGTGAATACCGGGCTGGTCCCCAAGTCCCGCCTCAATTACACGATTCATAAACATTTCATAACACTTTACACTTTCACACCTATAACACTATATGCAGACATTTGGGGTAAACATTTTCTCCTGGAGGGCATGGGGTGGCGGCAGGAAGGGCATCCGGCCACCACATAAATATTAACATGTGCCAAATCCGAATTTAAGAAGGCCAACCCTGCATATGTGGGAACATGCCCAAGGAGAAAGTAGTATTCGAAAATTTGTTTGCATTCTCAAGTGCAGTTTCCTTTTCCAGAAACGTGATCTCGTAAAGTGTAATTCAAAAGAAAAATGTAAATATTTTGATGGAAAAATGAGGGCTAATTGACATGTTGAACGCCCATTGGAGATTTGCAGTGGCGGCTGGTTACCAGAAAAGATGGCAGTGCACTTTTTTCACCAACTGCCACCTCTCCAGGATGGCAGCGAACGCATTCCGGGGGGGAAAAACAAATGATATTGAGCCAAGATGTCATAGATGTAAATGAATAAAAAACTGCAAAGCTGCAAAGTCTCTGAATTTTGGCGAAAAATAATCGCGTATCTTTAAGCGTAATGAGATTTACTTGGTGGACATAGCAACGAATGCATGAAGCATTGGAAAACTTTTGCTTCAGAAGAGCCTGCACCTCACGTGACGAATTACTCATGACTAATGGGCTATTAATTTGTGTGGACAATTCTCTAAATGGTTACTTAACTATTCTATGATATGCGTTGCCAAAGTCTGGGCATCATGCTTTTCTTGGGCTATAAAATCCCAAAATCTTTAAACTGGTCTTCCATTAATAATGCAACTGTATACTATAACCATCTGGAAAACACAGACTACATCGCTGGTGCCGTCAGCTATTGCAACCAGAAACTCGGCACCCTTCATTTCGTTCCTGATTTCCTCCTGGCAGGCTTGAAGCATGCATCGGAGGAGTTCATTCTGGATCGTTTTGAGGTGCCTTTAAAAACTGTTGCCTTTTGCAAATGCGATTTAGTAATGAATCTAATTCTGAACTAAAATTAATCAAGGCGAAAAAACGCCAGGATTGGAAGATGATTCAGTCTCATCATGTCCTCTGATGGCAAATTCCGAAGAGCCACAGGAACGAATAGTTAATTATTAGATTTATTATGTACCTATTATCTGTAATCTTTTGATTGTGTAATGGCACGTACTTTCTGTATCCCTAACTAATCAAGTGGCTATATTTACATTGCCTAGACTTGCCAGATTCAAAACATTATTGACATGGACCAAAGAAAGTTCGTGTTTTCTTATTTTATCGTAAAGGTGTTGAATGTCAATGACTCCTTGTTTAGTCCAGGAAACTCTCCTCCAAATAATAAACAAGGAAAACAAAATGAGGCGTTTTTCACATTGCAGCCAGGCGTTCATACTTGCTGTACAGTCCCTAGTTCAACATAAAATTTAATTGACGACTTTTCGTTTTAACTGTCTGTGAAATTATCAAACTCTAATTTCTATTCAAACTTGTGTAAATTAAAGCGCTCAGAAAGCAAGGAAATTACCTGATTCATTATTTCACCTGTTCACTTGAGCCTCCAAACTTACTATAAATCACGCTAAACAACGGACACAACACACAGTTACTTCGCTTGCAGCTACATGTGAACTGTTTAAGAAGGCGCGAAAAGCCCGCTTCGTTCAAAGGGCGAACGACTCGGTTGTCTTCGGGAGAGTTGGGACTCTGTTTCTGTGGCTGACAGGGTGTCTCGGCCGCGATGTGTATACACTCAAGGCGCCTATAGGGGAACACTGTTGCCACGCGTTGCCCCCGCACCCCGCACACCCCCTGTGACTCCATGGTCGGCGTTTGCAGGCCGGCTGCAAACCCAGCCGCTGTTGGCTAAGTTTGGTCCACTCGGGAGTGGTAGGTGCGTAGCAGTGCAGGCGTTTCAAAAGAGAGAAATGGAGCGCTACTTCTCCCCCTGCATAGAATTTCTAAACAGCAAACGGAGTTTTACAATATTATTATTCATGGAGGTAGCGCAAACCTGCAAACCTATACAGGAGCCGCCCCTGGAGATTTGACAGAAGTGGCAAAGAATGTTGTGTTGGTGGAAAAAAGTAAAGCTATGTACTTAAATTACTTTATTGTGCATTATTGCCTTCAAACAAAATTTCCATCATAGATGGCTGAAGTAACTTTCAGACAAAATTATAAAGCTGGACAATTACAATAATAGCGAGACTTCGGATGAACAAACAGATATTAGAACCACACAAGCACACTTAAATTTACAGTTTTGTCTGAACTCTGTGTCCTTAAAAGATAAAATAGTCAGTGTTTTATTTTTTAATTATTTATTTAATTAATTAATTAATTTTTATTTTTTATTATTCTTTAAGCAGAGATTGCAAAGAATTGCAATGTAAAATATTTAATTAAGTACTAATTATACCGGGTGATTAAAAAAGTCAATATACATTTGAAAACTTAATAAATCACGGAATAATGTAGGTAGAGAGGTAAAAATTGACACACATGCTTGGAATGACATGGGGTTTTATTAGAACAAAAAAAAGGTTCCATAATGTCCAACAGATGGCACTTTATCTGATCAGAAAAGCAATAATTAGTATAACAAATTAAGACAAAGCAAAGATGATATTCTTTACAGGAAATGCTCAATATGTTCACCATCACTCCTCAACAATAGCTGTAGTCGAGGAATAATATTGTGAAGAGCACTGTAAAGCATGTTCAGAGTTATGGTGAGGCATTGGCGTTGGATGTTGTCTTTCAGCATCCCCAGAGATGTCGGTTGATCACGATACACTTTAGACTTCAGGTAACCCCAAAGCCAATAATCGCACGGACTGAGGTCTGGGGACGTGGGAGGCGAAGCATGATGAAAGTGGTGGCTGAGCACACAATCATCACCAAACGACGCGCGCAAGAGATCTTTCATGCGTCTATCCTTCATAAAAATTGTACGTTCCAGCAGGTGTTTATCAGCCTGGTTGGGGATAAGATTCTGAAATATATCGGTGTACCCCTCACCCATCACGGTAGCAGTTACAAAACCAGAATCATGGGCCATCTGTCAGACATTTTTTAAACTTCATTTTTATTTTTTTATTTATTTAATTTAATAAACCCCATGTCATTCCAAGCATTTGTGTCAATTTTTACCTCTCTGTCTACATTATTCCATTATTTATTAAGTTTTCAAATTTATATTGACTCTTTGATCACCCGGTACTTCGAAACCAAACAGCACTTACAGCTTCATTAAGAACAGGTGGCACAAGTATATTATAGGTGTTTACATTTAGCATTCAAAGTAAAATTATTGAATGTATACAGCTTAGTAGTTATATTTTTAGATATAAATTAGGAATATAAATAAATGTCGTGTATCACGTACAGGTGCCTTTTATCAAGCTATCACGTCCCACATTATGAAATGTCGTGTATCTGTGGAACACACATTAATCTCATCTGGTTTCTCTCATATTTTGTTAAACTGCTCAAAGGTTGCAGTTACAGATCCATTGAGCAACTCTTTCTAGGAGGACTATACTTTTAATCTAAATAGGAATGTATCAAATAATTGCACTCTCAGTACTTGTCACACTAGATTCTCTGATAACAACTTCATCATACACATGAATACTACATACTGTCCACATGATGTGATTCATTTCTAAAGCACTCTGATTTTCAGACTTGGGTAATTCTTTTGATAAAATTCAAGAATTTGTGTAGAGTAGCTTTAGAAACTCGGCTACTGTATGTCATATCATTAAAGTAAATTTTGGTGTTTTTTTGACAGTTGTGAAAGATCTACAGGCTGTTATAAAACAATTGGACTCCCGTGTTAAAGTGCTGGAAACAAATTCAAATAAACCAAGCAGTTCAACCTCTGTAGCACCATCTACCAAATCTACTGCACAGAAGACAACAGTCGATGACAATGACAATGATGATGGTGTCGATCTTTTTGGATCTGATTCTGAGGTAATTGGAAATAAATTACTGCTCAACTGTTAGTTTATATTAGTAACTGTATAATGTCCACTCATAGCTTTGGAAGAGAGAAACTGCTACGCCACAGCATATTAGCATATTTAGAGCAATTATTAAGTCTCCTGTAGCAATTATTAAGTTTTAAACTTAGCTTTCTTCAGGTTACAAATGGATCCAGTAAACTAAAGTTGGGTAGATAATGATACTTTCACTCTGCAGCAGTGTGTGCGCCCTCACAAGAAGGCGAGGTACTGGCAGAAGTAAAGTTGTGAGGACGGATCTTGAGTCATGTCAGATAGCTCAGTCGGTAGAGCGCTTGCCCATGAAAGGCAAAGATCCCAGGTTTGAGTCCCGGTTCCGGCACACAATTTTAATCTCCCTGGAAGTTTCATGTTGGGTAGATGTTCATTAAAAACTAATTTATGTGGTAAATGTTCCCATAGTTACAGTGACATCTGTATTTCATGTTTTTGTGTGTATCATACTGAAAAACACAAAATTGAGGGAAACATTAAGACCCCTAAAACGAACAAATTTTGTTGTAGTCTTCAGTCTGCAAACTGGTTTGATTCAGCTCTCCACTTTACCCTGTTCTGTGCAAGCCTCTTCATCTGAGAATACTTAAGCAACCTACAGCCTTTTGAATTGGCTTACTGTATTCGTCCCTTGGTCTCCCTCAACAATTTTTACCTCACACACTTCCTTCTGATGCTAAATTGACGATTCCTTGATGTCTCAGAATGTCCCCCACCAACCTATCCCTTCTCTTAGTCAGGATATGCCAGAAACTGCTTTTCAACCCAATTCTGTTGAGCACCTCCTTAGTTACGTGAGCTACCCATCTAATCATCATCATTCGTCTGTAGCACCACATTTCAAAAGTTTCTATCATCTTTTTGTCTGATCTCCTTATTGTCCACATTTCACTACCATGCTATGCCACACTCAAGACAAATACTTTCAGCTGGGATTTCCTAACATTTAAACTAATATTGGATGTCAACAAATTTTGCTTATTCAGAAATGCTTTCCTATGCGTGGCCATTCTGCATTTTATATCATCTTTACTTCGGCCATCAGAAGTTATCTTACTACCCAAATAACAAAACTCTTCTACTACTTTTATTGTCTCAATATCTAATATAAGTCCTTCAGCATCACCTGATTTTTCTGGCATTACATTCCATTACCCTCATTTTACTCCTTTTAATTTTCATCTTATATCTTCCTTTCAAGATACTGTCCATTCCATTCAGTTGCTCTTCGAGGTCCTTCGCTTTATCTGACAATTACTATATCATCAGCGAACCACAAGGTTTTTATTCCTTTTCCCTGGACTTCAATTCCTTCTCCAAATTTCTCTTTGCGTTCCTTCAGTTTGCTCAACATTCAGATTGAATAACTTTGGGGAAAGGCTACAACCCTGTCTTACTCCCTTCTCAATCACTGCGACCCTTCGACTCTAATAATTGCTCTCTGGTTTTTGTACAAGTTGAATATAGATCTTCGCTTCCTAATTTTACACCCGCTACCTTCAGAATCTGAGAAAATGTATTCCAGTCAACATTGTCAAAAGGTTTCTCCAGATCCACAAATGCTAAAAATGTAGGTTTCTCTTTTTTTTAATCCGTCTTGTAAGATAAGTCTTAATGTAAGTATTGCCTCACATTTTCCTACATTTTTCCTAAATCCAAATTGATCTTTCCCATTTTTTCCATTTGTAAATAATTTGTTTGCATTATGCAACCATGACTTTTGAAACTGACAGTTCTGTAATTTTCACGTTTGTCTGCACTTGCTTTCTTAGGTATTCAAATCAATATATTCTTCTGGAAGTCTTGGGTTATTCTCATACATCTTGTATACTAGGTGGCACAATTTCTTCATGACTGACTCTCCTAGTGATGATAGCAGTTCAGATGGAACATCATCTACACCAGAGACTTGTTCGTAACCAAATGTTTTAGTGTTCTGTTAAATTCTTTTCGCTGTCTCCTATCTCATCTTCCTCTGCTTCATCTTCCATTTCTAGAATACTGCTTTGAAGTTTATTTCCTTTGTACATGCATTCTCCATATTCCTTCCACCTTTCAGCTTCCCTTCTTTGCGTAGTACTGTTTTTCCACCTGATTTCTTGATATTCATAATACTGCTTTTCTTTTATTTTCTTGTAGGTGGTATCTACCTTTCTCCAAGTTATACATTCTTCTACCATCTTCCATTTGTCCTCCATCTTCCACTCTTGCGTAACCAGTCTGCACTTCCTGTCAGCGGCCTTCATTGCTGTGTCTCTCAGAGCTACCCATTCTTCTTCTACTGTATTACTTTACCCCCATTTCACGCAGTTCTTGCCTAATTCTTCCTCTAAAACTCCCAATATTGAAAGTAGTGTTACTGATTCCACTTTGTGTATTAAATACTTAATGACTTTTCTTTGCTTATTTTGGACACAGATGATCATATTGGCAGAAGGACAAGGCCAAATAGAAATCCCTGGAAAACACAGGAGATACTGAACTTAACTGGGGAAGGGAGAAAATATAAAAATCTATCAAATGAAGAAGGAATAAAGGAGTGCTGATGTCTGAAAAATGGAACAGCGATTGTTGCCTGATATTAAGGAACATGTGTACGAAGTTTGGTTGAAATCGGTCCAGAAATTTAGGAGATGTGGAACATACATACATACATACATTACTAAATGCAGCCTATTTTATAATATGTAAGATGGTCACCTTGTATATTACACATTTGTGTGGAGATGTGACGTTTATGTGAGGTTTCTCAGCAGGCAGTATTTATGTATATATCTAAAAATAATACCAGTAACAATTTAACAGAAAACAATTTTGATTGCAGGAAGAAAGTGAAGAAGCGAAGAAAATAAAAGAACAGAGGTTAGCAGAGTATGCAGCAAAGAAATCAAAAAGTAAGTAAAAAAGATATTCTTGCTATCCATATTTCACCTGTTGTTTATTGAATTGTCTTGTAAGTCATTTGCATCTTTATTGCAATCAAAGGCTCTGTTGCATATTATATTTTTGGGGTGCAGTATTTATTTCAAAGTTTCCTTACCTTGCAGGGCTGGAGATTAGATTTGACCCTCATTTATTTTTTGCCTGCTGTAAGAAGTGGCTAAATGGAGTCTTATACCTAGTGAAGCTTTTATGTTGACCTGTAGGCTGCTTCTCGGAATAAATGTTTCTCGTTGTTCTGGTTGCAATAGTCGTGATTGGATATTTTAAAAAATATTTCGCACCAGAAAGTACTAAGCTGTACTCGGCTTCCATCAGCAGAAAGAAAACACACATTCCTTCTGCTTTAAAATACATCATTTATTTTTTTCACAGCACTAAATTTTCAGCATTAAACTGCTACAAAGTTCTTTACAGTGACTTCTTTTCACTTTTAAGATTGTTGGAGTGACTTATAGGATAGATTTTTCTGCTACCCTCCTCTCCTCTCTGATTATCTTCAGGCTAAATACCTGAGTGCTTTGCACACTCGCTTTCTATAATTTCTTAACAATTTGTATATTTTTATTTACAAACAGTGTCATGTTGCAATGTTTTTGCTAATTTATACAATACTTTCATAAAAATGGGAGAAAAAAATCTGTGCATGTGTTACAAACAAAATGTACACTTATTTTACTAATTACATGGGGGGGGGGGGGGAATGAGATTCAGAAGCAGTTATCATTTACAATGGTTTGTAATGCCGTACACCATTTTTATATGTTTCCAGTTTCTGTATTTGTGAATCCTAGCCCCCAAACTAATAAATGTGTATTGTTTAATTACATAGAATTTTAAAAATGGAATTATTTATTCATGCAAATTGCTGACTATTTACACATTTGATCATAATTCTGTAGTTCTAAGAATGTAAATGACATACTTAGTTAACTGCTAAAAGATGTAAGAAATTTATAGAATGTGAATAATCATAGCAAACGTTCTGGAATCTCTGATAATTAAGTATTTGGTAACATTCTTTTCTGAATGAATAAGTCTTGTTGCACTCCCATATGTCCAAAAATGAAGTTTATTTACATAAATCTTTACTGAAAGATGCAATAACATGAGATACAACTAAAGGTATTACAAACTGACTCATCTCTATATATAAAAATGAAGGATTGTATGTCCTATATGAGTTAATAAACCATTTATTTTATTGCAATGAAACTTTGGTGAACTGTTCACCATACATCCACGAAGGTTCCTGTCCCAAAAACAAAAGAGCATGACACACAGCACAGGAGATACGACGTCATAAGTAATGAGGTCACCGTGTGAGAATACCCAGATTTATGCGTCAATTATTGGAAAATGAGAATAGTTTATTACCTGCAACAAAGTTTGCACATAATTTTGGACATTTATGAAGTGTTTTGCTACAGAAGAATGCTGAAGATTAGGTGGGTGGATTGCGTAACTAATGAGGCGGTACTGAACAGAATTGGGGAGAAAAGAAATTTCTGGCATACCTTGTCTAAAAGAAGGGATAGATAGGTAGGGCACATTCTTAGACATCAAGGGATTGTGGATTTAGCGTTGGAGGGAAGTGTGTGGGGTAAAAACCGCAGAGGAAGACAAAGAGATGGATACAGTAAGCAGATTCAGACAGATGTAGGTTGCCGTTCTTATGTGGAGATGAAGAGGCTTGCTCAGGATAGGGTATGGTGGAGGGCTGCATCAAACCAGTCTCCGGACTGCAACAACACATGAAGCGTTTTGTATCTGACCCCTCCCCCCACCCCCCCACCCCCCCACCCCCCCACACACACAAAATGATGAAACAAAAAGAAGTCTACCACTCAAAACAGTTTCGCTAAAGATGACGTAAAACCGTATCAAATAAAGTTAGCTTTAAAGATTTTTTTCTGGAAGTCTCGTTTAATTCTCTTGCATCCAAAATTAAGTAATCTGTTTTCTTAATCTCTATTTATATAAAAGCGAAAGGGTAATCACTTATTCACTGACTAAACAAGAAATCTCAAACTATTTCACCTATGAAGCTGAAATTTGGCAGGAATGTAGTTTATAGGTAGAAAACGTCAGCTAAGAAAGTATTTTGTGATAGGTGCATGGTGGAGCAGACTTCTCCTATAGACTCACGAAATCTACAATTTCATTTCAATTTTCATGAAATTTCGCACGCTTGATCTTCAAAACAAGGGAAAGGTCACCATTTACCTTAAGTTTCATACGGTGCATGGGGGAGGGTACTTTGAAACATAAAAAGGTATCCCGAAATACCTTGGTCCCACCATAACTTGAGAATGGCTCGACTGATTTCACATTTTTATTTTTATTTCAGAACTAGGGTTATATGAAATAAAAGTGGAATATTTGAGAAAAACAAAGTGTTTTTTTTTTTTAGTGTGATCAGCTAGTTAGTGTATTTTACAGATTTTGATACTAATATGATTTATATGTACAGGTATGCAGTCCATAAATATTTGTAATGGTATTCACAACCAGTTATATTTACAGATGCTGGTAGGGTGTCCTGGAATTGTGCCATTAGGTAAATGATGGAGGGTATCGGATGTTTCAGTAACACTTATCCAGGTATGGTCAACACCACCTAGAGTCAAGGCCTCACAACAGCCTGTGCTGCATTACACTGACCAGGCCACGGCTGCCAGCTGAATAACTGCCCACTGGGGCACACCCACTGCCTCATAGTGGACAGCCAGTAAACTGGCGGCCATGGCCTGGTCAGTGTGACGCAGCACAGGCTGTTCTGAGGCCTTGTCTCTATGTTGTGTTGGTATGGTTCCCTTATATGGGCACCCATATTCCTTTAGTAAATTTTTTCTATGTTTTGGTTCAATAAGTTATGGCTCCCTTTTAGGTTTCGATCTCCACTTTCCTAAACTTTACTGAAGTTTGGACCATTAGGGCAAGGGCACCTATGGTGCTTAATGCAGCCATTGTGCTCTGTGATCGCCTGCACTACTCTATTCAGATTAAAATTAGTTCGTCACAGATTTTTGTGAGCTCAGTGTTAGGTTCTGGTTAGTCGTTTGTCGAATTCCACATGCTTATTGTGCAGCCTGCTTTGCTGACACAAGCCTTGCCGTGTGAGGAATCATGCGATGGTTGGGAGGAGCCAGAGCCCACTCTACAAGGTTGGGAAGGGAAGGGGATGGAAAAAAGAGTGCCAAGTACACAGTAATTTCTGCATCTTATGTTGCACCATTGTATAATATTTTAATGTGCAAATAACACAAAAAAAAACCTTAATTTCTTTTACATCATCTAGGCTTGCATTGTAGCTTGTCTTGAGTGATCATATGTATACTCTGGAACTTATAACCTTTAATTTGGAATGCTTGTAGTGCAAAACATTGTCGCTTGATAAGCCTATTTTACATTCAGTGGTCTTGCGTTACTGTATGTGAAATGTAGTCATTGGATTGATATTCGTTTTTGGTGTTGGAGACACATCTCTACGATGTGCAATAAGTATTGTTTAAATACTCTAGATACCCAGCTGTACACAACAGCCGAAGTTGCCCCATATGTTATGTCCATTCTTGTATATTTCTCATCCATCTGTTTCTTACACACTTTACAAGATCAATTGCAGAGTACTGTAACAAGCCTGGATTAAACAAAACCGTCCATGAGACAAATTACCTGTGAAGTACTGCATTCTTAATGGAAGGTTCAAATTCGAAATACAGATCGGAATCTTTCTTTAGATTTTGTTATATTTTCTTAGAAGGAAAAAAAAAACTACTTGGCATTTATATAATTCGTTATTTCTTGCTTTTAGTTGTCAATGAATGTATTAAAATAATTCAAATTTCTCAACTAAAAGCTTACACAATTGCAATTTGTGAGTCACCATATAGTTTTGTTCAGTCATCAGAAAATTTAAACAAACCTTCAGCAATAGCTGTGGCCAACCACTCACATCATTCGACTATTCCTGTAACGCTTACAGTACCTTGCAGAAAACAAGACATTATTGACTGGCTAAAACGTAGAGAGAGAGAGAGAGAGAGAGAATTCCCTTCATTGACGACTGTTCTCCAATGCTCTGTGGCTATTAAGAGTTAGATCAGAACTGTACATAAGTTCACTAAGATGCCGTCATTGAATGGATTTCCCTCAAAACCGTGTTGGAAGCAGTAATGGTTGAGGTGCAGATGTTGTCAAAGTCTGCCTACCTCCAAGTGGGACATTTATATTGAACTAATCATCTTAATTGAACTACTTACCCCTCACCTCCTTTACCTCCTACTCGGAGATGGTAACACACCCTGCAACGCCCTGTAGATTGTATCACCTCATCCAGTTGGGGCCTTCTAATTTTTCAGTTTCTGACAGCCCATGAACCTGTCTCTCCTCAATTTTTGTTATCCTGCCCACTTCAGTTTCACCCATAGTACCATATTAAGTTTTCAATCGTAATGATCTCTACCCCTAATTTTGTGACTTCTATCCTGAACACCATATAACGACCTTTGTCAGTGACCACATTCCAGAGATCTTGCCACTACTAGGCAGACTGACTAAAACATAGGACACTTCAGAGAGCCAACTGTATTTTGTGTACCTCTGCTGTTAAATTCACTGCCTCTGTTTGGTTGCACTGCATATCTTCCATGTTGGCAGGTGCAGTGATGGACCAAAGACATTATAAAAACTATGCAGGACTACAGGAGAGCCCTGCGATGATTCAAACACTACCCTTCACTGGTCAACCACCACTTTCCAGTAACATATTCCTAAGTCTCAGTATCTAATTACAGTAAGAAGGAATGGTAGGAACAGTGTAACGCCTCATCATCTCAGTTGTGGGCCAAGCTCCATAGTCTCCTGACCTGCCAAAGACTTAACAGCTGTTCTGGGTCTTTCCTGTAGGTTAGTCTTCCTGATGGTTAGTTGGTTCTTACAGAGCACTTAGCGGCAGCATTGGTAGGTGGTCCATTTCTATCCAACAACCTTCTTATGGTAGAAACAACTTGTTGAAAGCACCCCTGTATGTTTCACCACTACCAAGCTGAATCCTATGATTAACCTTCAGTCTGCGAACAACTGATCTTGCCTTATTGACACAGCCCCAAGCCTGGATTCAGTTCACAATCAGAAGATCCAACAAATGAATGTTACCTAAAGGCAACATCTACTCAGGACTGCAATCGTTATTGGCACCAAATTGTTTTAACCTCACACTGCACTTGAAGTCGCACAAGCATCCATCTTCTCGTGTCAGGTGATGGCTGATTAGCCTGACTAATGTACTCTGTAAATTCTTGAAAGGATGGCTTTCCCAGGTTATGCTGTTTTCAAATCTTGGGGCCTTTTGCCCCCTGTCTGTGTGGTTTACGGAAGGATCGATGCACAATTATTTAGAAGCAATAATACAAAAGGTGTTCTCTAACTGCTAATGCCTTGTCACAGTCTCTTTTCAACCATGTAATGGATAAAACACCACTTTGCATCATTTTATTTAACTACCTCAAACCCCTCCCCCCTTCTTCAAACTGGGGATTTGGAAGCTCCCTATCAATATTTGTCAGTTGTTACCCCATCAGCTGTTTTGGGTTAGTGTCAGCACTTGACTCTGCTTCACACGGATCCAGGATAATGGTTTCCTCATCTCCATTTGAGGGCTGGTGACTTCTTGGTTCAATGGTGTGTGTCCCCCCCAGTGTAGAATGCCAACAGTTTCTGCATTTAGAACAGCTCACACTGCCTAGCACGTACTGAGTGCACAACAAATCGCCACCCGATGGACTTGTGTGTGAGCTCTTTCATATGAGTTCCAATTATGTCCTTCAAAAGTGCAAGTTATGCATGTCGGTCATGCTGACCAGAACTACTTCTTAGGTACCTAGCATATTTTGTTGCTTGCATGGTACAATTTCTGGGGCTTCCTTTGATAAGTAGTGGATTCATTCCAGTGCCAGCTGTTCCCAGTGTCACATCGTAAACAGCACTAAGTATCTCAATTTAATTTGCCAGTCTAGTTCTTCATTTTCATTAGAACTTCTGTTTTAAGAGGTTTATTCCCACGTACTTGGCAGATTTTGTTTGTGTTACTGTTTTAATAGTTTATTCTCGTGTATTTGGTAGGTAGTGTTGGGTGCGTCAGCAGCACTCGCAGTAGCACCACCAGAGTTACAACTAAGCAGGAGTGAACTATAGTGATTTATTTGTGGGCTGAGCAGGGTCAATTTCTATAAACTCGCACTAGTAACAAGGTACTTAACTCTGTACAGGCAATTGTTGATTTGATAGGATGGATAGCATGTGTGACTGCTGCATACGGACGCAGGAGCAGCTGGCCGCTATTCGCGAGCAGCTGAGTGTGTTGTTGGCCACGGTTAGCCATCTTCAGGCTGCTGCCTTGGAATGTTGCAGCAGTGGGGGCTCTGGTGTGTCGCATGGGATACCACAGGTGTTACATGCTTCACTCACGGTCCCTGCTGTCGGGACATCTTTGCGCGTGCCGGGCGCAGTTGGGCCATCCTCTCCTCAAGGGGTGTGGCGGGTTCAGTAGCAATCGCGTCGCTGGGGGTGAAAGGTCAATGTGGAGGCTGGCCGTGCAGCCTCGCCTGCTCTGCCTGTAAGTGGACATGTGACTGCTCCTTCAGCAGAGTCTGAGCAGACACACGGGGGAGGGGTATATAGTGATTGGGAGCTCTAATGTTAGGCGGGTGGTGGAGCCCCTTGGGGAAATAGCGGAAAGGTTGGGGAAGAAGGCCAGTGTGCACGCTGTTTTCTTGCTGGGGGGGGGGTCTCATCAAAGATGTGGAGGAGGCCCTTCTGGCAGGGATAGAGAGCACTGGGTGCATCTGATTGCAAATTGTTGCTTATGTCAGCACCAATGACTCCTGCCGGATGGATTATGAGGTCATCCGCAGTTCATACGGGCAGTTGGCGACATTGGTGAAGGCTGTAAGCCATGCTCACGTAGTGGAATCTGAGCTAACTATTTGTACTGTCATTTCCAGAACCAATCGCGGTCCTCTGGTTTGGAGCCAAGTGAAAGGCTTAAACCAGAGGCTCAGACGATTCTGCGGATATCTAGGGTGCAAATTTCTTGTCCTCTGCTATCGGATGGAGAAATGTTGGGTTCTCCTGAATAGGTCAGGTGTGCACTACACGCAGGAAGCAGCTAGAAGGGTAGCAGAGTATGTGTGGAGTGCACATTGGGCTTTTTTAAGTTAGAGAATTTCCTCCCTAGGCCCGACACGACGCCTCTTGAGTCGCAACAAGGTAGAAGTAGGCAGAACACGTCAGGGAATAAAAAAGATCAATGTAGTAGTAGTAGTTAACTGCAGGAGCGCCTATAGAAAGATCCCAGAAGTGCTCTCATTAAGAAACTGTCACAATGCCCACATAGAACTAGGGACGGAAAGTTGGCTGAAACCAGATGGAAACAGTAATGAGATTTTAAACTCAGACTGGAATGTATACTGCAGAGATACGCTGCACAGTGAGGGAGGAGACGTGTTTATAGCGATAAAAAGTGCACTAGTTTCAAAGGAAATAGACGGAGATCCGAAGTGTGAAATAATTTAGGCGAAGGTCACGGTTAAAGCAGGCTCGAACATGGTAAGTGGATGTTTCTATAGGCCTCCTGGCTCCGCAGCTGTTGTGGCAGAACACCTGAAGGAAAAATTTGGAAAATATTTAGAGTATATTTCCCGATCATGTTGTAATTTTGAGAGAAGATTTTAATTCACCGGATATAGACTGGGAGACCCAAACGTTCATGACGGGTGGCAGGGACAAAAAATCCAGTTACATTGTTTTGAGTGCATTATCTGAAAAATTACCTTGAGCTGTTAAACAGAGAACCGACTAGTGGGGACAACATACTAGACCTTCTGCGACAGACCCGTACTATTTGAGACAGTTAACGCAGACCAGGGAATCGGTAATCATAAAGCAGTTACAGCATCGATAATTTCAGCCATAAATAGAAATATTGAAAAATGTAGGAAGATTTTTCTGTTCGGAAAAAGTGACATAAAGCAGATTTCAGAATACTTGACGGCTCAACACAGAAGTTTTATCTCAAGTACAGATAGTGTTGAGGAACAGTGGTCAAAGTTCAAAGCCATCATACAATATGCATTAGATGAGTATGTACCAAGCCAGATCATAAGAGATGGGAAGGAGCCACCATGGTACAACAACGGAATTAGAAAACTGCTACAGAAGCAAAGGGAACTTAACTGCAAACATAAACATAGTCAAAGCATTGTAGACAAACAAAAATTAAACAAAGTGAAATGTAGCGTGAAGAGGGCTATGCGAGAGGCATTCAACAAGTTCGAAAGTAAAGTTCTGTGTACTGACTTGGCTGAAAATACTAAAAAATTTGGGTCTTGTGTCAAAGCTGTCAGTGGATCAAAACAAAATCTCCAGACACTCTGTGACGAAAATGGCATTGAAACAGAGGATGACACTCTAAAGGCTGAATTACTAAATGACTTTTTCCAAAGCTGTTTCACAGAGGAAGATTGCAGTGTAGTTCCTTCTCTAGAGTGCCGCACAGATTACAAAATGGCAGATATCGAAATAATTGACAGAGGGATAGAAAAACAAAATCGCTCAAAAGAGGAAAGGCCACAGGACCAGATGGGATACCAATTTGTTTTTACACAGCGTATGCAAAGGACCTTGCGCCCCCCCCTCCCTTCTTGCAATGGTGTACCGTAGATCTCTAGAAGAGCTTAGCGTTATGAAAGATTGAAAAGTGGCACAAATCATCCCGTTTTAAGAAGGGACGTCGAACAGATGTGCAGAACTGTAGGCCTATATCTCTAACGTCAGTCAGTTGTAGTTTTGGAACATGTATTATGTTAGAGTATAATGACATTTCTGGAGAATAGTAAAGTGCTCTGCAGGAATCGGCATGGGTTTCGAAAAAGGCGATCGTGTGATAACTAGCTCGCGCTATTCTTCCACGAGATTCAGAGGGCCATAGACACGGGTTCTCAGGTAGATGCTGTGTTTCTTGACTTCAGCAAGGAGTTTGATACAGTTTCCCACAGACGTTTAATGAACAAAGTAAAAGCATATGGTCTATCAGACCAATTGTGTGATTGGATTGAGGAGTTCCTAGATAACAGAGTACAGCATGCCATTCTCAATGGAGAGAAGTCTTCCAAAGTAAGAGTGACGTCAGGTGTGCCTCAGGGGGGTGTCGTGGGTCCGTTGCTGTTCACAATATATATATAAATGACCTTGCGGATAACATCAGAAGATCACTGGGGCTTTTTGCGGATGATGCTGTAGTATATAGAGAGGTTGTAACAATGGAAAATTGTATTGAAATGCAGTAGGATCTGCATCGAATTGACTCATAGTGCAGGGAATGGCAATTGAATCTCAATGTAGACAGGTGTAATGTACTGTGAATACACAGAAAGATCCTGTATCATTCAGCTACACTATAGCAGGTCAGCAACTAGATGAAAATTCCATAAATTATCTGGGAGTAGGCATTAGGATTGATTTGAAATGGAATGACCATATAAAATCAATCATCAGTAAACCAGATCCGAAGAATCCTAAGGAAATGCAGTCCGAAAACAAAGGAAGTAGGTTACAGTACACTTGTTTGCCCACAGCTTGAATACTGCTCACCGGTGTGGGATCCGTACCAGGTGGAGGTGATAGAGGAAGTAGATAATATCCAACAGAGAGCAGCGTTCTTAGATTCAGGATCATTTGGTAATCGAGAAAGCGTTATGGAGATGATCGATAAACTCCAGTGGAAGGCTCTGCAAGAGAGACGCTCTGTCGCTTGGTAAGGGCTTTTGTCGAAGTTTCGAGAACATACCTTTACCGAGGAGTCCAGCAGTATATTGCTCCCTCTTATGTATATCTCGCAAAGAGATCATGAAGATAAAATCAGAGATATTAGAGCCCACACACACACACATGCTGACAATCTTTCTTTTCTTGAACAATACGTGACTGGAAAAGGAGGGAGAACTTTGTCACTTATACAATTCGACAATTTCTTGATTGTTTCACGTATCCTATTCATTTTGCATACAATTGGTACTGATATTCTGATACGTACCCATGGGTGTGCTTACCATTTGGAATGATTGCCATCCCTGTGCTGTACTTTCTATGTTTCATGTTCTTTCTTGATCACTGCTATGGTTTTCAGCGGTTTATTATTTCCAGTCTTCCAAGATAGCAAGGTATTCCTTATCTTTTTCTCTGATAATTTGAAAACTGTGGATCAGATGGGATATAATTTTACATTTTCTTACATTATGAACCCCAATTTGTTATTAGAAACACGTGACATGGCAGATCTGTTGCCAGAACCATCAGTTTTATTCAGTTGCTCTTCTCTTGGCCACATTATACCATATTACAGTCTGAAAGTCAGTTGGTCAGGCCATGCTATCTGACCATTTTATTTTTTTTTTTTATTTTTATTTTTTTTATTTATTTATTTATTTATTTATTTTTTTATTTTTTTTTTTTAATGAAAGGTATACAGCCACAGATTTGTTATAAAGTGTCAGAATTCACTTAACTCTCACCTTTCTTTGTATATATTGAAACGCAATATCCTCCTGTCATTGTTGTGAATATTTTAATGGTGTGTGGGACTAGCTCCAAGTAAATAAGTACACCCACTGCTCTTGGTTATACTTCAACAACAGCAATCTTTTATTTACACCAAAGAGAAAAAATACAATGAGTCATACAAAGATATCATCTAATAATTAATGCGCTGCGACATCCTCCACACCCTGGATAATCTCCAGCGGTAAAACAAATTGGATTGGCCTGGTAATCTCTCTTTGATCTGGCGTAGTGAGAACAACAGTCCAATAAACTCCATCCCAACTTATCTGTAAGTCCTTTACCTTCACCCTTTTCCACATATGTTGGGGCAAGGTGTCTTCCTGCAGAAGGACAATGTCGCTGACTCTTATCTTCAGATTTCTACTGACGCTCTTAACTTTATGAATACTCCTGAGTAGCTGTAAGTAGTCTTTCCAATGATTCCAGAAGTCTTCTGCTGGAGTTTGAATTCTTTTACAAAGTCCGTTGACTTTGAGGGCTCGGGACCTCTCGGTAACGTAGAAAGTCTGGCCCCTCCCTCCCCCCCACCAAGAAGTGTGCTGGAGTGAGCACTTCATCGGGCTGTGAAATAGGTCTTGAATTGCTTCAAGTGCAGCTTCAATGCTTATAAGGACAGTTCAAAGTCACTCTTCGTCCAGACAGTTTCGCCCGAGTACTTTCCGAAGGAGTCGCTTTACAGAACCAATTGTCCTTTCCCAGAAGCCTCCGCACATGGAGCGATGAACTTCCAGTTGATATCCATTTGGGCGATATACTCATGGGTTTGATTAGACTTGAGGGTTTTCCATAGTTCAGATATTTCTCGGTTAGCTGTATGAAATGTCTTAGTGTTGTCACTATAAATTGTATGTGGAACACCCCGTCTGCTAACAATTCTTTGCCTGGCTAATAAGAATTTATTGGCCTTGGTGGCACTAAAAAGTTCAAGGTGGATGGCTCTAGTTACTGAACAGGTAAATAGAACAATATAACACTTGGTACTTGTTCTTCCAGTTTTAGCGAATAAGGGTGCAAAATCAATTCCAGAGACTTCAAAGGGTGTGTGTGGCATCACTCTATCTGTAGGTAGTGGGGGCTATATTGTTTGACCTGCAGTGTGATGAGCTATTTTGCATGGCAGACAGTTGTGGAGGACAGTTTTTATGACACGACGGGCATGTGCAATCCAAAATAATGATTTAAGTTAGAGGTGTACAATCTGAACCCCAAGGTGATGCAATCGAATATGAGTATACATTATCAATAGCTTTGTGAAATGATGATTCCCTTCCAGTATGGATGGATGTTGCTCTTCTTGATTCAATTCCAAGTCCTGTAGACGACCTCCTAGAAGCAGTAGTCCTTCATGTAGGTATGGATTTAGATTCTTGATTTTTTGAATTGTTGGGCAATGGTATGTTCTCCATTAAAGCTCTGATTTCTCGTAGAAAGCATGCTGTCTGTTCCGATTTAATCCAAAATGCACGGGCTGCTGTCATTTCTTCTGCAGTGAATTCTCCGTGGATCCTTTCTTTGTTTCCTTTGGAAGCGAAGAACAAATGCAGTTGTAAGAGCTTCCAATAAGAACTGAATCTAGTGGGATCTATTACTGGTTTTATACTCTGGACAAGTGAAATTTGCGAAGCTATGTATGATCGCATATATTCTAAAGAGAAAGGAGAGGTAGTAACTTCGTGAAGGTCTTCTGGCCATTGAGATTGGTGCTGTGATAACCACATCAGTCGCCTCCACCAGACAGATAATCCCTGTAGTGGTTTCAGACTGACTCCTCTGGAAAGATAATCAACTGTATTGTCCTTTCCGGAGCAGTATCTCCACTGGGACTGTGAAGTGTGTTTGAATTTTAGTCGCTCTATTACAAACAAATGTCTTCCAGGAATTAGGATTTGATTGTATCCATGTTAGAACTATCGAGGAGTCAGTCCAGAGCATTGCTTTGCCAATATCACAGTTGGTAGCATTGTAGTAATAACACAGCAGTCTCGTTCCCAACAATGCAGTTAGTAATTAAAGACAGGGGATTGTTACTCTCTTGACTGGCGCTAAATGAATTTTGCTGCATGCTAGGTATGTTGTCCTCACGCGACATAAAAGACGACACCATAAACTCGCTCAGAAGCATCGCAAAAAACGTGAATGCCTTAGTTTCCAGAGACTGAGATCCACCTCGGTACAAATAAATTGGATAGATCCGGAACTGACGATAACAATGTCCGCCATTTCGAAGCAAGCTTGTGAGGCAGGAGTTCATCCCAACCCAATCCTAGTAGCCATGTGTCTTAAAATAAAATTTTTCTGGTGATGTATACAGGCGATACTAAACCCAGAGGATCATAGAAGATTGCAGTAACTCTTAACAAATTCCATTTAGTTACTATCATGTCCAGTGTTTTGTCAATGATAGATGTTTGAGTAAAACAAAGCACAGTAGTGGTGTCCCATAAGACACCCAGTACTGTAGGAGAGGAACTATCCACTGAACTTTCAAATTGTTCTCAAAATCTAGGCCAACTTTACACGACTCCTGAGAAGGGCTCTAATTTAATGGACAGTAATTTGACTGTCATAGTAACTGCATTGGCCGGAAGGGTCGCGTAACTAGTGCTTAACTTTGACGTTGAAAGAAAACACTCTCAATCAATACCATCTATCGCGATTAAAAGGGCGTGCTTCGCTTTGTCAATGTAACCTTCATGTGCAATTACATCATTATTGTAATTGTCCTCTGACATAAGGTCATGTATTTCATCGCCCAACTGCATAATGATTTTTAATGTTTCCTCCAGGCGAGCCTTATAGTGTTTAAATTCGGAAAGCGGTGTCTCAACTGAGAATTCTCCAACTGCTGTGACGAATCGAGTAATATTCGATCTCTGATGTGTTCACTTTCTTTTCAAAATCTGTAACTTTTCTGTTGACTTATTAGGATTAATGTCAGAACTTAATCTTCTGACAAAAGACTAGTTGTCATGCACAAATAAATATTATGGCAGCAGTGAGTAAACAAAGGAGACAGCTGCTAGTGACAAAAGCGGCAAGCAAACAACCAAAGATAATAACAGTTGCGAGCTACTCCCAGTCTTAAATAATTGAAAATCAACAGTCAATATTCCACTCTGGCCCGGCTTCATATTGGCCACTGCCGTTACAGCCACCGTATTTACTTCGTGGTGATCCTGCTCCCTTATGTGAGCACTGTGTTGAACCTTTTACTGTGTACCACCTTTTAGTGCGATGTACATTTTTTTTTTAATCATCTACGTCATTATCTATGTTTACCATTTGAAATGCCTGATATTTTAGCTGCTGATCCGCATTCTGCTGACTGAGTTTTACTTTTTATACATCGTGCAAATATGGCGAAAGCCATTTAAGTTCTAACCTCAGTTCAATTTTACTATGGGCAGTGTTGGGTGCTAATGACCTAAGTAGTTTTGCGCCCTAAAACAAAAAAGGTCAATATTCCTCAGCAGTGTTAACAGCAGTAATTCAAGAAGCTGCAGTTTTACGTGAAAGGCAGATCAAGGCGAATTGCTTAGTAACGTGAAAGTCTATTTCTGTGAGCGTGGGTGCTGCAGCGTAATGTTGCTTATCGTACCTCAATATAACAGCTTAGCTGCTCCTCCTTATTAGCAAAGGTGGAAGTGAAGCGTACAGAAATCCTCCCACTTTGCGGCTTTTTCTTCGCTCCTTTCCCAGGTTTCGCCACCAAAAAAAAAAAAAAATGTGCTGGACTAGCTCCAAGTAAAGTACATGCACTGCTCTTGGTTACACTTCAACAACAGTAATCTTTTATTTACACCACAGAGAAAAAAAAACACAGTCATACAAAGATATCATCTAATAATTAATGTGCTGCAACAAATGGGTTTGTTTTATGATATCTTTACTTCTTGTTGAGGTACAGTTTTTTGTGGCCTAAGAACACTCAGCAGATCAAGCTCTTTCTTTTGCACTTTTAAGCAATTGCATTGATTCAAAAATATTGGGAAGCGAATACTGTTACCTTGTATACATTTGGCACTATCTCACATTACAGTGCTCTTCTCTTTCAAAGGATGGCAATTTCCAATTAGCTTGGCATTTTGTATTACGATCAACACAGTGCAGGTTCAAACACTTGATTGTGTTGGAATCTACTTGCCTGATCCAGTTTTCAGTCTTGGACCTTATTCCGTGGCAAAACCTTCAAAAATGTAAAAGTAGAAATTTAAACCTAAGGGTCAAAGAATAGCAGATTTCGTTTGGAAGGAAGAATTGTATTTACTGTTAAAATCTATAACAAAATACTACAATTTCATAAATATTTACATTTACTTTTTTCCACTTCGTGCCACTGACTACTAACGGTGCATAGGTGATGAAAATCTTTTTACTTCTTAGAGCAATATAACAAAGTAAAAGCAATTTTTTTTTCTGCTTAGAGATCGACATTTTTGTGAACTTATTTCAGTACAAGTGTTCCCTGACAGACTCATTGGTGTTATTAGTATGCCATTTTGCTGTAGTTCATGGAATAACACGTTAATGATCAGAATTTGTCATAGAGAAAGAATATCGAGAGGTATCTGAATACAAAACTGTCTTCAATGGACCTGAAAGCATTTATTACTTGGAGTTGTTACTGAAGGATAATTTAGCCATGTCTACCTCTTTTCCCGTAATTTTAATTCTTTCCTGTTCATCTGACACATGCTAACATTACAAAAATTGTTCAGCAGAGCATTACAATATATAGTAATTTAAAGTGAAGCTAAATTGTTTTGCGTGGTGTTTGTGAATTTCAGAGCCAGTGTTAATTGCAAAATCAAATATTATTTTGGATGTGAAACCCTGGGATGATGAAACGGACATGAAATTGATGGAAGCTGAAGTTCGCAAAATATCAATGGATGGCCTTCTTTGGGGTGCATGTAAGTAATCATTCTGTTTGTTCAGTTATCATAACGTGAAAAATGTGATTATAGTGTGAGATGCCGACAATGTGTAGATGTCACAAAAATACTTTTGCAAATATTTGCACTCTAAAATGTGAATTAATTCTCTGATATTGTTGTGCAAAACATAAAAAATAACAAAGTACGGAATTTGTGCAGTTTCACTACGTAAATAACGAATGCCAGTTAATGGCCTGCTGGAAAAATCTATTTTGATGAAGGAAATTATGTCAAAATTTCTACTTCCCATAAAGTTCCATTTCTGCCTGGCACTTAAAATAGTAAGAGATTTGGATAAACTTTATTACATAATAAACAAACTTCCTTGCGAGTATTTTGATGTCTCTTATGTACATGCATTGCAAATAAATTATGAAAATTCATGGGTGATCGGGTAAGCATATTTTATCATTTAAAACCTTATTTCCCGCAATTTATGGTTTTCCGCATTTTGTGCCATATTAAGTACCTTGAAAAGTGTAAAAGTGGAGTTCTTCTGTAACTTGAATTTTTGGCCTTCATCAGAAAAAGAAAGTCACGCAACCACCCATAACTTGCATGCACAACCACTATCTCCAGCCATTCCACCACTACAAGCTTCTTTAAGTGATTGAGGGGGCGAGTGGATCGGGAAGGAACTTGGTAATAGTGGAGATGGAAAGTTTCGTCTTGCATGATGGGTAGTAAAGCTCTGATAGGTGAGAATGTGTGATGCAGCATTGAATGCAGTGAAGGGAAGGGTCAGGAGGGGATAAAAGGGAGGTGTAAATATGTGTGTGGGCAGGGAGAGTAGGTTTAAAACAATAAAAATAATACAGAAGAAAAAGAAGAAAAAAAAAAAAAAGAATAACTATTCAGTGGATATTGTAAGGGGCCACACCTTTCCAGTCCTCCAATCAGGGAAAAATTCGTGGCTGAACTGGGAATTGTTTTTGGTCCTTTGCCGACAGTGAGCTGTGCTGACCACTCAGTTTAAGCATACGAAAACTTTAACAACAGAAAATCCAGGTTGTAATGTAAATGGTGGGGAATAAATAACTCATCATAAAGACGATTGCTGAGGCGCAGAGAGGCATGTAAAATAGAAAATTTTATTCACTCAATTTAAAGCGTGTGTTTATTTTTCTGATGAAGGCAATGGCTGAAATTTAAGTTGTGTGAATGGCGTGGTGTGGGGCCAGTGTGTCCTGGACAAATGCACTCCATGAGACAGTGCTCTCCAGTTTTACATTTTGCTCTCCCAGGAAGAATCTGCTTTCATCACTGAAGACCATGGCCTGCATTCTCTCTTCCAATTGATCCATAGTCTACATGAATTCAGAAAGTATCATTCTTGTGAAACTCAGCTAGCTCTTTACTTATATGATGTGACGCGTGCTATAGACAAGGGATGTCCGTTTTTCTAGACTTCGGAAGGCTTTTGACATGGTACCACACAAGCTTCTTCTAATCAAACTAAGTGCTTATGGAATATTGCCACAGTTGTGCCATAGGATTTGTAATTTCCTGTCAAAAAGGTCACAGTATGTTGTAATTGACGGTAAATCATCCAGGAGTACAGAAATATCTGGCGATCGCCAGGGAAGTGTTACATGGCCTCTACTCTTCCTTATTTTTATAAACTATACACACGAATTATGCCATCTCATTTGTATCTCTGAACGAGTTTTCAACATCATTTCATGTACCTTCTCATTGCCTGGAACTGGGAACCAATTTTTCTGAGGTTTATATAGGTGTTTCTGTACTGTGAGGTGCTATACAAGATTTGTTGCAGTAATTTGCAAGCTTTTCTCATTAACGGTTATATTGAAGGTGTATAATTAGAAGTACATCTGTCAATACAGTCATTTTAGAGAAAAATTATCACGATTTCTTTTTAACCATGCATAGTGCAGTGCATATTCAAGGATATCCACGTCCAAAATTTGTCTATACCTTTTCTAGAAACATTGTCATGGGATAGCAATTTGCTGCGGCAAAATAGCCGTGCGCTGTAATGCATCTTGCTGTGGTGCATTCGGCCGTTCACTGACAGAGGTTCAAGTCCTCCCTTGAGCATGGGTGTTTGTGTTGTTGTTAGGATAAGTTAAATTAATTCGTAAGTTTAAAGACCGATGGCCACTGCAGTTAGGTCCCATAACTTTACAAACATTTGATAGCGATATGCACATACACAGGTGGCAATAGCACAGTGTACCAAAGGTACAAAGTGGCAATGCTTAGGAAGAGTGATCATTTACAGTCCAGAGATTAATGTGAACTTTTCCAACTTAACTATGGCCATACTATAGACGGTGCAGTGGCGAATGGCCTGCACAAATAACAGAGCAGTAGCATTTGTGTTGTCAGTGGTAACAGACAAGCAACACTACATGAAATAACCACAGTAATCAATGTGAGATGTATGGTGAAAGTATCTGCTAGGGCAGTGTAGCACAATTTGGTGTGGATAGGATCTGACAGCATGTCTCCTGGGCTAACAACAACTAGAACCACAGCTTGATCAGAGGAGTCTTAAGTTGGTAAGAGTTGGTGATAGGATTAAAGTATGGTACAGATGACATTGTCCTGACCGAAGTTGCCAATGAGCTAGCTAGCTGGTGGTGGCTCATAATATGTGGGTTGGTTTTCCTTGGATTGAACTGGGTCCTCTGGTCTAACTTGAATCTATCATTGACTGGGAATGTTTGTTCAGTTAATTGGAGACCATTTGCGGTCATGCACAGACTTGGTTTCCCAACCTACAATGGAATTTTTGACATTTTGCCATGTTACTGGGCTACAATTAATGATGATTTCTTTGCAGAATGTTTGCATAGTCAGAGAAAATGATCTTTGATCACTCAATGTGAATCCCATTTAACATATTGGCATGTAATCCAGAGGTCAGTTTGTGCACAAAATCACGCACCAGTGATATTTTGACAATTATGAATAGCTATAGTGTTATCATGGCTCAGTATTTTTGCAGGGGACTTCCTATGAATCACTGCACTTTGCTGGGCATATATTAGGAGGTATCCCATGACTTCCAGCTCCTCTGTGTATGAAAATCGCAAGATTAACTGTCAAATTTAGTAGATCAAACATTTATTTTAGAAGACTCGTCAAGTAACAATACTCAGATGTGTCACATGTTTCTTTATTGGCTAACAGAATACAGTACATTGAAATAATTTAAATATTTCAGCAGACTATGTTTCTGTTTTATTCATTACATGTAATCAAAATCTGTGCATAAAGTTGTATGCTTGAAATTGATTTTGTTATGCAATCTTAATTGGCTGTTTTTAATTTACTTTTTTGTTAATTATTTTCATGTAATTGCAGCAAAACTTGTGCCTCTCGCTTTTGGCATACATAAACTTCAGATTTCTTGTGTTGTGGAAGATGACAAAGTTTCTGTTGATGTACTTCAAGAAGCAATAGAAGCTATTGAAGATTATGTAAGTAGTCCTATATTATCTTTGGCATTTTTATTTATTTGTTATTTCATTTATTCTATAATGTAGCCTGTTCCTGTTGGAAGGCCTCCCTCAGGCCTGCATGTATTTGTTGTCCTTGTCATATGTTAAAAGTAGTTTGTAAGCCAAGGGACTGATGACACAAGTAGTTAAGTCCCATAGATTTACAAACATTTGAATTTATCCTGTTCAATTACAGTGTGTAAGTATATTTTAAATTCATTTTACTATATTAATATTTGCATGCTGCAGACCATAAGAGATGAATAAACAGTAACTTAAGAATGGAAAGTTCAAATTGGAATATCAATATTAGAATAGATACTACCTCACTGTAAAGGTAACTGAACTGCAGAAAGGCATATAGAAAGAACACACATCATTCACACAACTTAAATTTGTGGCCACAGCCTTTATTTATGTATTTTTTCTATGTGCCTATTTTTGGCTCAGCAATCGTCTATTTACTAAGAGACAGAATTTCTGATAAATTCATAATTCAGGAGGAGAAATGTTTAGTATCATTAATACATAAATAAAAGTAAATGAGATGTAGTACCTACTGTCATGCGGGAGTACCCAAGTGGTCTGAAGCGCCATGTTGCGGATTGCGTGGCCTACCGCGTCGGAGGTTCGAATTCACCCTCAGGCATGAATGTGTGTGTTGTCTTTAGTATAGGTTAGTTAATAAGTATATTATAGAGGAAAAATTCCTAACAAGAAAAATATATGTAAAAAATAGATGAAGTACACTTACCAGGCGAAGGGGCACAGGCAGTAATAGCAACAAATAAACACACACACACACACACACACACACACACACACACACACACACACACACACACACACACAAATGCTAGCTTTCGCAGCCTAGCTGCTTCATCAGGCCGAAAGGAAGGAGAGGGAAAAGGAAATGATGAGGGTTTTAAGGATGGGGGTAAGGAGCCATTCCAATCCCGGGACAGGAAAGACTTACCTTGGCGGAAAAAAAGGAGGGTAAATAAATGCACACACACCCACACATTTACACAGACACAAGTACACTTAGGCAGACATACTGTAGAACTGTAGAAAGCAAAGAAGTTAGACAGAGATGCCACTTGAGGCAGAGGCTCTGTCCAGAGAACCAAGGCAAAGATGTTAAGATGGTGGGTGGGAATTCGAATTTAGCGGAGGTTGAGACCAGGTGGGCAACGGGAAGAGAGAATATGCTGAAGGGCTAGTTCCCATCTCCGGAGTTCTGAAGGATTGGTGTCAGTGGGAAGTATCCAGATAACCCGGACGGTGTAGCACTGTGCCAAGATGTGCTGGCCATGCACCAAGGCATGTTTAGCCACAGGGTGATCCTCGTTACCAACAAACACTGTCTGCCTGGGACCATTCATGCGAATGGACAGTTTGTTGCTGGTCATTCCCACATAGAACGCTTCACAGTGCAGGCATGTCAGTTGGTAGATCACGTGGGTACTATCGCAAGTGGCTCTGCCTTTGATCGTGTACACCTTCCGGGTTACGGGACTGGAGTAAGTGGTGGTGGAAGGGTGCATAGGGCAGGTTTTACAACGGGGGCGGTTACAAGGGTAGGAGTCAGAAGGTAGGGAAGGTGGTTTGGGGATTTCATAGGGGTGGACTAGGAGGTTACGGAGGTTAGGTGGGCGGCGGAAAGACACTCTCGGTGGAGTAGGAAGGATGTCATGAAGGATGGATCTCATTTCGGGGCAGGATTTTAGGAAGTCGTATCCTTGCTGGAGAGCCACATTCAGAGTCCGCTCCAGTCCCGGAAAGTATCTGGTGACAAGAGGGGCACTTCTGGGGTTTTGTTGAAGGTTCTTAAATTGGGGGGATGAGGAAGTGGCTCTGGCAATTTGCTTCTGTACCAGACCTGGAGGATAGCTGCGGGATGTGAAGGCTGTTATCAGGTTATTGGTGTATTGGTTCAGGGATTCAGGACTGGAGCAGACTCGTTTGCCACGAAGACCTAAGCTGTAGGTAAGGAAACGTTTGATGTGGAAAGGATGGCAGCTGTCATAATGCAGGTACTGTTGTTTATTGGTAGGTTTGATGGAGGAAATTCTGGAGTTCTTCTTCACTGTGAGTCCAGATCATGAAGAGGTCGTCAATGAATCTATACCAAACTTTGGGTTGACAGGCTTGGGTGTCCAGGAAGGCTTCCTCTAAGCATCCCATAAATAAGTTCGCGTACGAGGGGGGCCATCCTGGTTCCCATGGCTGTTCCCTTTAGTTGTTGGTATGTCCGGCCCTCAAAAGAGAAGAAGTTGTGGGTTAGGATGAAGCTGGCTAGGGTATTAAGGAAAGAGGTTTTAGGTAAGGAAGTGGGTGGTCGGCGAGAAAGGAAATATTCCATTGGGTTGACAGGCTTGGGTGTCCAGGAAGGCTTCCTCTAAGCGTCCTATAAGCCACTTCCTTATACACTAATATCCCACATGCCCAGGGCCTCGCTGCAATGGAATATTTCCTTGCACGCCGACCACCCACTTCCTTACCTAAAACCTCTTTCCATAATACCCTAGCCAGCTTCATCCTAACCCACAACTTCTTCTCTTTTGAGGGCCGGACATACCAACAACTAAAGGGAACAGCCATGGGAACCAGGATGGCCCCCTCGTACGCGAACTTATTTATGGGATGCTTAGAGGAAGCCTTCCTGGACACCCAAGCCTGTCAACCCAAAGTTTGGTATAGATTCATTGACGACCTCTTCATGATCTGGACTCACAGTGAAGAAGAACTCCAGAATTTCCTCTCCAACCTCAACTCCTTTGGTCCCATCAAATTCACCTGGTCCTATTCCAAATCCCATGCCACTTTCCTCGATGTCGACCTCCATCTATCCAATGGCCACATCAAACCTACCAATAAACAACAGTACCTGCATTATGACAGCTGCCATCCTTTCCACATCAAACGTTTCCTTACCTACAGCTTAGGTCTTCGTGGCAAACGAGTCTGCTCCAGTCCTGAATCCCTGAACCAATACACCAATAACCTGATAACAGCCTTCACATCCCGCAGCTATCCTCCAGGTCTGGTACAGAAGCAAATTGCCAGAGCCACTTCCTCATCCCCCCAATTTAAGAACCTTCAACAAAACCCCAGAAGTGCCCCTCTTGTCACCAGATACTTTCCGGGACTGGAGCGGACTCTGAATGTGGCTCTCCAGCAAGGATACGACTTCCTAAAATCCTGCCCCGAAATGAGATCCATCCTTCATGACATCCTTCCTACTCCACCGAGAGTGTCTTTCCGCCGCCCACCTAACCTCCGTAACCTCCTAGTCCACCCCTATGAAATCCCCAAACCACCTTCCCTACCTTCTGACTCCTACCCTTGTAACCGCCCCCGTTGTAAAACCTGCCCTATGCACCCTTCCACCACCACTTACTCCAGTCCCGTAACCCGGAAGGTGTACACGATCAAAGGCAGAGCCACTTGCGATAGTACCCACGTGATCTACCAACTGACATGCCTGCACTGTGAAGCGTTCTATGTGGGAATGACCAGCAACAAACTGTCCATTCGCATGAATGGTCCCAGGCAGACAGTGTTTGTTGGTAACGAGGATCACCCTGTGGCTAAACATGCCTTGGTGCATGGCCAGCACATCTTGGCACAGTGCTACACCGTCCGGGTTATCTGGATACTTCCCACTGACACCAATCCTTCAGAACTCCGGAGATGGGAACTAGCCCTTCAGCATATTCTCTCTTCCCGTTGCCCACCTGGTCTCAACCTCCGCTAAATTCGAATTCCCACCCACCATCTTAACATCTTTGCCTTGGTTCTCTGGACAGAGCCTCTGCCTCAAGTGGCATCTCTGTCTAACTTCTTTGCTTTCTACAGTTCTACAGTATGTCTGCCTAAGTGTACTTGTGTCTGTGTAAATGTGTGGGTGTGTGTGCATTTATTTACCCTCCTTTTTTTCCGCCAAGGTAAGTCTTTCCTGTCCCGGGATTGGAATGGCTCCTTACCCCCATCCTTAAAACCCTCATCATTTCCTTTTCCCTCTCCTTCCCTTCGGTCTGATGAAGCAGCTAGGCTGCGAAAGCTAGCATTTGTGTGTGTGTGTGTGTGTGTGTGTGTGTGTGTGTGTGTTTATTTGTTGCTGTTACTGCCTGTGCCCCTTCACCTGGTAAGTGTACTTCATCTATTTTTTACGTATATTAGTTCATAAGTAGTTGCATACCTGCCAACTCTCCCGATTTAGGCAGGAGTCTCCTGCTTTTTCTCCCGCCTCCTGATTTTGCCAATATTTCTCCCGATTTTAGCTTATATCCTGAAACTCAAGATTCGTTTTTTGACCAGGGGTCAAAAGTTATTTCTTCATTTATCAATTTAATCTAAATACGTATCGAAATTCATAGGTATTAAGTAGGGATGGGTTGAATCCCAATTTTACCGAATCGAATCCGAATACCGAATCTTAAATATAACATGCGCCGAATCCCGAACCTGAATCGATTCTCGAACTTAAATAATCTTTCAACTCAAGTATATGTATTTAAAAAGAATTACTACCCTATCACAGCCAGCGATGAAGATATCGCCTTCTGTGATGGATCTCAAATGACAATATTACAGTAAAATTTAAGAATTAAAATTTCATTTGGGTTTTTATTTTAAATTTTAAGAATTTTTTAATACCTACTTATCTTCTTGAAAGAAATTTTTATGAAACGTTGAGATACATGTTGTTTAGATGCTCTAAAAGATAATAAGAAACTTTCTTCACTCTATTACCAACTGTTTCAGTTTGATGAAATAAAAAATAATTGCATAATGAAGTCTTACAAAGGAAAGAATTACTTTTTTCGCTTTTCAAAGGTGAAAAAAAAAACTGATAATGTGAGTAGATATTTTGGAAGTTTGAAAAATAGGTTCTTAAAAAATAGGATGTGTAAATGTTTAATGATTTTATAGTCACTTATATAAGCCATTATAAAATTTATTATACATCCAAAGCTAATTTATTTTGTTGGTTAAATTGTATGCCGCTTCTCGCCGAGTTGCAGTTGTTATGTTGGCACCAATGGTAATGAAGACAACTCAGATGACCAATAAATGTTTTTTCGTGGCAACTTCAATTAATACAAAAATTATTTTTTTCTGAACGGGTAAGGGTACTTACAAGAACCTGTCAACCAAAAAGCAGGTACAGTATTAATTTAGCTACGAGTGAAACGAGCAGCAATAACACTTACTCTGTACTTCGTGAAAAATATTAACGCAATTCTACACTTCATTGTTCATCTGTTGCCAACATAAGAACTGGAGCCCGGCGAGAAGCGTCGTAAAATTTAACCGGATTTATTGAAACAGATGTCAGATGTTTGTTGAATTGATGTTATCCCGCCTGAATGGCGCACGATTAGAACTTTTTTTCTACATAAGGTAGTAAATAACTTTCTTCTTGAAATCCTAGTGCTTCTCTAAGGTTCACATACCCCAGCACTTCACAAAATTCGACGAAAGAATACGCGAAATTAGAATGAGACAACTCGTGCAAGAATTGTAGGTGATGTCTTAGGAGCCGTGTACACCGAATGAAGCGGCAGTGCGATCGATATATATCGGATATCGTTTCATATAGAAACGATAGGTCTGTGCGATAGGTATCGAAGAAGCGAATGTTATGATTTTTTACGAATATGTCATGATTTTAAAGGATGTGTTTAGTCAGGAACCTAAGGGTACAACGTAACTTGTGAGTGAACAAGTTGTACTCTTAGGTTCCTGCCTAGCCATATCCTTTAAAATCACGACATATTCGCAAAAATCATAACATTTGCTTGTTCGAATACTGGTACCTATAGTTTAGTCTAACAACTATAGCTTTGACTGAAAAGTCCATTGACAACGAATTAAGGCCGATTCGCACTGTCCGTCACGTCAACGTCACGTCTCGGATCCGTCACATCAAGTTGTATTCACAGTCCGTCACGTCAATTCGCTTTTTCCAGTACTCCATGTTGAAAGTGAGGTTATGAGTGACGACGTGTTATGTAGAAAGTCATATTATAATACTGTAATTGAAGAAACAACAACGCTAAATGTTATTGATTGCCAAAATCAACTTTACAATGTATGCTTTGGGCTAACTTAATGTGGTAAAGTGCTGGGAACTGAAACATGTCAAAACATTGACATCTATTTTAAAGCGAAAAAAATAAAGTTTCTTGCTACTGCTAGCGGAGCAAGAGTTGAATGTCTGATATATATCGATTGTATTGCCGTTTCATTCGATTTATACGGTTCCTAGGAAATTACCTGTTACCAACGTGACCTGCTACATTTGAAGTTGAGCAATACTAAAGTTCTATTTCCTTCGTTGAATGGTGTGTTAAAATTCAATAGTCGAAAATAAAGTGGGAATTAGAATCGACTTCCTTTTTTTATTTTTTTATTTTTTTACGAGTGCAAAAGTTTTAGTGCCAGTATTTACATTTGCGCCTACGAAGCAAGCCACTCACAACGTTTATATGTAACACATCTTCCAGAAGACGAAAACCGATTTTCGTAAACCGTTTCTCGCTTTTGGAGTGTTTACATGACCAACCAAAAGCGGAATTGGGAAATCGGTTTACGAAATCCGATTTTGGGAGCCCATGTAAACGGGGTGTGTGTAGCACAGCTTAGACGAGACGGAAATCTTACTTGTGGCAGCTCCTAGTGCCATTTTTTCAGAACTTCGTTCGTTTTGTACTCGATTTAACCCCGTTTTATGACGTCTTTCAGCGGATCTATGAAACAATAATGTAAATAACGCAAATGAAAGCGCACTGTTATGCATAGTTAACTACAATATTCGTAACTGAAGTTTTCCATATAAACTTTGGATTCGGGATTCGGTAGGATTTGGCCATTATGCATCGAATCTCGAATCCGAACCCAGCATGCTGTATTCGGCCAAACCACTCGGACACAACCCTAGTATTAAGAGTTGTGTATGACTTCTGCTCTTACTGCGTATTTGCAAATACACTTGTAGTGTTTTAATGTTGTGCTCTTTTTGAATGTGATGTTTTGTCATTATACATAAATGAAATCACGTCATTGTTTTTTAATCGATGGAAACCTTTTGAGTAGATAGCTAGGAGCATCAGTTTCATACGCGAATTGCAGAAAGAGCAACTTTCGTCTAAACATCTAGTTTATACGATTAAGAGATTTCAATTCGGCGGTATGTGTACCAGTATGGCAAAAAATAGAATCCCTTTTTAAGCAGTATTCAGAACTTTATTTGCATTTTGTACTCTTTCTCGATGTGATATTTCCACATCGCTTGGATGAAAAGCGATGTACCAGAATACGTGCAGGGAAAATGAAAAGTGTGTGAGTAACAATAAAAGACTGAAATTGCTGAGAGAATGACAGTGATCATGTGATACATGCAGAGTGCTTATTTACCAATTAAATGCGATGACCATATGGGTTACTTGTTCCATAAAATATTCATAGGTAGCGGTATATCACAAAAATACAGCAGCGAACATTTTTATTTAATGGAAAAACCTGTCACTTTACCTGGACTGTATTCAACATTGACTTAATGCAAGTGTTTTTTGTAGCCATTAAGTAGCGTTGTGAGATGGTAGGAAAAGGCTAAAATAAGTTATCTTAAGGTTTATAGTAAAGTGCGTTGCAGTTTTTGACAGAACACATCTCCTGATTTTTTGAAGAATCTCCCAATTTTTTAAACTGGATCTCCTGTTTTTTACGTTTTGAAGGTTGGCAGGTATGTAGTTGTAAGTTTAGGGACTGATGACCCTGCAGTTAAGTCCCGTAAGCTTTACAAACATTTGAATGACTACTTACTTCTTGTTGGTAATAGTAGCTTCTTCATGATTGAAGGTGTATTTCTTTGTAAAGGTCAACTCTTTTTTCTTTCTTTGCTGATTTAAGTATGATATTAATCTCTAGTTATTTCTGTATATATATATATATATATACATATATATATATATAGAGTATTTTTGAAAGGTAACAGTATTGGTTGGTCTTATATAAAATGGATTGTAGCAAGTTCAAATCCTTCACACACTGTCACTACTGTAATATTAGATTGACAGGTAAACAGTGATGCAGTCCATACTTCGAATAAAACTGAATAACATTTACAAAATTCAAAGTACCTAAGTGAATAATGTACCTAGAAACCTGTTGACAATGTTCTGGTGTTGAAAACTGCAATTTCTCATTTTTCGTTCCTCGAAAGTGAGTGATGGCTATATTCAGGTCTATTTGGAATTCTACTAACCTACCTGTGTGCAATTTCAACAATGATGTAAAATTTTGTGTTTGGCGAATGACTGTACTCAGTAGTATGGTAACAGTCAATGTTTGAACATTGTAACCTAGTGCCATACCAAATTTCTAATACCATTGCCTTTTTCTTTTTTCAGGTTCAAAGTGTGGATATTGCCGCATTCAACAAGGTTTAACCCCATCATAAAAGTGCCGATCCAAGATCATTCCATGTGATTTTAATGTATGAATTTGTATCAGTTTGATAGGTCCCATGTTATGGGTTTCAGACAAGATAACATTCATTACTGTGAAACATTTTTCATACCGAATGTCCTAAATTCCATATCACTTATTTGTTATTGTAATTTTGTTATACAGCACTAAAAAGTAATGAATTGGAACTTTTTTTAATTTCTTTCTAAGTTTCTAACAGTGATATTTCCTAATACCTTCATTATTATTATTATTTAATTAATGATAGAAATTCTCCACAGAGACTATGAATTATTTTTAAAGAGACAGAGATTGGCTGGCCAGTACTTACCTTTGTGCTGTACTGCCGATTGTCTCACACAGAAAGAAAATGAGGACGAAAATATAACAAGCTTTCGGAACTGGGTTCCTTCTTCACATAAGAGAGAAGGGAAGAAAAAAGAATGGGAAAGGAAGGGGAAGGAAATTCATGACCTAGGTCATGAGGAAGGTTTTTGAGGATTGTGGAAATCGGAGATACTGTATATTAGTACTGAGCCAAGGAAAGATCAAGCAGTCAACGAGTCAACTGTTGATACACAAAAACACAATTTAAAACACACACACACACACACACACACACACACACACACACACACACACACGATACAAGCTTTTGCAACGATGGCCGCTTCTTCAGGAAAAGAGGAAGGAAGGAGGGGGGAAAGGGAAGGATGTGGGTTTTAAGGAAGTGGAAAAGTAGTCATTCCAATCCCAGGAGTGGAAGGACTTACCTTAAGGGGGAAAAAAGGAAAGGTAAACAAGCGCGCACACATGCACATGCAAACACAACAAGGTAGACATCGAGGAAAGTGGCATGGGATTTGGAATAGGACCAGAAAGAGCAGTTATTAAGTGTGTGTTTATGTGTGGTGTGGATTTCTTTACTTTTTCCCCCAAGATCAGTCTTTCCTCTCCCGGGATTGGAATGACTCCTTACCCACATACACAGATGGTGATAGTACAGTGTACTCAAGGTATAAAATGGCAATGCTTTAGAAGCGCTATCATTTGCAGTCCAGAAATTAATGTGAACTTTTCCAACTTAATTATGGCTATACTATAGACAGTGCAGTGGTGAATGGCCTGCACAAATAACAGAGCAGTAACACTACATGAAATAACCACAGTAATCAATATGAGATGTATGGTGAAAGTATCTGCTAGGGCAGTGTAGCACAATTTGGTGTGGATAGGATCTGACAGCATGTCTCCTGGGCTAACAACAACTAGAACCACAGCTTGATCAGAGGAGTCTTAAGTTGGTAAGAGTTGGTGATAGGATTAAAGTATGGTACAGATGACATTGTCCTGACCGAAGTTGTCAATGAGCTAGCTGGTGGTGGCTCATATTATGAGGGTTGGTTTCCCTTGGATTGAACTGGGTCCTCTGGTCTAACTTGAATCTATCATTGACTGGGAATGTTTGTTCAGTTATTTGGAGACCATTTGCGGTCATGCACAGACTTAGTTTCCCAACATTTTGCCATGTTACTGGGCTACAATTTATCATGATTTCTTTGAAGAACGTTTGCAAAGTCCAAGAGGGGTGGAGGGAGGAGTTAAGACACTGGTTTCAAACCACAACACGACAGAGCTGTAGGAACTTGAAATTTGAAGTACCTATTTTCTATGATAATTTCATCAGGGGATCAATGAAACTTACATAATTCAAAAGATGGTTTGCTGTGGATGTTAACAATATTATAATCATGAATGTACTTAGCCAATAAGAGTGGTAAAATGAAATAGATGTTTGACAATTTAAATTCTCCATCTCTAATAAAAAGTGAATGTCAAAAACTGAAGTGCAACTTATGCTACCCGAGGGATGATTGACATAAAAAAAACATTGATTTGAACATCGGTGTTAACATATATTCAAAGATATCAATGTTTTGGATGCCGAAACAAACCATCCTCGGCAGAACCAATGACACCCATTATTAAACTGACACTACCAAATACAGTATTATTGGTCTCCCTGTCACTTTAAAAAAGTATCTACAATTATTTGTGTACTGATATAACAGTCATAAGAAAAAGGGATACATTGATATAATTATGCCACATTTAGTGTTTTGATGTAAATGCTAAATTTTACTTACGGCCTAGGTGCCGTGTGCAAATGTTGGCAACGAAATATTCGCTTTATGAGGGGCGCGTAGAAGAAATTGTCAACTGCAGAGCAGGAACAAAATTAATTATTTACATCATGGTCAACGTGTAAGATTATGCCTCTTACTCTACATGACTGGTTCTCCTGAGTGTCTCATTTGTCGTCGCTGCCAACTTCAGCACACTATGCCACTTCTGCCATAAGTAAAATTCTATCGTTTACTAAACAAAGATCTAGTATACAAAACAGAACATACCTATCTCGTTAGTGGCTTTCCATCTTAGGTTACACAATTTATTTATTCTTTTTTTAGATCATAGAGTTGAATCTTCAGTATGGAAATATCAATATTCTGATGTTTTCATACCATCAATGTGCCACAAACACACATTACTTATAAGTCTCTAGTTGGGTTTACACTAGAGTCGGTTGCACAAGTTATTACGATTTACTTGCAGCTGCCTTTTCACAACACTTGCAAGAAGTAAGCAGGAAACTTCCGCAAGTATTTTGACAAGTAACTTGCAGACAACATTCACATGCACTTGCAGTGAGAGCAATTAAAATGAGGAGTTGGTGGGCCTTTTATACTGTAGATCTTTTAATTATTATGAAGAACACAAAAGAAATGAATCCTAAAAGCTGCAAGTAACTTAAAGAAGTTTCTTGGACACTGTTCACACTGAAAGTCGAATACTTGCAGCAAGTCACTTGCGCAATTTATTGCAAAGGCAGCAAGTCAGCTTTGTGACGTATTTACACTTGCAAGTATTCGTCAAGTTTCTACAAGAAAGTAAGTTGCTCAATGACTTGCTAGTGTAAATTCAGCTTATGATGGTCTGTGAGTTGTATGTCTGTGGATCGGCCTCGGCACCACATTAAAGATTCTTTATCAAAGAACATTGCATGAATGTGTGGTGGAGATTAGTGCACTATTGGTGTCAGTGTGAGCGCCAGCATACTGAAGAGTCTTTATCAAAGAAGTAAGTACTGGTGTTTCTGTGAGCGCTAACCTGTTGTCAATAAGCATGTTGAAAACCATTGCATCAAAGCCTCTGAGAATTTTTTTTAAAGGATAGGAAGTGGCCTTTAAGAAAATCTGTTGATGTACAACAAATGATGCCAGAGAAGAAAAGGAGGGGGGGTTATGTCCAAAAATAAATAGACCTTAGTGAATTAAACGTTATTAAGCTGTATCTCAGAACAATGTGGGGAATAAAATACAGAACAATAGATTAATACTTGTTCCATAGATCATATATATGACATTTCATAATGATGTGGAATGTGCGTTATACTGAAAGTTCGCTAAATAATTATGCCAAAATGCGCTTATTTTCCAAAAGCGTCCGCCTCCACAGTCCAATGGACAGTGTAGTGGATTGCCATGTAGTGTGCCCAGGTTCGATTTCCGGTTTGGTCTGATTTTCTCCACTCAGGGACTGGGTGTTGTCATCCTCGTCATCATTGACGTGCATGTCGCCTAAGTGGCATCACCAAGAGACTTCACCAGGCAGGCTGAACACTATCCCAGGTGGGTCTAACGTCGAAAACTTTCACACGAGATCATCATCATCATGTCCAAAAGCACTTCCAACTGGAGTCCACAATTATTAAAGTTACAGAAATTCCTCTTTCGTTTCATAGTTACCATTAACAAAAGAGGTATATAAACAACATAGAGAGGCTACAGGCAAGTTACAGCGCTCTGGGTAGCAGCAATAAGCAACACTGGGCACCATATTTGAGAACGTCAGTTTGAAGCAGCAGCGTGAGCAGACACTTCTGTTTGTAATCTAAACTGACATGTAAGCACTAATATTAGTGGTAAATCAAGCCTAGTGTATGTTCAGCATACAATTGCAGCAACCACATTGATAAAACTGTTGGAATATCATACATAAAGAAAGAGATATGTAATTATATAGGTCGTTGTGTATGAGCATGTATTTGTCTATAAACATTCGTTATACTTAACTTTCGCATTGACCAAGTTTCAAAATGTTTACTTCACAACCATAAAAAATCTAGGCAGGTGATGGTTGTATTTGGTGTGTTTTAATGTAATGTCAGTTGTTTATATAGTGTACAAAAGCGTATTAATCATTGGGTAGGTAGCATAGGTATATGAACTGTAATTAAACTATTCTTTATACAGATTTCCTTTGAAAAACAAGGAGTTGCAAACCCAATGGGTAACCAGTATGAGGCGTGATAAGAGGCAGCCTACAAAGTATAGTTACATATGCTCTTGTCATTTTGAAGAAAAGTTATAGATGCTACCACCAATCGAAAGTGGCTATTTGCAAATGCCATTCCAACACTATTTTCATTTCCTGAGCACCTACAAAAACCAAAAGCTGTAAGGAGAGTCAAATTGTGGAGAGCTTGATAAATACTTAATGTACTTCAAAGCATGAAATATCATTTGAACCACAGGCAGAATAAAGGTAATTAAAGACTTTAAAGAAATTCGCCTGTATTTATAGGGAAGATATGTCGGCAAAAACAAATGATAATTGACATTATAGTAACATCAAATAATGCTGCAGTTCGACGATGGTAAACATTACACTTACGATGCAGTAATAAACGAGAAATGTTGTTCTTAGTGGGAATTACTTTCCGAATTGCATCGCCCAGAAATTAAGGAAAAATCAAGACTGGCAATGATTAATATAAAACCTATGAATCAGTGTTAGCAGACACCCAGTAAACACCTGGCGTGACACTGACGTTCTCAAAGATGGCGACAACCTTTTCAATTGGCTTCAACTATGGCGGTGCTGTGGCCAGTCTATGTTGTTTATATAGGTCTTTGTCATTAATGCTCTCAGGCTTGATCTCTCTATTTCCCCCCCCCCCTCATCAAGAAAGAAATTACTTTTATTCTTTAACTCTCTTAGGTTTTAATTGTACTGATTTTTGGAGAAACAGTGCAACCTGCTCACATAAGGTCACAGACAGACTCTAGTGGTAGCGACTTCCTCAAAGTCAAAAACCGAACTTTTTTGTGTATCTTAACAAACACTCTTTCAATGTCCCAATGTGCAACACAATAACTACAACAGCAGTAGACATACTACAGTAAAACCTCATTTTTACGTTCCCAGTTTTTACATTTTCCTGCCATTTACACCATTTTTTGTCGGTCCTGTCAAATTTCCTATGTTCACAATGTTAATTCGCCCTCATTTTTGCGTTAACATATTTTCACTTTTCCTGCATTTTACGTTTTCTGAAAGCATGTTCGTGAAGAAAAAAATGACATAATCTTCATAAATTGATGCTAGCATGGCTTCCCCCTTAAAGTATAGCACTTAAAAATTATTCAGTCAAGTTTCTGGACACTTTGCATTTAATGAAACGTATATTTCGCGTATAATTGTTGGCAGTACGTATCTAGTTGACTTATGACGCACCGATTTGTGAAGATGTAGTTGCTCTTTCCACCAGCTTCTTTGCCACAGGGGCTGGTGTGTACTCAAACAATCAGAACCAGTTGCTTTGTTGATGTGAGAATAAAGAGTTGCATTGTTTTTGTGATACATATTTCTGATTAATAAAGAACGATATTTGTCAAAGTTGGGTATCATAATACCCACAACCTCAAAAAAGCGGTAATAGTGTGAGATGCCGATGCTATGCAAACGTCACAAAAATACTTATGCATATGTTTGCACTCGAGAACATGAATAAATTCTCTAATATTGTGGTGTGAAACATCGAAAAATACAAAAATAACGAAACTTTAGGGGTTTCACTAAATAATTAATGCCAGTAAAAGCAGTAATTTTGAAGATGTATTACGTAGCCCAGCAGTGGCGTCCAGTCGATATCTATCAAAGCAGTTCAGGTAATTTTGAAGATGTTTTACATAGTCCAGCTGCGACGTCCTCAATTATAATGAATGAAATTACGACAAAAATTTCTACTTCCCATAAAATTACCAGTTCTGCCCTCTGCTTAAAATAGTAAAAATTTGGATAACCCTTATTTCATAATAAACTTCCTGGCGAGTATTTGGATGCCTATTATCTACATATATCACAAATAAACTACAAAAATGCAAGGCTGATCCAGTAAGCATATTTTACCATTTAAAACACTACTTCCTACATTTTACGTTTTCCTGCATTTTACACCATTTTACTGACGTCCCTTGAAAAGTGTAAAAATGAGGTTCTACTGTATTTATAAAAAGCATATAGTGAGAACACCGAAAATCGGCGGGTGAAATCTTTACCTTAAACATATTGTCTCGATAAATGGGATACACGTGGAATGGTTACGTATTACCTAAGAGCAACAAACGACCTCTGCGAAAGCAGCGAGACAGTGTAAGTGATACTAAACACCAGGTATGTCCACAAGTACTTACAATACAGTATGTAGAAGTCCGATGGTCCAGCATCCAATAGTCCAGAATGCCCAATGGTTCAGCAACAGGATCCAAGTGCATCTTTGATGCAGCCGCTACTGCTGCAGTTATGCTGACGTCACTGACCAACTGTTCACATGAGGTGATACAGTGCTTGGCTGCTCACAACAATTTTCCGCCATACATTGTTAATGATGCAGATGCCGTTTTTGGGATTGGAAGCATTCAGACCTTACTCAGCTGCTACTATACTGTACAGAGGTTCCTTTCCGCGATTTAACAGTGGTGACTGTTATATCATAGTGGTCTGTGGAAGTTTCATTAACTTTAAAGCATTGAAAATGTTCTCTAAATCCAAACCTTCTTCAATCTCTAAATCAGGATTTAAGTGTAAGTAGGCACTCTGACCATCGACCAGAAACTTGAAATCATCAAATGCATGGAGAAAGGCGAGAACAGAAATATTTTGATAACTGAATTTAGTACTGGTTTGTCAACCATTTATGACATAAACAAAAACATGAACTAATGAAAAATGCTTCTCAAACAGTAAAAATTCAAAAATTGGCTTCCAGATGAACTTCTATATGAAAAACCAATTAAATTAAAACCAGTACATTATTCTATGACTATTTTGACCCTAACCACTTCTTTTTGCTCATCCTAACAACACTATAGTACTGAAATTTCCGATAAATCCTACATGGCAAGTTCCAAATCCTTACAACACTTACATAACAAGCTCGAACTTTCAGCTACAGGTGAATCCCTTGTAGTTAAAGTAGCCAACACAATGAACTCTTAGCCATTTACAATAGATTGCAATACAAGGATGTGAGATATAGAGGAGGATTTGGCAGATATCAAAATGCAGTTCAATACTAATCAAATAATAGCAGATGCATATGTATTCTACCAATCCTCTCTCACAACAGAGCCAGTACCATTCGTCTTATGTTCTCCATCAAACAACAAATAAGGTTTGTCCATATAATTTATACAATCAAAAGGTACAGGTAAGATCAGAATTCCATCTAGGTTGTTTATAAGTCACTTCCTGCATTGGGACAATGCATCCTTCGATTCTAGATGTATTCTTCAGGGCGTGTGGTACAGTGATTGACTGATCAGATGGCAAAGTGCTGCACCATACTATTTAATCTACATAACAAGCAGTGTTAAGCTCTGCCATCTAATCAATCTGTCTCTGTAACACATGTCCCTGAAGAATACATCTAGAACCAAAGGATGTGTTGTCCCTCTTGCCCATACGGGGGTTATTTGGCCTTCGCCTAGAAATATCACTCAAAAGCATAATCTGAAGAACATCCTGGAGTCTTACTACGACAGAATCTGCTGTTTGTGGTGCGAATTTTTGTGATCATTGTCTTGGTTTGCCCTAAAAAGAGAGAGGTTAGTCTGTTGCATTTTAAATTTTTCATATCTCTGCACAATTTTCGTGTTGCTGGATGCGATTATAAACGTTATTGTAATCTTCTTCTGTTGGCAGAACCTTTTACCCTTCGGTAGCACATGCAGATAACCCTTACAGGTTGCCTGTTGGCATCATAAGATACCTTACACTGCTTCTGCAGCATTATCAATGTGTGCTGATGCAGCTGTAGTCAATGATATGATTACCTAAAATACTTTCTAGGTTGTATTCTACAAAGTTTAGCTAAATTGGTCTGTATGGTTAATAATGCTACTATGGATCATTTCTTTAAGGTAGGACCGGTTTATACAATATATGTAATAAGGATTAAATAACGTTGACACTGTTCTGTCTCTCAGTGTGCATTTTATCGTGTTCTCAGAGGTATGTTTATGATTGTTAACGTCTGCATCGACTTCTGTCTGGAAAAGATACTCAATGGTTGGTTCGATTCTGTGGTTAGTACAGTACCTGACCCTAACTAGAGGCTTTTATAGTCTATTTTTATCAGCTCTGTTTCTTCCTTGATACCCTTATATAACTTTCAGAGGATTAATGGGTAAGATGCAGCAAAGCTATTATCTGTTGCACTTATCTGAGAGTCGAGATTGGTGTGTCATGTTGTGTGGGATCTAACTGTTTGATCTATCAATGTGATTTCTTCTTAAACATAAAGATGTGGTTAGTCGAAAGAATCATATAACATCACGTTGTGCATGGACTTAAGTAGTTCTTCACCTACAATATTACACAAAAGCAAAATTCGAAGAACATTCTGCTGTCTTAATAGAAAAGGATTTGAAGGTTGTGATGTGTATTTCTTTGATCTGTTCATCTATTTATCTTAAAGATAGATGGAAGTGGGTCTGTTGTGTGTTTTTTTTTTCTTTTTAAGTTATCATAGCTCTGTACATTTTTCACGATGCAGGAGGTGACTTATAAACAACCTATATAGAATGCTGATCTAAACTTTACCTTTCTAGCATATTCATTATACAGACAAACCTTACTTGTTGTTTGCTGGAGAACCTAAGACGAATGGTACGGGCTCTGTTGTGTGTGAGGACTGGTAGAACACACATGCATCTGCTAGCATTTGATAAGCATTGAACTGCGTTTTGACATCTACCGAATTCTCCTCTATATCTCATATTGTAATCTATTGTAAATGGCTAACTATTCAGTGTGTTGGCTACTTGAACCACAAGGGATTCATCTGTGGTTGAAAGTTCGAGATTGCCATTTAATTGATCTAAGGATTTAGAACTTGCTGTATTGGATGTATCGGGATATTCAGGGCTAGAGTGTTGTTAGGGTGGACAAAAGGAAGAGTTTAGGGTTAGCACAAACGACACATTCACTTTTAATAAACTGATGTTTATTCCACCTAATATACATCAGTGAATATTTGTTACACCTGACTTCAGAGTTCCTTAAGACTGCCACACCAAAACTTGGAAACTTGACTGAATAATTTCTAAGTCGCACAGTTGCCAAATAAAAATCAGTCTAGAAACAATCCTGAGAAACTCTTAAGTTCCACTGTCACAGAATATAGTTGTAGTCCACGAAGCACCACTGAAGTCTTTTCCAAGTACCACAGGCGCAGATAAAATTAAAGTTCTCGAAAGACCACAGAACAAATATTTATATGTTCTACACTAGAACACCTCACTGAAATTTTACAAGTCCTCCACAGTTGCCCATCGTAACGACACGTCTGTCAAACCGACATTAACAGACTGTCCCTAACAAGCCAAAATACCCTTGCTGGCTTACTCTGAAGTCAAATCAGTATCTTATTTTCACAAAATTACCTCTTTTACATAACATTCAAATGAAATAAATACATGTGAGGATAGTATTTAACATAAAATTTTCACTGATACAGAATATGGTATCAAAAACATTGTACATATCCTAGTTTTTGCGTTATCAAAAAATTAAACTTTTCTACATTTGCTTTTTCAGTATTTAGACATAGGTTATTCACTGTACTATTGATGCTATGGTTTCATTAATTATTTACTAAAGTCTAGTTTACCGTACTGCTGCTAAAACTACAGCTTTTATGCTTCGAAATCACGTTACTGGCCTCTAATCCATAGGTTATTCACTGTACTATTGATGCTATGGTTTCATTAATTATTTACTAAAGTCTAGTTTACCGTACTGCTGCTAAAACTACAGCTTTTATGCTTGGAAATCACGTTACTGGCCTCTAATCCAAATTTACTGAATTTGCACACAAAAAACTAAATATATATCTTAGTAGTATTCACTTAGATCTATCATTTGACACCTTGTATGTAATATTTGATTCAGCCGTTTTTAAGATATATTGTTTACTACATTGTTATTTTAGAATGATTTTTGATTTACTATAACTCAAAAACTATTAAAGTGACAGGAGGCGTGGCGTGTTTATATCAGTGCATTTCTTTTCAGAGAGAGAGAGAGAGAGAGAGAGAGAGAGAGAGAGAGAGAGAGAGAGAGAGAGAGAGAGAGAGAGAGAGAGTGTGTGTGTGTGTGTGTGTGTGTGTGTGTGTGTGTGTGTGTGTGTGTGTTTATATATATGAACAGAAATTTTTAGCTAAGATAGAATATTTGAAATTGTTAGGTGTTTCCAATGATGAGGTATTGAACTGGAAGAAAACACATTGAAGATCTGCTGAAAAGTTTGAGTTCAGTTACTTATTCTAAAAGGGTCATTGCTTTCAGTATCCGCAACAGTTCACCTGCCCCTTTGATTGTTGGGGGTTCATCTTTTTCTGCTCCCCCAACAAAAGTTTTGTGAGCAATCCCCAACCACCAGACACCAGCTCAGAAAGCAACAGTCGTCTCTGACACCTCTCTCTGGGAAGGGGTCCCTTGGGACACTCCCTCCCCAGATTTCGACAAGAGTTATGGCTGAAGGATCTACACACTGCTGGTCGAAGGGCTTCCTGACCATCATCAGTACCTGAAGAGACTTCAGAGAAGCCCTCCCGGAACTCTAAACCCAAATACCATCGAGAAAAAAGGAGAAAAAGAAACATCATAAAAAAAAAGAACTATGGATACTTCAGTGTCTCCCAAAGATCTAGCCGTCATTGAAGAGCAGAACCAAACATCTTCAATTTCGTTAGACTTCCAATAGTAGCGTTGGGTAACCCTGCTGAATAAACTGTTTTCCCATTGTACTCATGACCCCCCTGCCTAACTTGGCTGACCTACAACTACTTCTCAGTATTTCATCTTTCTTTTCCATTACCCTGCAGGAAACTTGGTTCAATGCAATGTGGACCCTGATCTTCCATGGCTGTTAGGGTTACTATAGGAATCATGCCGACCATATCACGGTGTCAGATTGTGTATGTACAGTCATTGACAGAATTCGCGAGACCCCTCGCCTAATCGCTGTGCACAACCACAAAGTTTTGTTGCCTGTTGGGAAGTATAAACAGCTAGGGGACACTATCATACATTCTGTTGATTACACGTTTACCTGACACAAAATATCAGAGGAAAACAGTTATCTTGCAGTATTGCAGCCAGTTGTTTTCTGTGTGATATGAAGGGGACTTCGCAAAGAGATTTTATAAACTGCTTTGCATTTTTGCCATATTGTTTTAAGATATTTGCGACCGACACAATTCCACATTTATTATAGTTTCAGTGAACGAAGACAGCAGTAAGAATTGAGATGTTGCAGTTCGTGAATATTGTCGGACGTTACTGATAACATTTGAATGGAAAATGTGCGTGCTTGAATTACAAGAGAGGAAGGAACTTATCGATATTAGCCACTACTTAAAGCAGCGGCGCAACCAGGACTAGATTCTGGTGGGGCGGTTAATTTTTAAAAAATTTATTAATGTATGAATTACATTTTCACATTTATAAGTTAACCAATTAAGTACGAAAACAATTGATCAAGAAATAAAACGAGTAGGCTCGCAGTAATTTGAAAGTGGTAGGGGAGCAACGTGGTGGGAATAAGTGTTTATAATAGCTCGTTAAATAATTAAGCAGCTTCTATGTTACTAGCCAAAGAGAAAGGACTTTACAGTTTAATTAACATGAGACTCCATGTGCAAAAATTAAAATAAAATAACACTATTGTTGTTCATAAGATTCCACTCGGTGGCGCCGTTGACCTGCAAAGCAGCCGGTCGCCGCATATGAACAATCGGCTCATAGCTTCAGCATAGCAATAACAAAAGCGGCACTTCGTAGCTGGTCGCGGCGGCATTAAAACCGCTCACAGTAACAGTAGCATACGTTCTCAGTGGTGGCATTATGTTGGCGACGTTGTCACATTCACTTGTACTTGGCAAATTATTGTTACCTTATGATTTATTACATGGTACTATTTCAAATTTCTGGTGCCAATCTGTTTAAAAAAAGGAATTTGAAAACAATAAAAATAATTTTAAAAAATCTTTGGGAGGTGCTGGGCTTCAGCCCCATTAGCCCCCACCTCTTTGACTGCGCCACTGACTTAATCTTCATCATACAAGTGCAAGTAGTTATTGAAAGATACGAAATAAAAACAAATATAACAAGACAAATCTTTATATAATTATGGCTTTGGTGAGAGCTACACTGGCACATTTTCTTGAGTCACGCTACAGCACTTGATCATTGAGCGAGCAGACAAAATAGACCCTGTTCTGAACTGTTACGAAGCGCTAAGGGTTACAGTGCACCATGATGTTCGGAGCGGTGGCTGAGGGACTGAGGCACTTCAGTCACGGTCTACACGGCCATTACGGTCGGGGGTTCGAATCCCCCCTCAGGCATGGATATTTGTGCTGTCCTAGTTCATAAGTAGTTTGTAAGTTTAGGGACTGATGATCCCGTAGTTAAGTCCCATAAGCTTTACAAACATTTGAACATTTGAATTTGATGTTCGGAGCACTATAAATACAACCGTTTGGCGCGGCAGATCACTGATGGTATTTTCTAGAGGGAGGATATCATTCTACATGTCATTTCCAGTGGTAGGATAGGACGGATGAGGGATTTGTAGGTATAGAGGAAGGTAGAAGGTTTGAGGCCCATGTTCAGCCAACAAGCAGTTTGAGGAGGCAGAGGCGGGAGTGAGCTTTTTCTTGGATAGTGCATAGGTAGGGAGTGCAAAAGGGGTTGCGATCAATAGTGAGGCCCAGGTACCTTAGGGTAGGGGTGAGGCAGATGGGATGGTGATGGAGGGTGAGATAGAAATCTCGGGGATGGAAGGTAGGGGTAATACGACCTACAATGATCGCCTGGGGTTTGGTAGGATTTATAGACAGGAGCCACTGGTTGCACCAAGAAGCAAAGAGGTCAAGGTGTCCTTGGAGCAGGCGGTTGGAACAGGCGAGTGTGGGAGCTAAGGCAAGGAAAGCGGTGTCATCAGCATATTGGAAGAGGTGTATGGGAAGGGCAGGCTTAGGCATATCAGAGGTATACAGGAGAGAAAGGACAGAGCCTTGGGGCACACCAGCAGAGGGACAGAAAAGAAGGGAGTTGGTGTAGTGGATGGTAACATAGGTGGGGCAGTTGGAGAGGAAGGAGGTAATGACCTGGACAAGGTTGATGGGAAGAGCATGGATTTGGACTTTGAAGGCCAGAGTGCCTGACCTGATCGTAGGCCCATTCAAGGTCTAGGACACAAAGATGGCGGCGTGACGGGAATTTAGCTGGAGGGAAAGGAGTTGCGTAAGGTGAAGGAGTTGGTTATCAGTAGAGAAGTAAGGACGAAAGCAACAGTGAGTGTCAGGGAGGAGGTGGTGATGGATGCGACAGGACAGGATGGATTCAAAGACCTTGCTGAACATTGGGGTGAGGCAAATGGGACGGTAGGAGCAGGCATCAGAGGGGGGTTTGTTGGGTTTTAGAAACGTGAGGACTTGGGAGATTTTCCACAGGCGGGAGTAGCAGCCAGTGTAGAGGATGGTGGTATAGAGGGAAGCAAGAATGGTGAGGAAAGAGAGGGGACATTCCTTGAGGTGCCGGTATGTGATGTGATCATGGTTGGGAGCCATGTTGCATTTGGTGTGCAGTATCAACTGTATGTCATGTGTAGCGATTGGGGTGTTCAGGTCTGACAGGGGGATGTGGCCCAGGTATTGAAAGCCGAGAGCTAGGGGTGGGATGGAGACATCAGATTTTTATGAACATCTGGGAACAGGGAATAATCAACGTTAGGATTGTCGGGGATCGAGAAGACATCAAAGAGGAAAGAGGGAAAATGGTTAGCCTTACTGGCATTATCAAAAAGGAGCTGGTCAAGACATAGAAGAGGGTAAGTGGGCATAGTTTTCGATCCAGTAAGGCAGTGGAAGGCGTTCCAATACCAAGATGAGTTGACGGGGAAGTGGGCATTAAGCCGTATCACTGTCTGATGCCAATCCCCACTTTGGGGGATATTTGTTGTGTTTCGCCTCTCGCAACAAATTTTTCGTCCGTTGTTGTGCTCTGCGTCGTCTGCAGACATCTTTGTGTGTTATTTGCCGTCGCGAAGTGGCGCTGTTGCCGACTGGCGACGAGGGCCCCTCCCGCCCGGCCGATCCAGACTGCTGGTGGAGGTCGCTACCTCTAGATTCTGTCTGTGACCTTATGTGTGCGGGTTGCACTTCAGCAAGGCCAAAAAATTTTTTCTTTAACATGTCTGTGGGCTGTCACAAAGTAGTCTATACAAAGAGCGTGGTTGGTTGCATTATAAGTACTTGAACATATGCCTGTGACAGATGAAATTCTTTATTATGTCTTACATGCAAATTTTGCATACCATACGAGTTGTAGTTGTATTACATTACCTAACAGAGTGTATCAAGATGTAGTATATAGTTATTTTGTCCAAAGACATTAGGTGGCGGACGACTTTCAACAATCTAAACTTTTTTTTTTATAGTCTTGAATTTACGTACATTTTTTTATCGGCCGCTTTCTTCAATTGCATTTCAGTGTAATGACAATTAGTGGTGAAAATTATATATTATTCTTCCTACAAATACAATTAGATGATTGATGGTTCTGACCAGCTTTCGAACCCAGGACTCTGGATTCAATTTCCCTACCTGACCACCTCATGATGCTTCAGTCTCCCCAAGCGAACTATCGCTAAACTTGCTTGAATTGAATGCACAAACAATTCCCTTGACATTTACTGGTATTTGTTTATAAACAATTGTTTTTAAACATTACTTATGAACAGCAAGACATCTACTGTTGCACACTGATGATTTATGAGAGAAAACGGAATGTTCTTTCTGGAAAATACAAAACATGTTAATACAAAAACATAGGATTGTACAATTATTTGATATGCAAATTAGGATTAAAAAAAATAATAGGCGCTTCTGGCTGCGGACGGCGGTGGCAGACCTGGGGGTGGACCTAGGGAGGGTTATCAGAACGGCAAGTTGTTTATGAGGTTTTGAACTCTTGTGTTAAGTGCAAATATATGTTTGATGTTATCACTCATTGTTTCTGGTAATTGTGTTGTCCAAAGTGTGGTTACTTGTTATCTATCATTAATCATAGAGAGGGTAATTGTACGACTTAGTTTCTATAAAGAGTGGTGGTGTTGGAGGGTGGTGGCGGCCTCTGATCAGCAGCGTGACATGTGTCCAAGGTTGCAGGGGTGGGGGTAACAGTACCTGACCATGATGACACTAACGTCAACGGCCGATTCTCACTGTGACAGAACCTCCATTGCTATACTACTAGCATTTCCTACCCAGTCATGAGTACTATATGCCTGTGACAGGGAGGGCTCTGCTTTTGTCCTTGTCACTGCACAAAAGATCCTCGTTCCAGGGGGGTCATCTTCCACTGTGATCTCCTCCCGCAGTCCGATGAAGAGTTACATACCAACATAGAGAAACAAGATGTGCACTTGTCCGGCATGTTTACAGGGGGCCTAAGGACTGCAGATTTGCCACCAGCACATTCACATTGGCGTTTGAAGGTGATTCTTTGACTGATGTAAGTTTTACGTTCCTCCCACTGTGTGTTGTTTAAAGTGGTGGAAATACAGGCACATGTCTTCATGCTGTAATTCCAGCCCTAGGTGTAGAGACTGCAATTGCCCATTACATCTGGTGCTCCATAAGTCCCATCTCTCATTTGCATCAGCTGGTGGGCAGCATCTACCTCCCTCCTCACCAGACTGAATGATCCTACACAAAGAGAGGAAGATAATTGAATTTAAGAATCTGAATGAACTGTCCTACATGTTGTTGTTGTTGTGGTCTTCAGTCCGGAGACTGGTTTGATGCAGCTCTCCACAATACCCTATCCTGAGCAAGCCTCTTCATCTCCACATAAGAACGACAACCTACATCTGTCTGAATCTGCTTACTGTATCCATCTCTTGGTCTTCCTCTGCGGTTTTTACCCCACACACTTCCCTCCAACGCTAAATTCACAATTCCTTGATGTCTAAGAATGTGTCCTACCAATCTATCCCTTCTTTTAGTCAAGGTATGCCAGAAATTTCTTTTCTCCCCAATTCTGTTCAGTACCTCCTCATTAGTTACGCGATCCACCCACCTAATCTTCAGCATTCTTCTGTAGCACCATATTTCAAAAGCCTCAATCCTCTTCCTGTCCGCACTGTTTATCGTCCATGTCTCACTCCCATACAAGGCAACACTCCATACAAATGCCTTCAGAAAGGACTTCCTTAGGCTTAAATCAATATTCGATGTTAACAAAATTCTCTTTTTCAAAAATGCTTTTCTACCCATTGCCATTCTGCATTTTATATCTTCTGTACTGCGACCATCGTTTGTTATTTTACTGCCCAAGTAACAAAACTCATCTACCTCCTTTATTGCTTCGTTTCCCAATCTAATTCCTTCAGCATCACCTGATTTTCTTACGCTGCACTAGTTTTGCTCTTGTTAATGTTCATCTTATATGCACCTTTCAGCACACTGTCCATTCCGTTCAATTGTTCTTCCAGGTCCTTAGCTGTATCTGACAGAATTACTATGTCGTCGGCAAAACGCAATGTTTTTAATTCTTCACCCTGAACTTTAATTCCTTCTCCAAATTTCTCCTTGCTTTCCTTTATAGCTTGCTCAATGTACAAATTGAATAACAATGGAGAAAGACTACAACCCTGTCTTACTCCCTTTCCAACCACTGCATCCCTTTCATGCCCTTCAACTCAGACAACCGCTGTCTGGTTTTTGTACAAGTTGTAAATAACCTTACGTTCCCTATATTTTACTCCTGCTTGCTTCAGAACTTGAAAGAGTTTATTCCAATCAACATTGTCAAAAGCCTTCTCCAAATCTACAAAAGCTAGAAATGTAGGTTTGCCTTTTCTTAATCTATCTTCTAGGATAAGCCGTAAAGTGAGTATTGCCTCCCGAGTTCCTACATTTCTCCTGAACCCAAACTGATCTTCCCCGAGGTCGGCTTCTACCAGTTTTTCCACCCTTCTGTATATAATTCGTGTTAATATTTTGCAACCATGACTTATTAAACTGATGGTTCTGTAGTTTTCACACCTGTCTGCACCTGCTTTCTTTGGAATGGGGATTATAACATTTTTCTTAAAGTCTGAGGGTACTTCGCCTGTCTCATACATCTTACACACCAGGTGAAACAGGTTTGTCATGGCTGGTTCTCCCAGAGACTTCAGAAGCTCTGAGGGAATATTATCTACTCCAGGAGCCTTGTTTCGACTTAGGTCTTTCAGGGCTCTGTCAAATTCTTCTCTCAGTACAGTATCTCCTATTTCATCTTCATCTACATCCTCTTCCCTTCCTACAATATTGTCTCGAAGTTCATTTCCTTTGTAGAGCCCCTCTATATACTCTTTCCACCTTTCAGCTTTCCCTTCTTTGCTGAGAACTGGTTTCCCATCATTGTCTTTGATATTCATAGAGCTGTTTTTCGTATCTCCAAATGTTTCTTTTATTTTCCTGTAGGCTGTATCTATTTTTCCCCTATTTATACATTCTTCTACATCCTTGCATTTGCCTTGTAGCCACTCCTGCTTAGCCATTTTGCACTTCCTGTCAATCTCATTTCTTAGTCGTCTGTACTCCATTTTGCCTGTTTCATTTACTGCATTTTTATATTTTCTCCTTTCATCGATTAAATTTAGTATCTCTTGTGATATCCAAGGATTTTTTGTAGGTCTTGCCTTACTACCTATTTTGTCCTCTGCTACCTTCACTATTTCCAGTGGTTCTCTTTCGGTTGACGTTGCAACTAAGTTATCGGACATAGTTTATCGACCTTGGAACAAAAGTTCTAATGGTATCCACAAAAAAATAAACGCTAGAGTTGCAGGATAAAGTAGTCATGAATTTTACAAGTTGCACATTTAATATATAAACGAATATTATAATTGCTCCTGTAAGAAAAGCAAACGTATCCTAAACTACCAATGTGGACGAGTGATTGTGAACATCCACAGCTGCATCTAACTGATCCATAGTCCATGTCTTATTAAAATACCTAATGATAGGCACTCGACCCCATATTGGGCCGTTATAATACCAGATACGATTATGTCAAATGACTGTGTAGAGAACTAAACTATGCAAAAATATAAGCTTATTTATTATATTTCACCAGATGGCCAACTATTGATCAGCGAGCGACAGTTCGATTACTGTCTTTTTCACATTTTTCTTCTATTTTGAAATATGTCACATGTTGCTTACGTAACAAAAACAAACGCACATGATAATCTCTATATATATAAAAGGAAGTGTCCCAATTGACTGACTGACTGACTCATCATCGCCCAGCCCAAACCACTGAAGATAGAAACTTGAAATTTCTGGAGGGTGTTGATCTTACTCTGTAGGCGTCATTTAAGAAGCGATTTTTCGATATTCCGTCCGTAAGGGGGTGAAATAGGGGATGAAACGTTTTTTGAAAATACGTAGCTATTTAGGCAATTTTGAAGCTAGAACTACAAAATTTCGGATTTTAATTCAGGCTTCGAATTTAAAAGACACGTGTTTCGGCATTTTTTGAAATTCGACAAATAAGGGGGTAAAATAGATGACGCAAAAAATTGATTTTCAAAAATATGTTGCTGTTAACTCAAATTTTAAGCTACAACTACGAAACTTCGGATATGGAATCTTGGTCATGATTAAAAATCCATGAATTTTACTATTTTTGGAAATTCAACAAGTAAGAGGGTTAAATAGAGGATCAAAAATTCTTTTTGAAAACACGTTGCTATTGATACAATTTTGAAGCTAGAGCTGCAAAAACTGATATTTGTATAGTTGGTTAAACGTTACAAAATACGTGTTTCGGTATTTTTGGAAATTCAACCATCAACGGGGTAAAATTGGAGAGAGGGTATTTTTCGAAAATATGTTGCTATTTAGGCAATTTTGATGTTAGAACTACAAATTTTCGGATTTGGATTCGGCATTCGAACTTAAAAGACACATGTTTCGGCATTTTTTGAAATTCAACCAATAAGGGGGTAAAATAGAGGACGCAAAAAATTGATTTTCAAAAATATGTTGCTGTTAACTCAAATTTCAAGCTATAACTACGAAACTTAGGTTATGGACTCTTGATCAGGATTAAAAAGACACATGTTTTGGTATTTTTGGAAATTCAACAATTAAGGGGGTAAAAGAGGGGATCAAAAATTCTTTTCGAAAACACATTGTTGTCAAGACAATTTTGAAGCTATAGATACAAAAATTTGTAGTTGTATTGTTCGTTAGAATTAAAAAAATACGTGTTTCGGTATTTTTGGAAATTCAACCATCAAGGGGGTTAAAATGGAGAGGGGACGTTTTTCCAAATTCTTTTGCTGATAAGGCAATTTTGAAGCTACAACCACAAAAATTGATATATGTTTTCTTGGCCAGAATTAAAAAGACAAGTGTTTCGGTATTTTCAGAAAATTGATCAATTAGGGGGTGAAATAGGAGATGAAACATTTTTTGAAAATACGTTGCTACTAAGCCAATTTTGAACCCAGAATTACAAAAAATGATATTTGCATACTTGGTTGGAATTTTCGATGTGGACTCTTGGTCAGGATTTAAAAAATGCGTGTTTGAGTGTTTGTAAAAATTCAACAACTAAGAGGGTCCAACAGAGAATCAAAAATTCTTCTTGAAAATACGATACTATTGGGACGATTTTCAGGCTAGAGCTACTGAAATATTAATATTTGGCCTGTTGGTCAATTGAAAAAGAAAGTATATAGGTATTTTTGGAATTTCACACATCAAAGGGGTGAAAGAGGGGATGAATAGTTTAAAACTGACTGGGTTCCAGAACCCTAAAAAGCCATGATACGCTAGTAGAGTAATAATCTGTATCTCAAACATTGTGAGGAAATTACTGTTGTCAGTCACAGTCTTATTCCGTAACCATGAAAATATATTGATAATACGAAATGAAACATGTGCAACAGAATTGTGTTGCATCAAATGAATTTATTCAAACTATAGCATCCAACCCATAATTATATAAAGGTTTGTCATGTTATATTCGTTTTTATTTCGTATCTTTCAATAACGACGCAAAAGCTACGTTTCTAATCCGTAGTAGCTTAATCCAGTCTCACTCCAGACGGTAGTACGAGGACAAGAATTTCCAATAACAGCGAGTCCGGTGTTCGCCACTTGACATCCCCAGAGGTTAAGGAGATCTTTTGGTGTGAATTTGTCACTGGCAAGTATCGAACACATGACGTTTAATCAAATACACCAACCCGCCAAACCACCCGCACCTACAAATACATCATGTAGGTTGTAGACGTCTGATCAATTACCTTAGAATGAAGTCGGCCATCTTTTACAAGAACCAAGGAGTAGAGAGACTTGTAAAATCCCGAGCCTAAGAGTCGTCTTTTGGTGTTTCTTCATCGGGTTAAAGTGCAGTTTATGCGGCAGCGGCTAGCCGTCGCGCTCGCCAGGTTGGCAACGGGAGAGCAGCCAATCAGAAGTCACGACGCCGCGGCCAATGAGATTGCGTGTTTCATGACGAGTAAATTTGGCGCCAATTTTGAAGTTTATTCGAGGATATCGGTGGGGCGTTTGTGTGATTGAGATTTTTAGATAATTGTCGTATTACGGACATAAGTGACCTATTATGAATACACCACAGCAGTCAAACATGTTTTATTTGTTTTATGACCAGTACGAAACATTGATCATTTTAAGTGAAAGTTAAGTTAGGTATAGGTTAAACGAGAAGGTTTTTTTTTTTTTTTTTTTTTTTTTTTTTTTTTTTTTTTTTTTTTTTTTTTTTTATGTGAGGGCGCGTATCGCCCGAATCTCCGGTTCAAAAACACTCAATCAATTTACAGTTGTACGCTGGATATATATATAATTTCAGTCCGAGCTACCTCGATTGCAAGCATTCTTGGAAATTATCGCAATTACTTTTACTGACTGGAGAAGGGTACATACAAGAACCTGTCAACCATAGAGCAGGTATAGCATGTTTTATTTATTTTATGATATATTTGAGCCGGCCGCGGTGGCCGAGGGGACTGAGGCGCTCCAGTCACGGTCTGCACGGCCACTACGGTCGGGGGTTCGAATCCCCCCTCGGGCATGGATATTTGTGCCGTCCTTAGTCTTAGCTAGTTCATAAGTAGTTTGTAAGCTTAGGGACTGATGACCCCGTAGTTAAGTCCCATAAGTTCTACAAACATTTGAACATTTTTTTTTATATATTCGAAACAGTGATCAAGTGATATCCATACTGACAGCAACGGTAACTTGTAGATCGTCAAAAACTTTTGCATACACCGCTTCGATTTGTTTACATAGTACAATTGTAACTCTCTTTCTTATTGGCCGCGGCATCTCGACTTCTGATTGGCTGCTCGGCCGTTCCCAACCTAGCGAGCGCGACGGCTAGCCGCTGCCGCATAAACTGCACTTTTACCCTTCATCGTACATCTACATGGGATACTCTGCAAATCACATTTAAGTGCCTGGCAGAGGGTTTATCGAACCACCATTATACTATTTATCTCCCATTCCATTCTCGAATAGCGCGCGGAAAGAAAGAACACCTGAATCTCTCCGTTCGAGCTCTGATTTCTCGTATTTTATTCTGATGATCATTTCTACCTAAGAAAGTGGGAGTCAACAATATATTTTCGCATTCGGAGGAGAATGTTGGCGATTGGAGTTTCGTAAGTAGCCCACGCCGCAGCGATAAGCGCCGTTGTTGTAATTATTCCCATCCCAGTTCTGTTGCATGTTTTAAGGGTTCTGCCAATAAAACGCAGTCTGGTTCGCCTTTCCCACGACATTATCTACGAGTTTTTTCCAATTTAAGTCTGAAGTAATAGTAATTCCTAGGTATTTTGAGGCGTTTACGGCCTTCACTTTTGATTGATTTATCTTGTAAACAAAGTTTAAAGGATTTCTTTTCGTACTCACGTGGACGACTTCACACTTCTCATTATTTAGAGTCAATTGCCAATTTTTACACCATACTGATATCTTATTGAGATCTTATTTTGATCTTCAGATGATTTCACTAGACAGTAAATGACGGCGTCATCTGCAAACAACCTAAGAGAGCTATTTAGATTTTCCCCTAAATCGTTTATGTAAATAAGGAACAGTAGAGACCAATAACACTACCCTGTGGAACGCCCGACATCACCTCTGTTTTAGTCGATGCCTTACCATCGATTACTACGAACTGTGTCCTCTCTGACAGGAAGTCCCCTATCCAATCACAAATTTGGGGCAATATACCATAACCACGCAGTTTTTATTAAAAGCCGTTTGTGAGGTACGGTGTCAAAAGCCTTCTGGAAATCAAGAAATACGGACTCGATTTGCGAACCCTTGTCGATAGCACCCATCATTTCGTGTGAATAAAGAGTTAGTTGTGTTTCGCATGAACGATATTTTCTAAATCCGTGTTGGCCTTGGGTCAATAAATCGTTCTGTTCGAGATAATTCATAATATTTGAATACAGGATATGTTCCAAAACCCTGCTGCAAATTGACGTCAATGAAATAGGCCTGTAGTTTAGTGGGTTACTCCTACTGCCTTTCTTGAATATAAGTGTGACCTGTGCAACTTTCCAATCTTTTGGTACAGATCTTTCTATGAGAGAGCGGTTGTATATGGCTGTTAAGTAAGGAGCTATCGCTTCAGCATAATCAGATAGAAATCTAATGGGTATACAATCCGGACCAGAAGACTTGTTCTTGTTAAGTAATTTTAGTTGCGGTACTACTCCGATAATAGGCCTATCTACTTCTACGTTACTCATTACAGCCTCTGTTCGTAATTCGAAATCTGGAATATTGGTTTCGTCTTCTTTGGTGAATGAGTTTCTAAAAGCTATGTTTAGTAACTCTGCTTTTGTAGCGCTGTCTTCGCAGGATCGCCATTACTATCACATAGTGAGGGTATTGTTTGTGTTTTGCCCCTAGTATATTTAACATATGACCAAAATCTCTTTGGGTTTTCAGTCAAATTTCGAGAAAGAGTTTCGTTATGAAGTATTGTAGGCATCTCGCATTGAAATCCTCAGTAAATTTCGAGCAAGAGCCTTACTGTGTGAAAATAAGTAGACAAATGAAGAAAACTTAGAGTAAAAGATTCGAATGCTGATCTCTTGGCTATAGAAGCCGACGCCGTTTAGTCTGATACGAACGCTGATGTCGCTGGACAGCGTTCCACACCCATAAATTTCAGTTACTATGGTGAATACAAAAGCACGGGTTTTCGTCGAAAGCGTGCGTGGTTTACAGATACGGTCTGCCACTTCTGAATATGTATTAGACCTATGTTTCTGCGGAGGTTCGAAAAACGGCTATGCTAAAGTATGTTTTAGTGGCTCTGGCGTAAGTAAGTAGATGCGTAAGACAAGGTCCTAGGATCGAGCCGATATCCGCACAGATATATATATATTTTTAATATGCACTTATTTCAACGAATGTACGTGAAGACAAGCTGCAATCCGTATATTTCACATACTTAACTTTTCTGCCCAGTAACAACTTTTGAAGCGTGTATAGTCCTGTACCAAAACGTTTTAATTTTCCACCCAGTTCCCTTCGAGCTGCCGTAGCGTGCGGATCTCCGTGCCGGCGCGTTTTCCGGGAGCTCAGTCCTGATGATGACGACATGTATGATCGCTGAAATATTGTGCCCGTTGGACACTATAGACTGGCAGTACACCCGTGGATATTTTGACCGTATAATACTGTTTAAAACAGCCGTTAAGTCAGTTTGCGTAGTTATGGTCACACCAGTGTCAGTATTTTTGGGTTACCTCAGTTCGTTTCACATATCATATGATATGTTGCAACCTCTTCATCTTTTAGTGAATTTGGGACTTTTGCCCGGACTTTGACACCTTCCATCTCTCCTCTTCAGCGATAAAAGTTTTTCCACAACTGTGGCGTCAAGCTTATACAGATCCCGGATACACTGGAAATAGAATTTCGACTTTCGTTTATACCGTGTGTTCTTCTCCCGAGAATAGGACATTATTAAGGCTTTCCTTAATTGTGGTTTGGCACATTTGAGCCACCAATCGAACGTCAATTTGAATTTATGAGTTTTTAGCTCACACGCTTGCCAGAAAGACCTGCCGACATTCAACATTTTGCAGATGTGCTGTGTTAAATTTCCATAGGCCACGATTGCGGTATGTACCCTGTTTTTCGGATGTTAAATGGTACATATATAACCCGCATATTCGGAGAAACTGTTAAATTCCAGATATATCCTATCAAGTCGGCTAGAAGAATGGCTTGTAACGTGGGTAATGTGTGTCGTTTTGCCGTGCAAGCAGGTTGAAGTGTCGATTAACCCGAGATCCTGAACAAACTGTGAAAGTTACGCACAAAAATTAAAATTTGGAGTTTGATCTAGATGCTTGAGCACACCGTTAAAATCACCGGCAAAGATGATTTCGTTGCTGTTCGATGTGAAGAGGGGAAGTACTTCCTTTCTATAAAAATTCTGCACGGCGTTTTCTGTTACTAGATCCGGATGGATCGTACACATTGATTTGCCTGATGTTGTTGAAGGTGACCGCGACCCCTCTTTCCATATCTTTGGCAATGATTCCTTCTTTAAGGAGTATCTCCATTGCCGGAATTTGTAAAAACATTGTATTAGGCGATTTGCTCTAAATTAATGACGGATGCTTCCTGGAGCATCGCTACATCTATGTCCACGGCGTACAGAAAATCTTGTAAGCTTTTTAACTTCAAAGGGCTGCGGATCTTATTAAGATTTAGAGTGACTAATTTGTACGCTTGCGAAGTATTCATTTGTCACTCGCTATTGAGGAAGAAACAGTTAATTCTTATTCTCCAGCTGGTACGATGGAACACTGTCAGTGCCCATCGTTTGAGTGACTGTGGCCACGTTCAGCGTGTGTTTGCCGCCTTCAGCAGGAATAGTATTACACATTCAACAGAATACAATTTTAGTAGACCACACACACCTTTTTTTAAAGCATCACGACTTGTTAATGTTCTAAGTTAAAGAAGTTATTGTACACTTGTTGTTTAGCAATGTAAGAATTACCGTTAAGTATGGCAACTAACAGGCTAGCTATCCGAAAGCAATCAATAATACAATTTTTAATCCGGTGCACAATACTATAACCTAGGACGACAATCCATTAGTAGTTCAGTATGAGAAAAACCAGGCCTCACAAGGCAAACTGTCCACATAAGAAAAGACAAGTCCTAACACATGCGTGAGCAGTCGAGAGAAGGTGAGGCATTCCTCTGCTCTGCTCAGTCGCAGCGAATTTGTCTCGTCTTGCCATGGAGGTATGCGTCCTCCAGTCAGTGCTTGGGGCCGGCAAGAGGTTTACACGGAAGTAAAGGGGGCAATTCACAGCACAGCGAGCGCGTATAAACAAAGATTCTTACACGACTAACTTCTAAAGCCAAATCTTACCAAATGTTATTCAGTTTGCCTCAGATGTTTAAAAAATGATTCTTGCGATAGTTGTGCCGGTAATATGGAACTGTTAAATAATAACTCAGGTTGTCATTACATCTGACCACCTTTTTGTGGTAACTTGACAAGCTTCATTTATTAAAAGAATTGTTCTATTTTCAATGCAGTCAGAGGAAATACAGCACCGATTAATGGTAGAATGAACACCTCAATATATCAAGACTTTGCATGTGGGTCTTTAGAAGCCTGAGTGTCAACATACGTATCCCACACTTTTCGTCCTAAATTTTTCGCAAAATTACTCTCCTATTACCGCATGTGCCTTTCAACGCTAGTACACTCACGAGTCAAAATACCGCCAGAAACACATTCGTAGTAATGATTTATATTCGTTGCTGTTTCGTAAATCTGGCATTCATAGCTACAGCGCAGAGTCTTTATAAATATAAAGATACAAACGATTGCATTCACTTTATTTCCAAAATTGGGAAAGGGTAAATTGCCGTTCCTTGACGTCTTGGTCAAGAGAAGACCTAATGGCATCCTGGGTCATGGTGTGTATCGGAAGGCTAGCACACTGATCTGTATTTACACGCAGACAGTTGTCACCACACTTCACAGTTAAAACTGTAGCACATAGGGTGCACACTATCTCCGATGCAGAGAGTCTACCCCAGGAATTGGAACACCTGAGAACTGTATTCCGAAAAAATGGGTACTCAGAGTGGCAGATTCAGCGGGCTCTCCGCCCAACCACTACAGCACAACCTGTGGAAACGAATGAAACCACGAGGTAGGTTGTACGCACTGGGTTCATTCCATATACCGGTGCACTCTCGGGGAAGGTCGCCCGGTTGTAACTGTCTTTTGTCTGCCGAATAAAATTCGTGCACTGGTGGGGAGCGCCAAAGATGATCTCGGTTTGAGGAAGACCGCCGTGTACCAGATTCCATGTCAGTGTGGCAAGTCATATATTGGACAGACGATGTGTACCGTCGAGGATCGATGCGTGGAACACCAGAGGCACACACGATTGATGTATCCGAGCAAGTCGGCGGTCGCTGAGCATTATTTGTCAGAGAATCATGCGATGGAGTATGAACGCATAGGATTCTGGTACAGACGTCGAGATAATGAGACTGCTTCGTTAGAGAGGCCATTGAAATTTGCACAAGTGACGACCTCATAAACCGTGACTGTGGCTATAATCTTAGCAAAGCTTGGGACTCAGCGACTGGGTTAATTAAGAGTAAATCCAGCAAACGTAACATAGTGATGACCACGGCGGACAGAGGCCTCACATCGACGTCATCCCAGACGCCGTCGCAATCGGTTCCAATGCGTGACCGCGGCGCGGGGCGCGGACCACAGAGGAGTCGCTCCGCCGGCCGAGGGTATTTAAATCGCCCGCTACCAACACCCGAAACATGGAGAAAGGGCAAAGTAATAATGCTACATAAACCAAACAAACCAAAAACTGACCCAACCTCATACAGACCTATAACCCTGCAAAAAGTACTGGGAAAAAGGTATGAAAGAATTCTAACAGATAGGTTACGAAAATTCATAGAGTAAAGAGAAATAATACCCCATGTACAAGCTGGATTTAGGAAAAAATCACTCAACTACCGATCCCCTCCTTAAACTTTCGTGTGACATAACCAATGCGATAAACACAGGCCAATGCACGCTCGCTACCTTCTTGGATTTAGAGCGTGAATTTGATAAGGTCTGGCATGGAGGGCTGCTAATGAAGCTAATGACAAGAATAATAAAGGGTCCACGTAGGGGAGGAAACATCAGAAAATTTCACCCCTCAAGCTGGTGTACCACAGGGTGGAATCCTGTCCCCCCTACTCTATACTATATACTCAACAGACGTCCCCATGCCAACAACACACAAAGAGGCAGTAGTGTCATGTGCGGACGACACCGCTTACTGGGTATCAGATGGCAACACAGAAAGAATCAACAGAAAAACAAATACTTACATATACCAACTTGAAGCATGGATGGCAAAGAACAGGAAAAAACCCAGCCCAATGGAAACACAAATGGTATTATTCAGACATAGGAACCTCACAAGAAAGAAAAATCAAGACGAAAGAGATATAAGACCATCACTATGGGGAACACCACCACAGTTACAGGACACAGCGAAATACCTGGGATTGCACTATGACAAATACCTGAATTGGAATACCCACTTACGAGAAACACTAAACAAAATACGCAAAAGACAAGGCTTGATATGCCAAGTACAGGGTAGATTCGAGGGCTGCAACAATAAGACAACAGTCCACAGATATAAAGCCTACATCCGCTCACTCCTAGAGTACGGATCGCCAGCACTAGCAGCAATGACTCATACAATAGCCAAAAAGATATTCTCAACAGAAAGGAGGCTCCTATGTAGTTTCATAAGGATAGACAACAGAACACCGAGAGCGCAGGTATACGAAACAGCTAAAGTCCCTCCCTTACAGAAAAGACTAGTAACACTTAGGGCAAAATATGGACGAAGAACACTGCAGAATAGACCAGAACTCGAAGACATCCTTACAACCAGAGTACCAAGAACCCATAAACCAAAGTACAAATACATTCACCCTAACCGAACAATAGCACAAAATACCACAAAAATATTCCCTGACTTAGAGCTCACAATGCTTCCACTCACGCAAAATGAAGACACACCAATTCATCTTGATACTATCATATAAAACAATAAAACGCTAAAATAGAAGACCAAAACAAGAAAAATAAAGTAAAAACAATCAACTACTGCACACAGCGATGGTATATACACAACATAGACGTAAGAAAAATGATTGTAGCACCCAGCCACTGCACACAGCAGTGGGATATGTAATACCTAGATATAAGAAAAACAAATGTAGAAACCAGCTATTGCACATAGTACTGGGACATGTACAGCATAGAATTAAGAAACCCAATAATATTAAAATTACAATGTCTTTACAAACCCATGATAAAGATTAAAATGTATAATTATAATCCAAATTATTAAATTGTAAACAAAAAATATATGTGTAACCTATCGGCTGAATAGAGCAAATAAGATGCTCTCTAACAGCCCGCCAATCCCCTTCTGGGAGCGGAATGAAAAGATTAAAAAAAAAAGTGGGGGGGGGGGGGGACTAGAACCCAGTTCCCTTCGAGCCGCCGTAGCGTGCGGATCTCCGTGCCGGCACGTTTCCAGGAGCTCAGCCCGTCAGGTCACCTGATGATGTATGATCGCCGAAATATTGTGCCCGTTGGGCACTATAGATCGGCAGTACACCCGTGGGTATTTTTATTATCAAATACGGTGGGAGAAACTCAAGAATCACAGTATTATACAGATTTCCTGTCAAACAAACCAAGTGATTTGTAGATTTTACAACAAATTTGACACGACGCCTCAGTGCAGCGGAGGCAACTCAACTGACAACTAAGGTGAGCTGCGGTGGAGTAGCCGAGCGGTCTAAAGCGTCTCGCTGCGGAGCGCGCGGTTGCTCTCCGTGGAGGTTCGAGTCCTCCCTGGGGCATGGGTGTGTGCGTTTATCCTTAGGTTAGTTTACCTAGGTTTAAGTAGTTTGTAAGCTACGGACTGATGACCATGCAGTTTCGTCCGATAGATTTACAAACAGTTGAACATTTTTTGAACTAAGGTGATGGAAAAAGAGTTAGAAGATATCGTCATGAAGAAGCCGAGGAACAAATCGCCTGGATGTGACGAACTGCCGCAGAAGTGTATCAAACTTCTTGGCCCCAATCGAAAACAAAATTACTTACGACGTACAGCGAATTAAAGGACCGCAACATCGTCATTCCACCGCAATTTTGCCAAGGAATTGTTATACTACCGCCAAAGAAACTGCGCAGCAATACTCTTGAGTCCTTGAGACCTATTACTTTACTCAATGGTGACTACAAAATTTTTGCCCGAGTCCTCAGCCAATTAAGTCGATCATGGATACGATCACGGGTCACTACCAAACAAGTGTTGGGAGAGACAGATCTAAAATGTTCAAATGTTTGTAAATCTTATGGGACTTAACTACGGGGTCATCAGTCCCTAAACTTACAAACTACTTATGAACTAGCTACAACTAAGGACGGCACAAATATCCATGCCCGAGGGGGGATTCGAGCCCCCGACCGTAGTGACCGTGCAGACCGTGACTGGAGCGCCTCAGTCTCCTCGGCCATCGCGGCCAGCGAGACAGATCTACATCTACATGAATCATGAATACTCTGCAAATCACATTTAAGTGCCTGGCAGAGGGTTCATTAACCACTTTCATAACTTTTCTCTGCCGTTCCATTCTCTAATATTGCGCGGGAAGAAAGAACACCTAAATCGTTCCGTTTTCGATCTGATTTCTCTTATTTTATTGGAATGGTCGTGTCTCCCTAAGTAGGTGGGTGCTAGCAAAATATTTTCACACTCAGGAGTAAAAGTCGGTGATTGAAACTTCGCAAACAGATCACGCCGCAATCAATATCTCAAACTGTCAGAGACTATCGAGACATCATAGCAATGACCGAGACTTGTAGTTTAAAATGCGCCATCTTACGTTAAATTTTGAAAAGGCCTTTGATAGAGTGAGCTATCATTTCCTCTTCCATATTATGCAGGAAATGGGATTCCCGCGCCGGTGACTCATTGGCCTGGTGCAAGACTTTCAATTGGACGCCACTTCGGCGACTTGCGTGTCTCTAGCCTACTCCAGTTATCCAACCGGGGAAAGGGACCTACAGCTTACCGTGGAATCCGAACCACGTGTGGTTTCTGGCGACTGCTCACATCGTTAAGAGGTGAAGGATGGGTTAAAACGCAGACTGAAAATATCTGAGGTTCGACTGGGTTTAGAACCCGCGGTCCTTCGGTTTCCAGTTGAGCACTTCACCCCAAGCCCACCGGGAACGACTAGTTTGTCAGTATAATACAAAATCTGATCCATAATAGCACTTCTAAAATTTTTATTTATGTTCAACGCAGTGAAGCTATTGAAGTTGCGAGTTCAGTAAGACAGGGACGTCGATGCCGTCAGCTTTGCTATCGCTTTCGAACCACTGCTCGTAAAACTGACGCACCAGCTGCAAGGCTTAGTTATAAACGGGCAGAAGATCGTGTCTCATGCAAACGCGGATGACATGGGATTTCTCGCAGTTAACGCACAAGAAGTAGAGTCCTCATTCCTCACCATCTAGAAATATGAGGCTGCATCTGGAGCTAAACTTAATTGGCAAAAATCCGGTATCATGCATTTACGACGTGGAATAAACATGCAACAGCACGTGCTTTTGAAGGATGTGACTAATATTAAATAACTGAGGCGCTAAATAACTGAGGCGGTCTGCACGGGCACTACGGTCGGGGGTTCGAATCCCCCCTCGGGCATGGATATTTGTGCCGTCCTTAGTCTTAACTAGTTCATAAGTAGGTTGTAAGCTTAGGGACTGATGACCCCGTAGTTAAGTCCCATAAGTTCTACAAACATTTGAACATTTTTTTAAATGTTTAGGGATACAATTTAGATAAAAGATACAGGACACCTTTTCAGTCAATTACAGGGACTTACTCATTAAACTTAGAGTGTGTGTATAACTTCACAGCCTGAGACAACTGAATACCATAAAAAAGTTGAATTTGTGAACAACTACATAGTATCTATGATAAACTATGGCTCAAAAGTGTAGCTTTTCCCAGTGGCATTGCACAAAGTATGGTTGTCTGCAGTTGGCCATTTAGTAACCAGAGGCAGTATTTTCAAAATAAAATATGAAACTTTAACACTTCCGATATGAAACAATGGGTTAAACCTCACAAACGTGCACACAAAAGCACAATCACACAGTTACACATATAAGTTGTGGAAAACGTCACCGGAAAGTTTAATGTCCCACCTACTCAATGAAACATCACCGCCAGATTTAAAGCCTCCGGTTGACTTGCATCATACACCAACTGCACTGTACCATGTACGGAACTTTTTATTGGAGTTCAGGTACGTCTGGAAACAAACCAGGACAATAAATAACGGTGGCAAAACAAATCTATAAATCGTTGATGGCAACGAAACCTAAAAATAACATAGAAAAAAATCCAAGGACAACTACTGGCGTGTGATTTAAGAAAATGTCAATTCACGAAATTTAACGTCTGTCGTGCGATCAGCTTGATACACCGCTTTTAATAGGAAAATAGCGACCAACTCAAGGTATACTCCATACATTTAGCCGACTCCCTTATGTGTAACATATGCACGATACAAGATAGTGAAGAACACACTTTTGTGTGGGAAAAAGTGCGAGAAGTTTGAAAGATAGTTAGGCAGCTGTTGGGCAGCATAAAGAGAACATCTGCCACAACAATAACGCTAGCGGACTTCCTTCCACCCCATGCTGTGCCTTACCCACAGACAAAACGAAATTCAGTAAACTGAATTAACGGATACACAGTCTACTATATATTCAGCTGTCAAGATCAAAGTATAGAAGATTTCTCCATGTATCTACGAATACAGCACCACAAACTACAAGGAATCCCGAACTATACCAAGAACTATGCAAACATTTTAAGCAACACTAACAACGAACAACTACTGCACTAAGTTATAATAAATAATTCAGATTGAAAGAAATGACATTTCAGTCAGTTTTCAAACATGATTGGGTCTCAAGAGGAATGTTTCACTAAGTCTGTTTGCCTCTGTAACTTATAAAATAATAGGTGACGGGAAATTTTAATGCGGTAGGTCAACACAAGAAATGTTACACTTTCTGTGGAGCTATGAACATAGTCTATTGTATCATTTTCCCTAGAGTTACAGCACAAAGATATAATTTTTTAAATGGAACAATAGTTTTTTTCTATCGTGCATTGGATTTGTTGAAACCAGCTTCGTCCAAATCAATTTAAACTACATTCCTATCACTGTTAGTTTGGGGGCTACAACCATTCAAAGTTTCAGGGGCAGATACCACAAACGCTGCGCATAATGCAATGCGCCTTCTAAATGTGGTGCGGCCGAGTTGTAACGTCGCCGGTGTCACGGAGCGAGAAGCTTCCTCGATGCTCTGTTAGACTGCCGCCTGTCGCCACACACGGCCGTATACCCCACAGTTGGAGCCACACAAACAACCGGGGCTCAATATACCACAGTTACTGATATCGGATGACGATGGCATACACGAACAATGAGTACGTTGACATGTTGCTGATACTCGTCAAGTGCCGACAGGATGCCACTGAAGCAGCCACGGCGTATGCCGTGAGATATCCTAGGCGAAGAGCCCCAGCAGCCATTACGTTCTTACATGCCGACAACGACTTCGGGAAACAGACAGCTTGGTAATGCGCCGCAGTAACAGACGAAGACCTGTAAGAAGAGACGAGACGGGGGTGTTTGTTTTAGCTGCCCTACACCATGATCCTCATGTCAGCTTTACGAGCCGTTGCTGCAGTCGCTGGTGTCAGTCTCACATCTGTGTGGCGTATAGTACACGACCACAGGTTTCACCCGTACCGCCTGTCACTGACCCAGGAGCTGCACGGAAATCGTTCCCATGCAGCTCCTGGGTCAGTGACATTCTGTGAGTGGGCCATGCGTAATTTCACGCTGGAGTCTTTACAAAGTGTTATGTTCTCTGATGAGTCCACGTTCACAAATTATGGTGCAGTGAATCGTCATAACATGTACTACTGGGCCGCAGACAATCCTTGGTGTGTACGACCTGTCGACCGTCAACGTAGGTGGTCTATTAACGTGTGGTGTGGAATCCTTGGGGATGAAATCATCAGTCCACACTACTTCCCAGGTACACTGACAGGTGAGTTATATCGCGCTTTTATAGACGACAGTTTGGGTGGTCTCCTTGAATATGTGTGTCTACACACGAGAGTCCATATGTGGATGCAGCACGATGGTCACCCACCCCATTCTGCGTGTGCTGTTGTGGAAGAACTAAACAACAGGTTTGCAGGCATACTCTGCTGCAGGATGAAAGTTTCATTCAGGATACATCCCCTAAGCTGTTGCTAAGCCTTGTCTCCACCATCTCCTTTTCCCATGAGTACTACTTCTGCGATTTGCGCAGGAAAACTACTTTGAAGTTTGGAGAGTAGGAGACGAGGTACTGGCGGAAGTACAGTTGTGAGGACGGCACGTGTAGCTTGCCGGGATAGCTCAGTCGGTAGAGCACTTGCACGTAAAAGCAAAGGTTCCAGGTTCGAATCCCGTTTCCGGCACACAATTTTAATCTCCCAGAAGGTTTAATAAATGTACTTAATCATGAGTGATAGAAAACAATATGCACATTTTCAGATGTCCGATGGTACACAAAGAAAAATTAAGTCTATTAGTTCACTACTTTTAAAGAACTATATTATTGTGAAATCACTTGAAGTTTGTGCTCATTCACCTGCTGTTATTCTTAATGTCAGCAACCACCACAGCATGTATTGGAAATACTGTAACATGTTAATTAAGTAATTATTCATAATATGATCCCGTAGGTAAGTCTCATAAGCTGTAGAAACATTTGAACATTTGAAATAAATAACACTTTTATCAAGCATCTAATTGCAAGTTTTCATTAACAAACTGCCAAAATCCGGATCAACCAGTTCAGTGAGAACGATATCATATAGACAACAAGACCATCCAAGATGCAGCTTCAAGGCTTCAAATCAATGCTAAAAGTAACTATTTCACTTATACACTTCTATTATACACTCTGGTGATCGCCATCCTGAAATGCTACATTCATGATAAAAGAGTGAAAAAGCGTCGTAATATAAATGTCGAAGTATTGTTATAGCAGTTAGATTTTGGATTCCAAATGGGCCAATGTTCTTTTTACAAATGGGTCCTGATTTTGTTGGCAGAGTGATTATCGTCGGATTCGCATGTGGAGGAACGTGGAACACGATTTTAAGACACAAACATTATGGAAAGAGACCTGTTTTCAGGGGTATCCGTAAATAGTGTGGACAGGTACTATGTAGATTACTGGATCACCTCCTCATGAAACGGCATAGGCTTATCGGCAAGATTTTACTGCTGTAAGCTATTGTGACGAGAGCAAAGATGTTGCGAGGTGCTATGGTCTCAGAGTTCGTATTGATGCAAGAGATCCGCAGCGGATTAGCCGTGTGTACTGGAGCGCCGTGTTGCGGTGTGCGCGGCTGTTCGCCGTCGGGGGTTCGAATACCCCATCGGGCATGGATGTTTGTGTTGTCCTTAGGTTAGTTTACCTCAGTTTAAGTAGTTTGTAAGCTACGGACTGATAACCACGTAGTTAAGTCCGATAGATATACAAACATTTGAATTTGAATTGATGCAAGAGCTGCCTCATGGCTCACACTCTCTTTCCTGTCGAGGAGCTACTCGGAGATTTAAAAATTAAGATTTAAAAATTAAGCCTTGTCTCCACCATCTCCTTTTCCCATGAGTACTGCTTCTGCAATTTGCGCAGGAAAACTACTTTGAAGTTTGGAAAGTAGGAGACAAGGTACTGGTGGAAGTATTATCTTGAGTCTGGTTAATTAGGCTTAGGCTTCTAATATTTTTTCTGTTACTACTCTTCTGATAAGCTTTCATGTGCTGACTCGTTCCATGCGACCTGCGGAACATTATAAATAAAAATAAACAATTTTACATTAAATTTATGCAATTTTTGGGGTAGTAGAGCAATATTTTTCTTCAGAATTGGATCATTACCGCGGTGGAGTGGCCGAGCACTGTAAAACGCCTTGCTGTGTAATGCGTGGTTGATCACTGTCTCAGGTTCGAGTCCTCCCTGGAGCATGGCCGTGTGCGTGTGTTGTCCTTAGGTTAGTTGAAGTTAGTTTAAGTAGTTTGTAAGTCTAGGGACTGATGACAATGGCATTTTGGTCCAATAGGTTTACAAAAATTTGAACATTGGAATTGGATCTTTATAACGAGAGATACTGTGATCTTACAATGTTTTAACCATAACCGTCGTTTATGTCTATTTTATGTTTCAAAACGCCAGTCTTCGAAACTACTAATCGAGTTTGAGAGGGAGTTTCAAAGGTATTGGGCAACATACAAACTGTATTTCATCCAAATTACTTCATGACACAAAATACATCACAATTTACAGTTTTTAAAATCTAAAATCGTGATGTCACTTTTTGTCTGAAGACATCTACACCTGCCTGCGGAACTGCTAGGTGAATTTTAACGTGATTTTCACAGCTAAATTAACCAACTCTTAGGGGAACGTGTTGGCCTTATGTCATCATGATTGGATAACGGAGAAAAGAAATAATGTAATTTAAAGTTTTAATCTAAAACTTTGAGTCTGTCTCTTGGTCTTTTTGAATTTTCGTGGGGTTCTGAATTAAAAGGGCACAAAGTTGTAGTAGCAATCCAAAAATGTCATGGATTATCCTCCTAAAGACGCTTTGGAAATTACATGTTCAACTAATAAATAGAGATAGCGGCTCTCTGTTGATCAAGACTTGGTGTCCAGTCTTGGATGGATGTATGGATAGGATGATGTGGGTGCACGATAGTGGGGTCTTTAGCGCCCTTTCAAGATAATTAGGCGACAAGTGTGAGCTGAGGAAAAAGTGAACGAAGAAGAACAGGCAACAGGATGGTAAGTACCTAAACTAGACAAATGGCATGGAGGACGGAACAAACACATAGACAAATAGACCATGTCAACAATTTCTCTCAATTAAGTACACGGCCGTAAAGGTACTCATAACGCAGTTCCAGGGTATCTTGAATTGATCAGTGATACAAAAGGGGATGTGCCAGCCATTATTTAACACACCAAAATCTCTAGCCTAAAAGCTTAGTCCAGAGTCGAGAAAGTTCACAAAATTTTAAAACGTTCATCACACTCGCTCCATTATCAGCTAAAGAAGAGGGCAGCACCAATGGGCAGACTGTCCAGACTCCTGGGCTCACTGTAGTCGTTGTGGAAAAGATGGGCATCTTCGTTCTGTTTGTCGGCAAATGTCAGGACAGTCACCCCCGACTCCTTACTGGCGTCAGGGGACAGTTCATGAACTACAAGGTATCGTTCCCCAGGATGATTCTCCCGCTACCAAATTGTTTATTGAGCTCAGAATAGCTAACCGAGACGTCCGCTTCCAAGTGGACACTGGGGCGACAGTCTCCCTGGTGAACCTCCTGACATATGCCCGTCTCGGCTACCCAGCATTTGGACCCACCCTCCCGCAGGTTGGTAGCATATGGTGACAGCGCGATCCCTATGGAAGGTCAATTTACTACTTTGGCAGCTTACAAAACGGTTACATGTCCTGTAACCCTCTTTGTGGTCAATAGCCACTCTGCTGGAAACATTTTCGGCATTGATGCATTCTCACTGTTTGGGTTCTCCATCTCCGATGAGGTGCAGGTCATCTCCGACACAGTTCCTTTCCAGAACCTTGATGACCTTTGTGCCTCTTTTGGGTCTCTGTTTGAACCAGGTCCGGGGCGTGACACCAATTTTGAGGCACATATTACTTTACGTCCAGATGCAGTGCCTCGTTTCTGACGTGCACGCCCTCTTCCGGTCTCTCTACGGATGGTGGTAAAGCTGGAACTAGACCGTCTGCACGCCGCTGGAGTCATCGAACCTGTCAAAACGAGTGTCTGGGCCTCACCACTGGTAGTGGTACTCAAGCCCAATGGCGCCCTCCGGCTTTGTGGTGATTTTAAATCCACCATCAATGCCCAGGCACAGGTCGAAACCTACCCAATTCCACGGCAAGAGGACCTCCTCACAAAGCTTGTTGGTGGCGAATACTTTTCCAAGATAGACCTGGGTGACGCCTATTTGCAAATCCCGCTCGATGACGAATCTCAACGAATTGTGGTCATAAATACCCCTTTTGGTCTTTACAAATACAAACGTTTACCCTTTGGGATTTCTTCAGCTCCACCCATCTTCCAGAGATATCTCGAACAATTAACCATGCCTATACCCGGTTGTGCCAACTATCTTGACGATGTTATCATTACTGGGGCTACACGCCAGGAGCACTTGCAAAACCTCCGCATCCATAAGAGGGCCTAGTTTTCTCATTGTATGGATGCGGTGGACGGGACAGGAAGCATGTCAGAATAATAAAGTCCACTACCTGTAGTTCACTCTGCTATAATTATAAGAACCATTTCTCCATCCTGTTGTTAACTGTTTGTGATTCGACGTACAAATTCTTATTTATAGACGTTGGAGCAATGGGAAATCGCTCGACTCAACTGTGTTTCATAATACAGTGTTAAATAAAAAAACTACAAGATGGTACGCTAAGTTTTACCTGCACCAAAACAACTGTCATTATCGTTTGAAGGACCTATGCCATTCATGTTAGTAGGAGATGAGGTTTTGCATTGTCACAATTCATTTTGCGCCCTTTTGGTGGAAAGTATTTACACATTAAAAACGTGTGTTCAACTATAGACTGTGCAGAGCACGAAGGTACATCGAGTATACAATTGGAATTCTTGCAAACAAGTGGCGCATTTTATATCGACCGCTCGATGTTAAATTAGATTTGACAGAGTCTATTGTGAAGACATGTTGCCTGCTCCATGACTTTGTGCGTGATCGTGATGGAATACAGTTTGAGGATACGTCAACTATTCAGGGATTGCAGGACATGTCACCTTGCTTAGTCCATGGAGGAAATATTGTGAATGGTGTCAGAGAAGATTTCGCAATCTACTTCGTCAGCCCTGAAGGCGAAGTGCCTTGGCAGCTGAAAAAAAAATGCTAAAAATGTTATGTGAACATTAATGTCATTAGGCCTAAATGTTCATTTGAAATGTGCAGTGTTCAATTATTACCATGTTCACTGTAATATACCATATTGTTGCATTGTTGAACTGATTAAAATTGCAATTGAAATTATAATTACAATGCATTTTTTCGTATTAAACTTGTGTTTACCTAATTGAACAAAACCCAAGCACAATTACTGTTCTCATATTGGTGTCAAAAACTTGTAAGTCAATAGTATTATGCTAGATAAATAAAATTCATTATTATAGTAACAATATATGCATAAATAATATTTTAACTGTATTTTCCGGACCATAAGGCAGAGCGCTTTAAATGTTTGTAGAGCTTAAGGGACTTAACTGTGGGATCATCAGTCTCTAAACTTACAGATTACTTATGAACTACCATATACTAAAGACAGCACAAACATCCATGCTCGAGGGGGGGGGGGATTCGAACCCGCGACGGGGAGCGCTTTAAAAGACCACGAAAAGACGCACCCTAAATTTTGTTATGAAAATTTTGAAATAAAATTATTTTTTTTTTAATTTTTTTTCTTTCGCCCTTTAGGGGTGAGATTATGGTTTCTGTGCTCATCCGTTTTGTCCATTCTTCTCGCATTGAGACTGCATAACAGTTACACTTGCTATTGGAAATGCAAAACAAAAGATGCGAGGGATACCATTCTCCATGTGCACAAAATTCGTTATTATTTCTTGACATGCATTCATTTTCATCACTTTGTTACTGTAGTAATCGCTTTTCATATCCCAAATAACAGGATGGCTTTCCACTTCACTTGTAAAATGTTCTGTGTTAATGAAATCTAAACTCATGGCTGCTCTGTGTAGTGATCACTGGGCTCAGCAAAGGCTGCCTGTCTGTTGGCAACTCTGCACTGCTGTGTGTGTGATTGGTGTCCCAGTGTGAACACTCCAATACAAGCTAATGCATGTCCGGCGGTGACTGCAGCGATCACAGTGTCGGCGTGCGTCGCATGTGGCGAGGGTAAGTCACTGCTGGGTCACCGTGACAGTCAGTGTCCCAGTCTAAACGCTCCAATTCAAACGAATTTATCTCTATCAATGACCGTCACCGGTGACTGTTACAGGTGTCCCAGAGTGAAACGAGCCTAAAACCTGCCACACCCATATCTAAAAAACAGTCCAAAAGGCCTCATAGCTCAAAGCAGATTATGAAAAATCCTTTTCGCAGCTGGCCGAGCAACGCTATTGTAAGCAGATGTATATGGAGTGGACCACATGGTATACGCCTGGCACACCATTAGGAGCTGTCGCCATATATGGAGCAGTGGTTCAGCAGCCTCGGCACAAAGGTTTGGTACAGGGATGGTAGGAAATGCCCCGGTAACCAGCTGAATCCATTCATGGTGCACCACGTCCAGCATTTTTAGATATGAAGGTCTTGCAGTCCCATACACCGTGCAGCCATAATCAAGTCGAGATCGTACAAAGGCTCTATAAAACAGAAGCAGACAAATCCTGTCAGCTCCCCATGAAGTGTTACTAAGGCACTTTAAAATATTTAGTGCTTTGAGGCACCGTCTCTTGATGTCTTTAAGATGCGACAACCAGGTAAGTTTAGAGTCAAATGTGAGACCCAGAAAACGCACAGTGTCTTTAAAATTCAGAGCAGTGTCCCACATCCGCAGTTCAGGGAAGTTAAAAATAGAACGAGTACGGTTAAAATGAACACTCACCGACTTATCAGTCGAAAATTTAAAACTTGTTTTTTTGTGCCCATTCGTCCAACCGTCTGAGTGTTAGCTGCAACTGACGAGTTGTCATTGCAAGGCTGGAGGAAGAACAGAAGACAGAGAGGTCATCAACAAATAGTGAACACTGGATAGGACTTAAAACTGTTAATGGCTATAGCAAACAAAGTCACACTTAAAACACTACTCTGTGGGACACCGTTTTTCTGCTCAAAGCGGTCAGAGAGCACGCCACCAACTTGATACCTAAAATAATGTGGAGAAAGGAATGACAATAAATATAGGAAGACAACCACGAAATCCCCATTTGTGAAGGTGCCTGAGTATTATATGTCTCCAAGTAGTATTGTAGGCCTTCTCGACATTAAAAAATACGCGCTGAAGTTGGTGACAGCGCAGGAAAGCCTGTTGTATAGCTGCCTCCGGAAAGGCAAGGTTATCGAAGGTGGAATGGTATCTCCTGAACCCACACTGGAAGTGACTAAGGAGCTGGCTGGATTCCAACATCCAGACAAAGCGGTGGTTGACCATTCGCTCTGAGGTCTTTCCCACGCAATTAGTGAGGGCAAAACTGCGATAGCTGTTTGAGCATGTACGATCTTTTCTGGGTTTTAAAAGGGGGATTAAAATCTCTCCACGAGTCAGGAAAGTGACCTGACGACCAAATGGCATAAAAAGGTTGAAGAAGGGTTTCTTTATTTCACTGTGTTAGGTGTCGCAGCATACTGTAGTGGATTGTATCATTGCAAGGGGATGTATCACGCGCTACAGACAATGCAGAATCCAGCTCCCACAGTGTGAAGGACGGTTGTAATCCTGACAACTGTCTGCAACCATTCTGTGGCGATGAAATGTTGGATCCTGACTATCGGTGGGTGTAACATTGGCAAAATAGATAGCCATGATCTGGGCAATGTCTCATGGGCTGGTTTGGAGAATGCCAGTCCTCATTACAGCAGCTACTGGACACCTCCCTCCTTTCCCGGAAATCCTCCAAATGGTCTACCATATGGTAGGCTATTTAAAGTAGAATGGGAAATGGTACTGAGGAACCATTGCCACGATCTCTTTCGACTCTGTCTTATTATTTGGCGACATTTGGCCCCGCCATACGAAAGGTTGCAAGGTTATCCGCAGTTGGCTGGCTCTTAAACTGACCCAGAGCTGCACGCTTGCCCCCAATTGCAGAGCGACATTGCAGTCCAGCAAGAGACAGGCTGCCCTTTTGGTTGTCCTAATGACAGTGGCATATGAGCCTCAGCAACACTGTGCATCGTTTGAGTGATATAGTCCACCCATTCATGGACATTGTCGTGAGTTTCCAGCTCAGCAAGTTGGTTGAAAGTGTCCAGTCAGCTTTACTGATCACCCATTGAAGTGATCTGCTTTCGGGCTCTACTCTATCTGGCAGGTGAATCCAGATGGGGAAATGGTCACAAACATACAAATCATCGACCACTTCCCAGTGAGTACTGTGGGCGACGGCTGGTGAGCAAAGTGAAAGCTCTTTGGCGGAGAACGATCCTGTTGCAGTACAAAAGTGCGTGAGCTGTCCTGTGTTTAATAAATGTGCGCTTGACGACATGAGAAGCCTTTCAGTTGCTCGACCCCTGGTGCAGGTACTGGTACTGAGAGCCCCAAAGCACGTCATGTGTATTAAAATCACCACAAAGGATGTATGGTTGCGGAGCTGTGTAATCAGGTCTTCGAGGGCTTCTATATCAAATGTGTCATGAGGGGTCAGATACAGGGAGCACACCGCCAAACTGTGATGCACATATACAGATACTGGAACGGCTTGTAAATGTGTGGTGAGAGAGAAGGGCTCATCTGCTGAGGTCGTCCTTCTTATGGAGAATATAGCAGCATAGCTCAGGTTTGTCTGAGAATTTAAAATTTGTCTCTTGTAGACATATATAGATCGGTCTAACCTGAGTCAGTAAAAGTAGTTCCTCCACATGCGTCCTGTAACCCTGAAAGTTCCACTGTAGTATTGGAGCCATCTTTCCCAGAGGTTGGATATTGGCTCTCTCTTTCTTCTTAACTGGAGACACTGAACGTGGTGGAGGTTCAGTATTGGAGCGAGATGTTGGTGCCAGTGGGAGGTCAGTGTGGGAGCGACATGGTTGCCCCAGATCGACGTCCACCTCCATGAACTCTGGAGTGGAATCAGAAGAAGTATCTGATGCAATAACAGTGACAGGTACTGAAGGCTTACTTTCCAGTTGCACCTTTATCTGCGACTTTTCAGTTGCTTTTTTTTTGTCTTAGATGGCTTGGCGGTTGGGGCAGTAGAAATAGTAGCGGCCACTGAAGGTTTTTGGGCAGCCTCTACGATGGAATGAACTAGGGGTTCTACAAAAGTAGTATCCGTAGCTTTTTCGGATGTCAATAATGCTGCAGACCCTGAAGCTACCGCTGTCTGGCAGGTACACTAGCAAGTGCTGGTGTTGGTGCTAACACTAACAACCTCTGTCTGAGTAGAGGTCTCAACTTTAGCGACTGGTTTTTGGAGAACTGACGAGAAAGAAGCTATGTATGCAGGTGGTTGCATAGCCATGAAGATTTTTTTTCGTTTCAGCTTATGAGATGCGCCTGGCCTTCCTCTGAAAAGAACAGACGTTCATCTATCACTAAGTTTTCAAATGGAACTATGGCCTGTCGAAACTTTTCTCTCGTGTGATCCACAATGAGTCGTATTTTCACAATAATATCGTGAGACACAGCTGAATTGTCACTAAAGTTCAATAAAGGTAGAATCAGTTTGTATCGATCCCTGGCCATTATTTGAGAAAATATCAGTGTTTGCAGCGGAAAATCTGTAGACCAATATTTAGTTCTAATTCCTTAGTTCTTGGCATAAGTAAGGAACATAAAACAGTAAAATTCTGCAAGTTTTACAGGCTTTCATCATGCCAATCTGCTGGGTAATGTTGACATTTTCAGCGTGATAATGCATAGTAATTATTAATTTCTATACAAATGGCAGACATAAAATCGTAAGACATGAAGTACAAAAAGAAATCCAAATGACTCGCCGAATCTCTGAAGTCTATCTTTACACCACTAAATGTGTTGACGAAATTGTGACGTATCGTCACAGTATAGTCTTCTGACCAATCATACACCATTCTTCCAGTCACAGTGGTACCTCCCAGTTCTTCTTTTCCTTCTTCAGAAGAAGAATCTTGCGATGGTGAAGGTTCTACAGAAGCTTCAAATATATTCACTTCTTCATCTGAAGAAATGTCCGAAGATGCATTATTATCCTCATCACTACTATTCATGAATACATCCATGATTTTCTTGTCTGATAAGACACACCCCGACATTGTAATAGCAATAGACTCATTTCCTCTTTTGGGATATCTACCAGATCCCTGCACAACAATAAACTTTTCCTGTAGTTGCACTCAATGGCAAATTCACTGATGAATTTCGCTGTCTGCAGGTTAGTTCCCTGCTAGGGAACTTGATGTCTTAATCAATAATGCCCCATTGCGCAGCTGTTTCACGGATTTTAAACTTCCAGCCATTCACTCCAAAACTTTCTGGGTATAAAATAGCTATATCTTTTCAAAGGAACCCTCTTTCCTTTTAATAATAAAAAACACATTCTGTGGAGCAGCATGTGCTCTGTTATGATACCCTGCACTTTGTTTTAATGGACCCAGAGAACTGGTTACCTGAGCCCTCTTATGTGGTTGGGTGGTGTTACCTGCCAATGGTACACCCATCCCACCAGGAGGTTTAAAATTTCTCAAAGGTTCCATCTCGGTCCCACGAGCAGCTAGGGAACTAAATATCCACCTAGACAGAGATTCGCATGACTAGGTAAGCCTTATATAACTGAGGCTCGGTAGTATCCCCAGCGGTCGCTCGCTAGTGACTTTTCCACCTCAACAGCCATGCATCCTATCAGCACGTAGCACACCTTAGGATTGAGGGTTTTCTTAGTGTTAATTCCTTCCTTGCAATCTGGGTGATCAAGCCAACATCCCCCTTCCCTAGTACACGCAACGTTTCACCACTGTACCACATGGTGGTCGCTGAAGTGTGCCCAGAGGTTATGGTGTCAGAGGACTGGCTGCACGTACCAGTCCCCAGTTCAGGACCCCAGGTTCGCCAAGCCCATACTCAGCATATTAATGCTGAGCCCTGAGGTGGTGTCCACCAGTCTTGAGAATAATAAAAGCAAAGCAGCGGTGCACATTGAAACCAATCCCATCAAGACATACAAAGAAGATGAGGACGCATTGTTAACACCGCACAATACGTCAACGTAGATATGTGGTCAACACAGCACTGAAGAGCATAGTTGCTTACCTGAAGAAGCGCTTCGCCCACCACTTCCCTGAAACATGTGGAGATAGGGGGGAGGGGGGAGGGGGGAGGGAGGGGATGGGGAGTATATAAACACGGCATCCAGCAGAGATGACTCACGGATGGGATCACCTGATTAAATTCATGAGAAATACATTGTCCAATAATAACGCAACAAATCGGAAGTTTGCAATGTTGCATTTATTTTGCCACAAACTATCATAATCAGCGGATTTTAAAGTAGGAGCATTTTAAAGAAAAGACAACAATGTTTTCTTAGTTTTTTAGAACTTAGCATGTGTATGCACACCCACATTCCGACAACTGGTTAATGTGCTCAGTATGGGGTTCATACTCCATACTGATCTCATGTTAAACAGTAACTCCAATTCTACCTTGCAGACCTGCTTGTTAATATTGGAGGATTTGTTGGTGGATACTGACATGAAGCAGCCCACCTTCATAGTGCACCTTTATGGGATTAAAATTTGGAGAGCGCACAGGCCACACCATATATACAATATCGTCCGTTTCTGACAAAACATAAACCATCCGTGCTGCCAAGGGCGTGGGGAAAAATATGGAATCTTTTACTCCACCCAACATTAGTAGTGAGAGCAAAAATCAAGCATTGCACTAGTAACATATCACAATGCAATTTAAAGACTGCAGTAGACTGAAAAATCGTCATCAGAAGGTCGGAATAATAAATCAATCTTGTGCTTTGAACGAAACGAAAGTCAACTAATAACAAACTGAGATGACAGACTGATTTATGTTTCAAGCTTCCAGCGCATCAAGTGGGGTGACGGAAGACGGGGAGGTAAGTCAATGTTGTGTTACCGGTATAGCATTCGACGTGTCATGAGCTTTCCCATAATAATAATAAACAAATCCCAGTATTTCCTCTCTTTCTTAGTATTTAACCCATTGTATTTGTTTTTATAGTGAGTGCAATGTATCACATTTCTATCACTTTCGTTTCACAAGTTACTCAAAGTGTTTAATTGTGTGTGAACATATTGTGTAGGCATCACGGCGGCGAAAGCTAAAATTTCCACAAGGCGTAAACACAAGACAGGTGCGAGGAAGAAGAATGTGGAGGCTGCTAGGTGACACTGAAGATACAGCGATCTGTAAAAGATTCATTTATTAGTTACACAAAAAATTGTTAATGTTAAACTTGGTACAAAACATTTTGGCCATGTCATCTCGAACGCATTCCTGGTGGAGTCTTGAGACACTTGACCTCTTTATTGTAATTTTAATTCCCCTAAACAGGGGCTGGCTGTCAGCACTCATAGGCGCTCTTCAACCTACAGAAATAAAAAAATTTGACACTGTAGAAACATATAAAACATAAAGGAGATAAAAGATTGGAGATGAAACACATATAAAACGGAGATGTTAAATGGAGATAATACAAAGTATTTAAAACGGAGTGGAACAGTGGCGTCATAAAAGTTTTGATACGGTGATGGTGGAGAGTAAAACAGCTGCTCGAGGTCAAGTGGCACACACACAATTAAAATGAACACTGGGCGGCGGCTGTGAGTTGACCGGCCGCTATCGTTGAATTAAAACGAGAAATACATCACACATGCAGAGAAACACACACTTTAAAACTGACGGTGTCGGCTCGGCTTGGCCGTTCACTGTCGTTAAAATAAAAAGACGTAACTAAAGGGCACCACACTTGCGAAGCACACCCACAGAAGCACATCAGAAGGTTCACATACGGTGGAGCACACACGGTATTAAAGATGTGACGTGGGGGGAAAGGGGGATGAATAGAGAGGGAGAGGGTAGGGGGGAGCCACAGGGCCAGTGGGGAACGGACAGGGGGAATGATGTCCCAGGAAGCCATGGGGAAGAAGGAAAGGGGAGGGCTGTAAGAGGAGGATCCGGAGGGATAGCTGGGTAGAATGAGGAGGGGAGAAGGGCCGGAAGGGATGGATAGTTGGGGCCAGAAGGGATGGATAGTTGGGGCCCTCAGGGAGAGAAGGGGAAAGAGGGAGCAAGGGGAAGGATTACAGCTGGTATGAAGAGTAGATGTCAGGTTGGAGGGCATCATCCGGGAGGGAAAGGGTACGGAAGGGAAGGGATCTGGAGTGTGGACAAGTGGAGTGCAGGTGGAATACAGTGGTGGAGGCGTGGCAACGGACCAGGTGCAGAGAGGAGGGAATGGACTAGAAGATTAGGTGGGTCTGAGTTGCGTTGCTGGATATGTAACGGAGGTGGAGATGTTCAATAAAGAGAACGTGTCGGGGGAAAGGAATGAGATTGTAGAGGATCCACGTGGGGGAGGGGGAATAAAGGGGGATATGGAAGGCGAGGTGGAGGGCATGGTGCTCCAGTATCTCCAGAGATTTGTAGAAGAATGGGAGAGTGGAGATTCAGGCTGGATGGGTGACACATAGGATAGGATGGATGAGGGATTTGTAGATATAGAGGACGGTAGAAGGGTTGAGGCCCATGTTCAGCCAACAAGGAGTTTGAGGAGGGAGAGGCGGGAGTGGGCTTTTCCTTGGATAGTGCGTAGGTGGGGAGTCCAGGAGGGGGTGCGATCAATAGTGAGGCCCAGGTACCTTAGGGTAGGGGTGAGGTGGATGAGACGGTGATGGAGGGTGAGAAAGAAATCTCGAGGATGGAAGGTAGGGGTAATATGACCTACAATGGTCGCCTGGGTTTTGGTAGGATTTATAGACAGGAGCCACTGGTTGCACCAAGCAGCGAAGAAGTCAAGGTGTTCTTGGAGCAGGCAGTTGGAACGGGCGAGGGTGGGAGCTAAGACAAGGAAGCAGTGTCATCAGCATATTGGAAGAGGTGTATGGGAGGGGGGCAAGCTTAGGCATATCAGAGGTTCAGGAGATATATGAGGGGAGAAAGGACAGAGCCTTCGGGCACACCAGCGGAAGGATAGAAAAGATGGGAGTCGGTGTTGTGGATGGTAACATAGGTGAGGCGGTTGGAGAGGAAGGAGGCATTGACCCAGACGAGGTTGATGGGAAGAGCATAGGTTTGGAGTTTGAAGGCCAGAGTGCCAGACCTGATCATAGGCCCGTTCAAGGTCTCAGGACACAAAGATGGCGGCACAACGGGAATTTAGATGGAGGGAAAGGAGTTGCGTAAGGCGAAGGAGTTGGTAGTCAGTAGAGAAGGAAGGACGAAAGCCACATTGGGTGTCAGGGAGGAGGTGGTGGAGCTGGAGGTGGTGATGGATGCGACAGGACAGGATGGATTCGATGACCTTGCTGTACACTGGGGTGAGGAGAAGGCATCAGAGGGGGGTTTGTTTAGTTTTAGGAACATGAGGACTCAGGAGATTTTCCAGAGGCGGGGGTAGCAGCCAGTGTAGAGGATGGTGGTACAGAGGGAAAAAAGAGTGGTGAGGAAAGGGAGGGGACATTCCTTGAGGTGGCAGTATGTGACGCGATCATGGCCGGGAGCCATGTTGCGTTTGGTGTGCAGTATCAACTGTATGTCGTGTGCAGTGATTGGGGTGTTCAGGTCTGATGGGGGGATGTGGTCCAGGTATTGAAAGCCAGGAGCTAGGGGTGGGATGGAGACATCGATTTTTTCATGGACATCTGTGAACAAGGAATAATCAAAGTTAGGATTGTTGGGGATGGAGAAGACATCAGAGAGGAAAGAGGCAAAATGGTTATCCTTACTGGCATTGTCAGGAATGGACTGGTCAAGGTGGACGAGAGGGTAAGTGGGCGTAGTTTTCGATCCAGTAAGGCGGTGGAAAGCGTTCCAATACCGAGACGAGTTGATGGGGAGGTGGGCATTAAGACGTGTCACTGTCTGATGCTAATCCCGGCGGTTTTTGGCAGTCAGGAGGTTGCACACGTGTCGCTGGATTTGCCAGTGGCAGAGAAGTGTATCCCGTCATATGTGCGGGGGAAGGAGCGGTACAGGCGGTGGGATTCCTGCAGGAGAAGGACAGCCTGTGGAGGGAGTGTGGGACGGCGTGGCTGGCAGCTTTGTTTGGGATGTGGGAATGGATAGCATCAGACAAGGTCTGCTGAAGGAAGGAGGCAGCTTGGTCGATATCGTCGAGAGAGTGGAGGGGGAGAGAGTGGCTTTCGACCTTATGGGTGATGGAGACGCAAAAGGCATCCCGGTCTGCTCAGGAATAGTCATGGACGAGTTTAGGAGGGAAGGCGGGTGAGGATTCCGTGGGTGATGGACATTGGGGGTGAGGGTAAGGAGAACAGGGTCGTGAACACTGGAACACTGCCTATGGTGTCAAGCACGTCAGCGGTGATGCGCCGAAGGAGACAATGACAATGTCAGGGGTTGTGTTGCTACAGGGGCAGGGTGGCGTGGGAGCGGGACAATGTCGCCATTGATGGTAGGAATGAACTGATGCCACCGACGGAGTTCAGCAGGAGTGCAGAAGTGCATACTGAGGTCATCGGCGACCACGTAGGTTATGAAGGTGCTATCGATGTGAGCAAGGAAGTCAGATAGGAACATGGAAGCAGACATAAATCGTGGCACAGGTGACGGTGAGGGAAGGGAGAAAGAGGGTGAGGATAAGATGTTCATAAGGGATGTTGAGGAGGGGATGTGGGCGAACCAGGTGGTGTAGGAGATGGCCAAAACTACTCCACCTTGAGCAGGGGGATGGGGAGAGTCGTGTCAGTGTAGGATATAGGGGCTGGTACTGACGTGTAGGGGAGGGAGGAGAAACGTTTCGTTGAGGAGAAAGGCACCCACGTGGTATTGGGTTAAGGTGTCCATGAGGAGGAACTTATTGGTGGGAAGGGAGCGAATAAATTTACGCGTCTTACATTTCGCGTAAAGATCACAAAGACAAGATAAGAGAAATTAGGGCTCGTACGGAGGCATATAAGCATTCTTTTTTTCCTCGTTCTATCTGGGAGTGGAATAGGAAAGTAAATGCTTAGTAGTGGTACAGTGTACCCTCCGCCACGCACTTTACGGTGACTTGCGGAGTATGTATGTAGATGTAGATGTAGAATATTGGAGTACATGATGTTAAATTGTTGCTGCGCCATAATGAGGTTGAAAGGTGGGGAAAAGGAGAGGGTAAGGGAGCGGGTGTGGGGACGGTCGGTTCGGGAGAAGGAGAAGTGAATGTAGTTGTGGGAGGTTGTGGTCTTAAAATTAAGGTTGAAGTGGGAGCGAGCGGCCAGGGAGACTTCGTGGAGGGTGTGAGGGCACTGGAAAGGGTGGATATTTTGGAGGACGATAGTCAGGAAGCGGATGATATCATCTGCTGTGGGGGAGAGCATAAGGAGTTATTGGCGGCAATTGGGGGATCAGTGGGATGGACGGGGATGGTAAATTCTTCTTTGGTAGGAGGGAGACGGGACTTACATTTGTAAGAGTAGGTGGAGTGTGCCCCACCGCAGGTGTTACAGGAGGGGGCGACAGTGAGGTTAGGGCAGGAGGTTTGGAAGTGTTGCCCTTTGCAGTGTGGGCATACAGGGGGAGACAGCAATGTCTGGTAAGGTGGTCATTATAGGTAAGGCACTGGGAGCAACGGTACAATTGGGGAGGTGCTCAGGAAGTGGTGGAGGCGGTTATAAATAAGGGCCCCATTATGGAGGAGGTGGTTGATGGATGGCGCGTCTTCACCGAAGATGCACATGTGGTAGGTGGGGCCTGTCTCATTGTTAATGAGACAAGCAGAACTGATAGAGAGGCAGGGATCCCGCTGGAGTTCCTCCAACACCTCTTCCTCTCTGATCCCCAGATTCAATGTGGTGATCACAACAGTGAGGGTGAAAGGATGACGGAGAGGAGGGGATTGGCGATTGGAGGCTGGAGGGGGGGAGGGGGACAAGGGTGGCATTGGGTGCAAAGTTGATACAGGGTAACATGTGGAGGATCTATTTGTGGAGTTCGGGGTCAAGTGCTTTGAGGAGGTCAGAGTCCCTAAGTGGGAGGATTCAGGAGATGGGCGCAGAAGGGGCATACTGCTATAAGAGGAGACTGAGAGCACGGCAGTCTAGGAGTTGGGAGTGAGGGTTATTGAGGACGAAAGTGTGGAGATGGAAGGGGGAGTGGCGGGGGAGGTGGTGAAAGCTGGGTAGGGGGCAGAGGGGCGGCTTCCATCAGGACCGGTAGGCTTCTTTGTGACCGAGGAGGTGTCGTCTGTGGACGTTCGTTTGGACTTCTTCGGTTTGGAGAGTTGCTGGGAGACAGGGGTGACTGGAAGGTGGCGCAGAGCTGGCGCTGTGGAAGTGTCGTCGTTGTGGGGTGGAGAGAGAGAGAGAGAGAGAGAGAGGAGTCCACGGCAATCTGTCAGGTGCGACCCATGGTAGGGTCACCGCTGGAGTTGGGGAGGGGGGGAAGGAATCAAGTGGGGGACCTGTGGAAGAGGCAAGAGAGTGTGGGACGAGGGCAGCACCTTGTGTGGGGGGCGGAGGAGAGGGCGACAGCTGAGGGAGTGGTGAGGGTGAGGAGGGAGGGAATCATAGCAGGAAGAAGAGGGGAGGATGTGCTCCAGGAGATGGTGGTGGGGACATGAGAGGGCGTGGTAAAAATGACAGTGGAGGCCACAGTAGTTGGGGGCAAGGTCGACATGACTGCATCGAAAAGTCACCTCAAACGTAGATCACTGCTGCAGGAGCTGCGGCGGTGGTGGACGTGCCTCCCGGCGGCCCAGGTGGGGAGGGTAGCGGCGAGCCGCGACGCGATGAGGCGGCGGTGGTGGGACGCGCTCCAACGGGCTGGGGGCCAGACAGAACTCGCTGGGCGGCGGCGAGCTCGGCGTGGGCCAGAGATGTACCTTCCGGGGCGAGAATACGGCGGCCGCGGTGGCAGCGGCAGCAGCAGCGAAAACAGGGGGCGTCAGACACCGATGGGGCGGCGAAACGACGTACTGCAGTCTGGAACGGCCGGGCGGAAGGGGCCCTCGTCGGCAGTCGGCAACTGCAGCACTTCGCGGCGGCAAATAACACGCGAAGTCGTCTGCAGAGCACAGCAACGGACGAAAAACGAGTTGCGAGACGCGAAACACAACAAATATCACACAAAGTAACGCGACAGTAGCGATTTGAAAGATGAGGCACTTGATGTAGATGAATCTATAAGGACTACTTGTCAGTTCGGTAATTTATAATTGTCACAAGCTAACTATAACTGCTGCAGGAACAAGACAAAGCCTAATGATCCCTATCAGGAGATGCGATCGCGATCGCCGCTAACTATACTATCAAACAAAGAGTTCTTCGTGGCGACTGCACTTACTCCCTTAGAACTGAGAGGCGGAGTGCAGTGCGTGGTGCCCGACCTGGATTCGTGAAGGCGCTACAGTCGAGTTCCTGCAAAGGCAAACCTATCTATCCGCTGTCAACTACGTGTAGTATCGAGCTGTGATAGTACACACATGGAGTTTACTAAGGAGATTAATTCAGTTTGATGACCTTGTATCCACTACTACATAACCTTATCTACCGAGTATTAAATCACACAAACTTCTGCTTCATTTTATTGAAAACAAAAGAGACATGTTTTACCCACAACTTTTGTTTCGTAGTTTCTTTTGATGCTGAAAAATAATAGGACTATTTCGTAATTTTTTCAAGATGGAAAGTAGCAACTTAAATGAAACGCAGATTAAGTCAGTGCGTCGGCCAATGTTTCTCAAAATTTTTAATCAGACACGTCCTTGTGACGACGCTCCCCTATCACAATTTACTTCACCACATCAGCTTCATTTCGAGACGTTTTGAAAGGTATGTGAGAAAAATAAATAAATAAAACTAAACCACACATTCTCGTGGTATGCCCATACAATAATCAAGTCATTCTCTGTGGTTCATACATCTTAGCAAATACTTTCTACTGTGTTGTTGATATTACCAACATAATCGCGTAAGGCCATCGGGATAGGAAGTAAAATTTAACCGGCAGCCTTAATTCCGGTGCTATAAGCACATACATTCTTTTTTCGCCTGTCATTGGTTATGTCAAAGTGGCACACCAATAGCTACACGAAATATGGTGTGTTGCCAACCTTTTCGCGCTACGGAACAGCCACTGACGGTCCCCTTTGCCTGTGATATCAACTTTGGCGTAAAATTTTACGAACCATCGCGCCGACCTTGCTAGATTATATTGGCAATAACAACAACACAATAGAAAGTCTTAGCCAAGATGTCCAAAGCATATAGAATGACTCGGTTAGTGTATCGTACAGACCATAAAGTAAATAAATAATGCTCTTCCTGCTCTATGTTTGATAGGGTCTTGTATGTACCCTTGTCTGCTCAGTAAAAATAATTGCCTTCGTTAGAGAAGATTTCATATTAAAAAAACTGTGCTATCATGCCATTGGCCAATGAGAATGTCATGTGATTTCCAGAATTCAGGTTCTGTTGCCAACAATATAACGCGAAGCCGTCGGGATGGTTAGTAATATTTAACCAGGGCTGGCAGCTTTGTTGTTTTTGGGAATGTGTTATACTTTTGGACGTTACTGCGGGCTACTGAGTTAAATGGGTGGAGTTGAATGGCGTTAACTATCAATTTTTGTTTTCTTACAAAGTTGTCATTATTACTTACAATACAACCCGAGCCATTTACGTGCACAAATTCACATACCGTGCTGTGATTTTAAATTTAAAGAAAGTAATCGTTTGAAACACTGATCATTTGCAATATTTGTTAAGAACGTCGCTGTCAGTGGCCTGAACTTTTACCTGCCGGAGGATCATTTATTTCCACACCCAGAAAAGCTACACAGCTTCTTGTCAACAAACTCGTTCTGTTTATTAGAAGAACTTTTAGAAATGCCAAATATCAACCTAAACATGTAAAGTAAAATAGCCGGCCGCGGTGGCCGAGGGGACTGAGGCGCTTCAGTCACGGTCTGCACGGCCACTGCGGTCGGGGGTTCGAATCCCCCCTCGGGCATGGATATTTGTGCCGTCCTTAGTCTTAGTTAGTTCATAAGTAGTTTGTAAGTTTAGGGACTGATAACCCCGTAGTTAAGTCTCATAGACATTACAAACATTTTTTTAAAGTAAAATATAATAAACTTTTTGGTTAAGTGAACTGACGAAGTCTAATGCATTTAATAATGAGGAAATAAAATGGTAGTGTGGCCCGGTTTTTTTTCATATAATAATGATGAATGACGAAGAGAAAATCTTAATTTGAAACATCGATGTTTCCAAAAACATCAATGTTTTGGGTATCGATGATTTCCAACGCGTTGATGTTTTCTTAGTCAGTGATCTCTGGTAGTATAGAGATCACTGGTCCTGGTGTTGTCATAACGTGAGGAACTTGTTATTGTTGTGATTGTGACTGGTGTAATTTTGTGACATATTATTTTCAGTATATATTAAGCTCATAAAATGGCTACCTTAGCGTTGATGCAGAGGAGAGCAAATGTGAGTAGCAAGACACATTAGGTTGCATTTCCACGCGCTAGTCTTTCGTGTATTTTTCTGATTGTGTATGCTAACCTCGAGTTTTATTTGCCTGTTACATTGCGACTTTCTGTTAATACGACTTACTTTATTGACGACTAAAATACTATATTGTGTTGTAAATTCTGCCATAATGAGTATGTCATTACTGTGCTCAGTGCTGCGCACACCTGCAAGTTCGATCGTTACACATGGAATTAGCCCATAATAATGAAATATGTTGTTTTTGTTTTGATCTTCCTATAATGGTTTCCTTAATTCCGTGGCCTGATTCTGTGATTTTCTAGTTTATCAAACTATTTTTGTTTACGAGCTGATAGTCCATACAAGAAACTTACTAGTACCTCGTAATGAACACACACAAAGAGAGTAAGTGGAATCGCTTACGGATGTGGAAGCATTGATATTGTTCCGCTTTCTTTATTTTGCTGTGTTGCTAATACGTATTATCCATTACTAATAAACTACGGAACAAAACCTGTTATAAGGTCCAACTTCCCAAGCCAACCCTTACTTTTATTTAGATTATGGAGACCTGCTCGGCTATGTAACAGGAGGTTTACTATTATTTGAACTTCAGTCTGACCTCAAAAATATTCTTAAATATATCGTATTTCTGCTAACAGAACTCGCCTGATAACATTGGCAATCTTGTTATATTGATATTATCCAGTCACATGACAGCAAAAATGTTCTGTCATGAAATCTTCGTTTTATGAGTGCAATGTCTTTCACTGAGCAGATACAAAAACATGAAATGTTTAAGTTTCTGACAGAAAGTCAGATGTTAAGAATATTTTAATGATATAGTAAGGACAGTTTACAACTCACCACAAAGACATGGTGACGAGCTGCGACAGGCACATACAAAAGACACACACATACAATCTTTTGTGTCTTTGTGGTGAGTTGTAAACTGTCCTTACTATATTATTAATTTCAACCTGAACTTTCCATTATTTTAATGATCATTTTTAAAAATAATTTATTATGTAAACAGTTTCAGCATATTCAACTGCCATCATCGGATCTTACATTCCATGAAACACATGACAAAGAAAACCTTTTAAAAGTGTAATTCTTCACCAACATTATAGTTGGCTTGTCGCAATATAAATAAAACATTAAACATGCTTCATTGTGCTGTGCTGCGGTTACAGTAACTGTGGGAAATAGGATCCGGAAGTTCATTAGACTTTCACTGATGAAATATTAAAGGCTTTGAACAACTGGACATCACCAGGTATTGTGTAATGAGTAGGCCACTGCACCAATGGTTTAATTCTTACTTAACTGGAAGAATGCAGAAATTTGAGATGAGTGGTTCACATAAAAAAGGTAAAGCAGTCAACAATCCAAAGATTGGTTTGAACGCCACAGTGCTTTACTAGGCATGGTCCTGTTTGGAGTTGGTATGCCGTTGCCTTCCTCCGACTTTCGAACTGACTTACCCAGCCAGTAAGGAATACAGCATTCGTAGTGAGCTTCTTGATGCTGTCGCGTCGTTCAAATATCTAGGTGTAACATTGCAGAGCGATATGAAATGGAACGAGCATGTAAGGACAGTTGGGAGTAAGGCGGACAGCCGACTTCGGTTTATTGGGACAATTTTGGAAAGATGTACTTCACCTGTAAAGGAGACCATGTATAAAACGCTTGTACGACCACGACTTGAGTATTGCTCAAGTGTTTGGGACCCACAGCAGATCAGTTTAAAGGAAAACATAGAGGCGGGTCAGAGACAAGCAGCTAGATTTGTTACCGGTAGGTTCGACCAATGTGCGAGTGTCATGGAAATGCTCCGGCAACTCAATTGGGGATCGCTGGAAGAAAGACGACGTTCTTTTCATGAATTTCTGTCAAGTAAATTTAGAGGGCCGGAATTTGAAGCTGAGTGTAGTACAATCTTGCTGCTGCTTGCTTACATTTAGCGTAAAGACCACAAAGACAAGATAAGAGAAATTAGGGCTCGTACGGAGGCATGTAGGCATTCTTTTTTTTTCCTTGTTCAATTTGGGAGTGGAATAGGAAAGGAAGTGCCTAGTAGTGGTACAGTGTAACCTCCGCCACGCATCTTACGGTGAATTGCGGAGTATGTATGTAGATGTAGACCTGCAGTTTAACATTGGTTCCGAACCACAGTGCTAATACTGCTGGAGGTGAAACAAGTAGAAAGTGACAGATAAAAATCCTAGGACCTGGCGGGGATCGAACCCATGACCTTTGGATTTCTAGTCTGGCACTCTACCACTGTGCAACCGAGGCACACCATAATGCATATAAATCAGCTGTTTCCTCAAACTGGTGAACTATCAAGAATAGGGGCCCTGGGTGCTTTGCCTTTCTTAATAGGCCTATCTATTTATAACTTAACGTTCTATATTCACGAAGCTACAAACTAGTGCTTTTTGCTGATGATACAAGTGTAAAAGTAATCATGCCTGACAAACAAGAATTAACTGATGAAATTGCAAATAATGTCGTTCAGAAAATCATTGAGTGAATCTCTGCAAATGTATTCTTGTTAAATTTTGATACAACACAGTGTTTACAGTTCTGTACATTAAATGGCATGACTCCATTAATAAATGTAGACTTTGGACAGAAGTCTGTAGGTAAGGTAGGGTATACAAAAGTTTTAGATATGTATATTGGTGAGAGGTAGAATTGGAAGAAACACATTGATGAAATGCTACAAGGGGTATTTGTAAGATCCGTGCAAAGTTCGAGAGATGGCACCACCAGCGCATATCGAGGTCATGTTTAGTTGTATCATCTTCGGAAAGAATGCCTACCAAGTTTCAGCATATTGATCTATTTCTTTGTGTTTGGCATTCGTATACCAAGGAAGTCGAGTGATTGTCAAAGAATGGAAGAAAAGAATTTCATGGAGTGATTAAACATTACTTTATGAAAGGCAAAGCACCTCAGGAAACTAAAGAGAAGCTTGATAAAGATTATGGTGACCCTGCACCTTTGATTAGAACAGTTTATGAATAGTTTCAAAATTTTAGGAGTAGCCATTAGGGCACAAGTGCCACTGAACATTCTGGATGCCCTGTGGAGGTTACGACTCCAGAAATTATTGATAAAATCCATGATATGGTGATGGATGACAGAAGAATTAAGGTGCATGAGATTGCTAGTGCTGTGGTATCTTGAGTAAATGGGTACATAATATTTTGTATAAACACTTGGACATGAGAAAGCTATCCGCAAGAAGGGTGCCGCAATTGCTCATGTTTGACCAAAAGCGGTAGCTGTTGAGGAAGATTCCGCAGGACTTTATGCTTTGTTTCGTCACTGTGGATGAAATGTGGATACATTGCACTACTATTGAGACCAAGTAACAATTTGTTACCAAGGGAGACTTTGCACCAAAAAGGGGAAGACTTGTCCTTTGGCTGGAAAGATTATGGTTACGGTCTTTTGGGATTCACAAGTGATAATCCTCATAGAGTATCTGGAGCAGAATAAAACTATTACAGGTGCATATTATTCATTATTATTGGACCGTTTGAAAACTGAGCTGCAAGAAAAATGCCAGCGACCGGTCCACAAAAATGTCCTTTCCCATCACAACAATGCACCGGCATTCACCTAACCAGTTGCAGTTGCAAAATTATTGGACATAGGATTCCAACTCTTTTCACATTCCTCCCAGTGCTCCAGACTTGGCTCACACGGACTACTATTTGTTCCCCAATTTGAAGAAATGACTGGCAGGGCGAAGATTTCATTCAAACGAGTATTGTAGAAATTAATAGTTATTTTGCAGGCGTGCACAATTCCTATTATTCGGAAGGGATCAGCAAATTAGAACAGTATTTGATTTGATTTTTCCAGGGAAGCCAAAACAGTCTTGGTCCAAACCGCCACTGCCTGCACCGAAACTAAGTTTATTGTGCGGTATCGCTCCCTGTATATCTAATAACGCCAACCAATGCCCTAGAACAGTGCAAGGAGTCCCTTTACCAGTTCTTTATAAGGCACAATTTCTTCGGGTCTGGTTGTCCCAAATATTCTGTGCCTTTTATTCTCCAATGCAATGCATTCGAAGATTAGATGTGATGCAGTTTCATCACCGTCATCACAAATCCTATATTTACGGTCCTCTTCTGTTATTCCCGTTGTACGTAGGTGTTTTTTGAAGTTCCCATGGCCTGTCAGCAATCCAACCATGAGTCTAATCTCTCTCCTGTTCAGACCCAGGATTGCAGAGCTTCTTTCAAAACATGGCTTTGGCATCATTACCTTGCCATGTTTTTGTTGATTGACTTTGGTCCAATATTCTATGTGCTGTCTTCTGAGCCAGTTACGTATCTCCAATTTGATCATTGATTGTTAGGAAAGGGTCTGGTCCAATAAATGGAGTCTCTGCCCCCATCCTGGCTAATCTGTCGGCATGTTCGTTGCCATTGATCCCCGAGTGGCCAGGGACCCACAATAGGTTTACTCTTTGTCTTTCCCTAGCTCCACCAGAACCATGTGACATTCTGCAGCAATTTTAGACCTTGTTGCAGGAGCTGCCAATGATCTCAGGGCTGTCTGAAGAGATATAGCTGCTACGATCTTTATAGCACCTACGCAAATTCACCTCCACACACGCTCCTGATGGCAGTGATTTCGGCCTGGAATACTGAGGCCAGTTTTCCTAGAGAGATGATGCCCTCCAGTCTTGGCTGCACCCCATATACCCCGGCACCTAGAACAGTGTTGGATGAAGTGTATAAGTCTAAGAGGAAACTGTGTCGAAAAATAAAAATGCTTTTCCCCAAATAGGCTATGTTCGTAGATTTATTTTTGTATGGACTTTTTCAAACTCCCCTCGTATTTATGTTATTACAAATTTTGCTGATAGACATCTCAGTAAATTAGCATACTATGCCCATTTTCTTTCACTTCACTCTTATGACATATTTTGGGATAATTCATCAGTGAGTAAACAAGTGCACAGAAGTGTGTAATCAGAGTAATAAATTACCATACTGACCGTGTCCATTGAAGATAATTCTGCTGACATTTATTTAAGGGACTAGGGACTTTCACAGGAGCTTCTCAATATATATTTTCACTTATGAAATTAGTTATTAATAGACTGCCAATCTTTAGGTTATAACCTATTTTTTTCCTGAGTTCCTATTTGCAAATAAACTTGTACTTAGGCAATTCTTGACTAATCAAAACCGAAGCAGCTAATTTTATAGCACCTATCTCAATGTTAATGACTATTTTTTGCCTATTTCAGCTTTAAAATCCTACAAGGCCCCTATTTCTTTTATTTTCAAAGGACATGTTACGAAAAATCTAAAGTAGAAACATGTCTTTACCAGCAGACCTAACTTAGGGTAAAAATTTTGTGGGCTCAACTCACACGCACACACTGTAAAGAATAAGACAAGGTATTCCAGAGTCTTGCAATGGATTTCTGAGGATGAAACTACAGGATACTATGATAGTGGTTGTTGGCAATGTAGATGCAGATCGCCTTCCAGAGCTTACTTGATTTGTTCTAAGCAAAACCCCAAGACTGAAGAGCAAATAATGGCACACTTTGTCAATGCTGGGTTGAACTTGCTCTGTTCAAATGCCATAAATGAAAATACAGTGCACCTGGCAGTGAAAGAGGTAAATTATGCTGTCACAGAAGTTTTTTGTCACTTCCCGAATAGCATTGGAAGTATGACTTAGCCAACTGCCATTAAGAAGGAAATTAAGTGTTTTTTAATGTCAACACCTCCTATGCAGTAGATGAATTTTTAGATATAAATTGGTAATTTTACAAAAAAAGGAAAACATGTCTTCAGTTGTCACATAAAGATGCCTTTTATTTATTAAACTGACACATTCTACATCATTACAAAATGTTGTATTCATGATCTATGGAACAAGCACTAATCTGATGTAATTGAATGTTAACCCCTTCTGTCTCCTTCACCTGTTAGTAATGTAGGACGAGGCCATGGAATTGTTCGTCCACAGAGCAAGGTGGTGTCTTGGTTTATAGCACAAAATTGTGTGCTTCACCTGTAAAGTAACCTGTCAAAGACAAGTCCGTTTTCTCTCCTAAAAAGCTTGTAGATTTGTTCTGCAACACTGTCCAAAGGGGCACAAAAATCAGCATCCATTTCTGCTGGGAAGAAAGTCACTTGTCATTCCTGACAGATGCAGTACAGAGAAGATTTAACAAGTGAAGTGTGCTAAAGGAAGCCAAAGAGAAAGAACAAGGGGGGGGGGGGGGGGTTATAAAACCACACACATAATATGTTTGAGAATAATAGTGAATCAAGGGTGTGTGCAAAACTCGAAAAGAAGAGCTTCAAGTGTTTACATGTGATCTATAGATGGATGTAAAAAATTAGGTGTACTTACAAGCTATGATATGAGGATGTTTTTCACAGAATTGACGAAGGAAGGAACATGTGGAATACACCGATAAAGAGGGATAGGATGCTGGAACAATTGTAGAGATATCAGGGAATAGCTTCTGTTGTACTTGATGGTGTCATCATCATCATTTGGTTGTCTGCCGTGCGGCACGTTTAGACTGCATAGCCCTCCATGCTTCTGTCTTTTGCAATCATCTTCGCTCTTTGGTACCCTCCTAGTGGCTTGCTGACGTCATCCAGCATTTGGTACCTTCTTCTGCCCCTTCCTCTCTTTCCCGGAACACAACCCTCAATTGCCTCTAGCAGAAGGCAATCTCGTCTTAAACTGTGGCCTGGCCAGTTCAGTTTTCTGTTCTTTATCGTCAGCAACATCCTCCGTTCCTCTCCAACTCTGTTCAATACTTCTTCATTTCTGACTTTATCGATCCAGCTGATCTTCTCCATCCTATGCCATATCCACATTTCGTAAGCTTCAATTTTCTTCTCAACTTGATGGTGTTGGAAAGGTTAAAACCTGTAGGAGAAGATGGAGATGGGAATATATACAACATTTAATTATTGAGGCATCATGGTGTCATGACTACTATGAGACTAATAAGAGGTTGGCACTGGAGTGGTATTCTTGGCAGACATCATCAGTGTAGCCAGAAGACTGAAGAGAAAGGAGGGGGGGGGGGGGACTTTAAAAGTCAAGAAGCATATGTCCAAGACTATTATGAAATGTTCGAACCACTGAATTTCAACTTCGATTTGCCTTTAAATGGCATTTACTGTTTTTGGAAACAATTTTACAAATGTTTCGCCTGCTCTTCATCAAGAAAGTGTTTAACAATGTTAAATTCTTGCTACCGAGTATCCCCTACATGTTGGAAAATATACCCCCACCTCCCTTAACAGCAGATATTTGTCTCTGACCAGTCAGCTATTTCCAGTGGCCAAAATGTCCACTCTTTGTACTTCTCTGACAATTATAAGAAAGACTTAAGTCTCAACGGGTAGGGAGTGCACCTGGATGAGATGTTTTCTCAGCAGTCATCAGTGCTTCCTGTCTATGAGGGTTGTACACAGTTCTACTGTTCATCCATGTTCAATGTCACATCTACTTGTTTCCATTCTATGACTGACCCCTACCTCATACACATACCTGTATAATGACAGAGAGCTGGTGCAAACTCAAATAATTGGAGTCCAGCTACAATAAGACTTATATCTAGGGAGCAAACTATGAGACTCTGGGAAAAAAGTATCCTGTTAATATGAAGACTGAAAGCAAGAAAACTTTTTAGTTTTCTGTTGTCAAAAAATGCTGTCAGTGTCCTACCACACCACAATGCTCAGCCTGTAGAGGATAATAATGCAACTGTATATTATGTGACAATGCTACAGTGAGATATTTAAAACAAATTTATAGAATAGCTGTTTAAAGGCAGTGTCCAAGTGATTTAGAGATTTAAATTCAATATGACTGGTCACCTTTGAAAAATTGTGGATGTATCACTGAGTGCTATCGTTTACTGGAAGCAGAGTGAGATGATACAGTGGTTAAAACACATTCAGGAATGCTTTTGGCTCCCAAAATCACAAACTTCTAAGCAGAGAAATTTTTTTAACATTGTTGTATTTAGCATTGTGTTCTAGCAAAACTAGCAATGCTTTGCAATTGCTAAATACACATGGAAATTGGATATATGTCCTGCTCTCCATCCCTTAAACTCTGCCCATCACCTCCCCCATCTGTATCTCCATTTCTTACCTTCATCTTTCTCCCCTTAGGCTTTCTTCTTTTTAGTTATTTATTTGTTCCAGTATTCAGTTAGCCCGTTGGTCCCAAACTTGTGATCTGCAGACCACAACTTTGCTGGTCATGACAGATGTGGATAACATTGGTACCATTTGAAATACATGCATTTGTCTCCCAGCATTGTAAACAGTTATTGAATTCCAAAGTGATAGAAACTGTAAGAAGCATTTGCATCCATGCTGTTGGGCAGTTTTGTTGTAAAAAGGCACAATCATGTAATAACATTCTGGATATTGCCTCCTTAAGATTTTTCTCCATGACTCATTTAAGTGAACAAGGGTTTCCTGCATAAAAATAAATCCCGAAATCAATTGAAAGTAATTGGTTACATGTGTATAGCTTTGAGAAACATTTTTAGCCGTAGGATTAGAGGGGGGGGGGGGATGAAACTCTGAAGCATGTTGCTGCTATATTAATTTAATTTTCTATTACGATAGTCTATTATAGTAGTACTGTTAATATACATTACTTTAATCTCATACAAAATTTTAAATGTTTATTTTTAGATCAACACAGTTTGTCTCAAACCTTGTTGCCGTTGCTCACAGTAAAGATATCAAAGAGTTTCCTGATCTAAAAAAAGGTTGGGAGCCACTGAGTTAGTCAGTATATACCTCCCTCTTCTTCCTGTCAATCTTCTCCTCCCCCCGTTCTCTGTTCCCTACGTCTGCCATCTCCTCCTCCTCCTCCCCCCCCCCTTATGCACTCATCCACCCTCCCGCACCCCGTCTGTCTGTGCTAACTTTCATGGCGATTGTTCAAAGGACGTTGAGGTCTGGAGTAAGGTACCCCATGCCATGAAATGTACAAAATCTTATTTGAAGCTCATGTGTGCAAAATTTTATCACCATTGGATGAATGGTATCGCATCTAATAAAATACAAATCTTATTCAAAATGGCGATGCCCATACAAAATTACCAATTTTGATTTTTTAAAATTTCCAACTGTACTTTTGCCTCCTCCTTCCCTTATCCCCTCCAAACCACCCCATTATTAAAGCAAACAAAAGATAAAATTAAATAATATTCAAATATGTTTTATTTATATTCTTCGCCCTCCCAGTTGCATATTTAATTGTAAGTTGTGACTAGTTCAGGCACATTTAACCCTTTCAAACTTTTTTGTCTGTGCTTTGACGATAAGAAATCAACTGAATTTAAAATTATAGATTGATGAAACTTTCTTTTTGTTTTTGCTGATCCTGATCCATCTTGTGATCAATTTTCAGAAATTATGAAGCCGAGTTTTACACACACACACACACACACACACACACACACACACACACACTCAGTATATGGCTGTAAGTTAGCTATCTGCAAAATCAGACGTTTGACTGAGTTGTATTTAGCCATTAGACTAGGGATTGAAAAACTAATATATAGCCCTTAAGCAACTCTAATGTGAGTGATAAAGTTTACATTGTAATTGATATTTTTTTAAAAGATTTAAGTTATTGATCATAAAAATAACTAATTATCTATTGTTAATCTTGTTCCTCTAGGTTCGCCTTCCACCAGAAGTAAATAGAATTCTATACATAAGAAACTTGCCCTACAAAATTACAGCTGAAGAGATGTATGATATATTTGGCAAATATGGGGCAATAAGACAGATACGTGTGTAAGTTCTTTATACATTTCAGATAGTATTTCATGCAAGAATGGTAGCAGTATTTAGCAATATACTTAGTAGCCTAATATCTATTACATTTAATGTCATCAAGAGTATTAATTAAAATTAAGTGTTAGAAATAGTTTTATCTATTGTTGGATGATAATGACACTATGACATAAATTTGTGTTCCCAATCTGTTTCGTAATGTGATCCACAACATTCTAGAATAATCTTCACTTTGCGACCTGTATGAATTTATGAATGTGTGTGGGTGTGTAGGTAGCCTGGTTTATTTTGTAAACCTGCAATGATTTAATTTTTGCTAAAGGTAATAATATATGCAACATGTTCATAATGTCCCTCTAATGGACAAAAATTGTGGACCGTTGGAAGACTCAGCAACAGAATGCCAAGTTAGTGAAGCAGTACCCACGCAAGACAAGAGTGATGCTTTTTTAGGACAATAAATTGCTGCACCAGTGCACAGACTATCCAATGCTCCTCCTTGCTCCATCATGCACTAAATCTTCCTCCTTGCAATAACAGCTCTATTCTATTTGTACACTTAAATATCTGGTCCCTAAAATATAAGGCTGATAAACTTGGCATCCTTTTGAAAAATAATAGAATGATACTGTGTCTAAATGAACATCGGTTAAAGATGAAGACATTGCATTGTATGTTCCACCAGGTTTTCATATAGTTACAAGTTACTGTAGATCAAATTGTTATGGAGGTTCCTCTCTTTATATAAGCAATGATTTAGACCTAAGATGTATTGATATGGACATTAATGACTTATGTATTAAAAGTGTTTTTGAAACAGCTGTTATGCTTATACCCACAGTTACACTTGTAGTTGCTTCTGTATATCATACCCCTGGCAATGATATAGAGAAATTTACTGAATGTTTAGAAAAGCTTATTGTCCGGATACAGAAATATTCCAAATATAACATATTAATTTTTGGTGACTTTAACTTTGATATTAGAAAAAATACAACTAAAATTAATAACTTAGCAAACATGTTAATGTCATATAATCTTTTCTTTACAAATGAAAGTCCTACAAGGCTTCAATCCTGCCTTGATAACCTCATTACAAATATACATAAAAGTGAATTTGAACTAGGATTATTTAATGTTGATCACCTATCAGACCATAAAGGTATATGGGTAAAATTAATTACTGAGAAATTAAATGTAGACAAAGAACAAATTCCATACCGGTATGTTAGGTTATTAACTGATAAGCATATTAACACCTATAGGAAGGAACTAAAACTAGTAGACTGGAATACTGTCTTATTCTCTTCCAAAAATGTCGATGATGCCTTCAGGAGCTTCATGAATATTATCTCAAAAACATTTGATATTTGTTGCCCCAAGATCAGAAAACAAAATAAAGTCAGAAGACCCAGGCACCCAACACGAAATAAATGGTTTACCCCCGCATTAATGAAACTAAGACTTTCAGTACTTGACTGCTATGAAAAAGTAAAAAGCAGCATTGCAGACAACGCCACTTACAACAACCTTAAAAAACATTACAAATAAAAATAGCCAAATGCAGAGCAGATGACTATTACATTGAAAATTCAGTTAATAGATGTACGGCAGATTGGAAAATTATAAAAGCAGAATTGGGTATAGACATAAATCGTACAGAAACCACTAATGCTGTCAATATCACACCAGATGAATTTAATCAATTTTTTGTCAAGGCAGGAAACCCTGCTATAATCCCAGCTTCTGATGAACTTATTTCCACCTCTACGTTCACTCCTAATCTAGAGCCCATTTCTGGAAATTAGTTTCTTCAAAACTAAGCCAGCACTGTGCCAACTTTCAAGTGGACACAAATACAAGTATATGATGGGATTAAATCAATAACAAAACTAGGAAGTACAAAGTCTGAGGACATCTATGGCCTATCTAATTTTGTGATTTAAAAAATAGCAGATCTTGTATGTAACCCTCTTTGCATACTAATAAACTGGATGTTTGCTAGTGGTCACTTTCCAGAGTGTCTGAAAAGAACAGTTGTTGTCCCTATTCATAAAAGGGTAATAAATTATGCACTAATAATTATTGTCCGATTTCACTGATAGTTACTGTCTCCAAAATAATAGAATATTGCATACAACAGGATATCTGCAGACATTTATCTAAAAGTAATATACAGACTCAATCACAATATGGCTTTAGGTCCAAATTATCAACAGTGAAAGCAGTCGAAGACATTGTCTCTTTTATACAAACCTCATTTGAAACAAAGTTATCGGCTCGGTGTTATGGAATCAGAGACTTGGAACTCTCCCTCATAAGCTCCTATCCCAATGACAAGAAACAAACTGTATTTTACAATAATAAAAAATATCAGTACTTAGAAGTGACTCGAGGCGTGCCCCAGGGTTCCGTGCTTGGTCCCTTGTTGTTTATAATATTCATAAATGATCTTCCCAGTTGCATGCCCTGTAAATCCGTACTTTATGCAGTGACACTACATTCATTAGCTCTGGGAAAGATATAAACAAATGGGAACTGGAAAGCAAAACTTACCTTAAAATGTTTGATGCATGGTTCAAATCCAATGAGCTATCCATCAACCATGAAAAGACAGTGAATATTACTTTCAGTTTATCCAACAGAGAAGTTGGGTGCTCAGATGTCAAGCTACTTGGCATATACCTTGACTCCAAATTAACTTGGGAAAAACATACAGACCAAGTATGTAGAAAGCTCTCACATGCTACGTTTTTACTGACTAAGCTACAGACATGCTTAACAACACCTTTATTACTAAACAGTTACTATTCTTTCTTTCATGGCATGCTTCTATGGAGTAATTCTGTAGGGGCCAAAAAAAATTTCATCTGGCAAAAAAAAGTTATTTAGATCTATTTCTGGAGTAACAAACCCTAAAACTTCCTGCAGACCACATTTTAAAGAATTAAAAATATTGACAGTCCCATCACTCTTTTATATATAATTGCCTCCTAAACATTAAAGAAAACTTAAATAATTACACCTTACGGGAAGCTATAAACCAATATAAAACTAGGCATCTGAAACAGATAGATATGCCCATAGCTAGATTAAAGAAAAGACAAACTAGCTATGAATATCTCGGCATAAAATTATTTAATACTTTACCTGCACAGGCACATCATGTCTCTTTAAAATAAAGACTGAAAAATGTCTGAAAGAAAAGGCATTCTACAACATTTCTGAATTTCAAAACAGTTCAAAGGATGATTTGATGTACTAAATAACCCACAAACTATTTTGTATTTACCATAGTATGTCTACAAACAATTTGGTAATTTGGGATACTAGTTTTTATGTGCTGTAAAACTAATAAATCTACTTGTAATCTTAAAGCAAATATGATAAATGTAAATGGCAGTATTATGTTCTATACATTACTTATATCCATGGGTAATATATCAATGTAAAAATCTGTATAATAATGTCTTATATATTAAATATGTATATATATGAACATACGTTATGCAGCCTAAAGCTGTCGCACGGGCAAATAAATAAATAAGTAAATTTCTCCATTTGCTTACAGGGGAAACACACCTGAAACAAGAGGAACCGCATTTGTGGTTTATGAAGATATATTTGATGCAAAAAATGCATGTGACCACTTGTCAGGTTTCAATGTTTGTAACAGATACCTAGTTGTATTATATTATCAGGTAAAGCTTCATATATCTTCTATATCCAAATGGTTATCTTTTAATTTTATTCAGTTGATATTTTCAAAAATTTCCCCTGTTATGCCACGATTTAAAATTAATTTTCTCCAAATTTGAAGTGGTTCAGTTGTAATAACATTTGCCAAAAAACACTAGAAGATTATCTAAAGGTCACCTCAGCTTAGAAAATACCAAGATATACAATATGTCTGAATAGTCAATTGCTGTTTTAACACATCCAAGGAAGAAGTTAGTTGAGTGCGAAACCTTAACAAGATGAAAGAAAAACACTCCAAGTTTATGTTACATGATTTTCATTGTTATGGGTGACCACATAATGATGTTGCAATGAAATGAAGCAAATTATGTCACTGCAAAAGGTCTGGCCATCTCTGTCTCCCCATGTGAATCTCAGACATTACCAAGGTGGGTGGCTTGCATGCTTCGATGATACAGATATCCGGATTGTAGGTGCAACGTCAGTGGAGGGGTATCTGTGGAGAGGCCTGACAAACCTGTGGTTTGTGAAAAAGGACAGTAGCCTTTTCATTAGTTGCAGGGGTAACAGTGCTGACTTGTAACAGAAGCTAATAAGCTTTGCATACAGTTCCTGCGAATGGTTGAAAGCTAGGGGAAACAACAGCCATGATTTTTCTTGAGGACATGAAGCTTTACTGAATGGATATATGATGATATCCTCTCGCACTGCACAGAATTGCTGTGTGGTCTAAGGCGTCTTGCTAAGTATTGGCCAGCCATTCGTATTGGAGGTTTGAGTCAACCATTGGGCATAGATGTGTAATTTGTGCTTAGGGTAAGGTAGTTTAAGTAGTTTTTAAGTCTAAGGACAGATGACAGTAGCAGTTTCGTTCAAAAGGTTCAATATTCTGGTTAAATATTCTGGAGGTAAAATAGTTCCCCATTCAGATCTCCAGGCTGGAACTACTCAGGAGGATGTTGTCATCAGGAAAGACAACACTGGCATTCTACGTATCGGAACTTGGAATGGTGAATCCCTTAAACGGTAGGGGGGTTAAAAAATTTAAAAATGGAAATGTATAGGTTGAAGTTAGATATAGTGGGGGACCAGTGAAGTTTGTTAGAAAGATAAACAAGATTCCTGCTTAGGTTAGTACAGGGTTATAAATTCAAAATCAGTTTGGGATATCACAGGAGTGTGTCTTATAATGAATAAGAAAATAGGAATATGGGTAAAATACTAGGAGCAGCACAGTGATCACATTACCATACTCAAGATAGATATGAAGCCAACACGGACCACGGTAGTAAAAGTTTAAATGCTAATTAACTCTACCGGTGATGAGATCAAAGAAATGTATGAGAAGGTAAAGGAAATTATTCAGACGGTTAAGGGAGAGGAAAACTTGATTGTGATGGGGGCCTGGAATTTGGTAGTAGGAAGAGGAAGGAAAAATAGGAGAATTAGGTCTGGGAAAAGGAATGAAAGAGGAACCTGTCTGGTAGAATTTTGCACAGAACATAATTTAATCATAAGATACACTTGATTTAAGGATAATGAAAGATGGTTGTGTATTAGGAAGATAGCAGAAGACACTGGAAGGTACCAAATAGATTTTGTAATGATAGGACATAGACTTTGAAAACGTATCCAAGAGCAGATATGACTGTGACCATATATTATTGGTTATAGTCTGTAGACTGAAACTGAAGAAACTGCAGAAAGGTCAGAATATACTTAGATGGGACCTGGATACATTGAAGGAACCAGAAGTTGTTGATAGTTTCAGACGGAGCAATAGAAGATGAATGGGTAACTTTGAGAGATGAAATAGTGAAGGCAGCATAGGACCAAATAGGTAGAAAGACAAGACCTTAAAAATACCTTGGATTGCACATGTGTGGTAAACGCGTGGCGCATATGTTTGAATGCCGCTCGTTACCAGGCGCAGGCCATTGTGTGGTGCTGGCTGGGCTATTGCGCAGCACCATGCCGGCTGCGTGGCTGTTACAGTGAGCTGTCGGGCCCAGTTGCGGCCGCTTCTATGCAGTATGGTTTCATCAGTGTTTATGAACTAGTGTGTGCTTCGTGACTGTACTTTGTGCTGTTCACATGGACTGGAGAGCGAACAGCTTGCATCATAGGTCCTCAGCCCCGAATGAGACAGTTCAAGACTTCTGTACTGGTGGTGGCTTACATAGCTTGCATAGGTGTTTTACTCATTATAACACAAGTGGCGACGAGTGTGGTATTTTACTTGGCATGTGTTATGTCTGGGCAATGGTGGAAAACGAGGGCCTGGGTCCAACAGATTTTCAGCTGCCCCGGTGGGGCAAATTCTCCAGCAGTTGCTACAGACTGTGCTTGAGTCCGTTCAACAGTTAACTATGGTTGTGTTGGGTCAAACGGAACATTTTGATTCCCTTGTGTCACGGTTGCTGTCGGCTTCTCTGGCAGCGATAGCTTCCAGTTCTGTGTCTAATGCTACAGCGTTCTCGCCTCCTTTCTCTGGTTTTGATGACTCATTAGAAGATTGGGATTCTTATGAAAACAGGGAGCACAAGCATTTCTATGCGTTCTGGGTGTCAGATTTGGCTTTGTGTAAGGCTTTATTTCTCTTGTGGGTCTCCCCTCACATCTGTCAACTTGATCGGCCCCTCCTCCCTCCCCCCCCCCCCCCTGCAGGAACCAGCTGCTTTGTCTTTCAATGAGATGTGTCGTTTGTTGTGGGCTCAATACCGCCTGCGTTCACATGTTATTGCGGCACGGGTTGGATTTTACCGGTCACATAAGGCACCAAGTCAGTCCTATCGGTCATGGGCCACAGAACTGCACTGTCTTAGCCGTCATTGTATGTTCATTACTCCGACCCACAAGGAATTGTATGTGGATGATATGGTTCGATGGTCTGTGATGCACTTCTGAGGCTTGCTACAAATAGGGAAGTTCGCCAACATGCCTTACAATTGGAAAATCCAACCTTGACGGATGTTCTAACCATTGCGCAAACTTTTGAAGTCTCATGGGCTGGAGGGGACCAAATTGAGACTTGGGTGATGTAGCTACATTTTCTCAGTCTGGCTTGGCGCCTTCAGATTGTTAGGACCTTGCTGTCATAGGGTAAAGCCCCACTCCCGCACAGCTTCACAGCAGCTGCGGACCATGTTGCACATTTCTGCTTGTACACAGCAACCTTTACCATCTTGGCCCCTTTGTTTTGTACAGCATGACAGGGCAGACTGCCCCAAGCGTTGGGTTGTTGTCACTCATGCAAGAAAAAGGGTCACATCGCGATGGAGTGACCGAGCGGTCTAAGGCGCCTCACTGCGGAGCGCACAGTTGCTCGCTGTCGAAGGTTCGAGTCCTCCCAGGGCGTGTGTGTGTGTGTGTGTGTGTTGTCCTTAGGTTAGTTTAACGTAGTTTAAGTAGTTTGTAAGCTACGGACTAATGACCATGAAGTTTGGTCCGATAGATTTACAAACATTTGAACATTTGAAGGGTCACATGGCTTCTGTTTGCCGTTCCCGCCTGACAGCAGGACTATGAGATGGATGTTAATCTTGTCCAGAATGTTCACTCTCTGTCTCCCAAACTTTTTGTTGAAGTTCAGATTTTTAACAAGGACGTCATCTTACTTGTAGATAAGGGAGCTTCCTTTTCTTTTCTTAATTATTTTACGTATATACAGCTAGGCTCACAGCAGTCACCTGTTCTTTACGTGGCTATGGCCACCAGCGCATTCCTTTCTTGGGTCTATTTACAGCCTCCACGGAATATAAATCTGTCGTCAGGCTGGTCACTTTTCTTGTTGTTGATGACACTGCAGCTGCTAACACCTTCGGCCTTGATGCCTTTAATGTTTTTGGCTTTACCATCTGCGATTCTGTCAATCTTCTTTCAGATTTGGTGGTTCCTTTCCCAGAGTTGGATGCCCTTTGTTGGGAATTCTCTTGTTTTGTTTTCTGGTGGGATGGGTTGTGCCGCGGACTTTACATCCCACATTACTATTCGAAACCAATGGCACACCCCAAGTTTTTTCGCATGCGCCAGGTGCTGGCGGCTCTGCGTGACCAACTTAAGGCTGAATTGGATCGCCTCTAAGGCTTGCATATTTTAACTCCTATTTCTTCCCGTGAATGGGCTATGCCACTGGTTATTGTCAAGAAACTGCAGGGTCTTTATGTATCTGTGGGGATTTTAAAGTTATTTTCAGTGTGCAGTCTGTGATTGACTCGTACCCCCATGCCTCGTGCAGATGAACTCCTAGATTTACTTTCTGATTCTCGTTCTTTTTCTCGTTTATATCTGGTGGAAGCCCATCTTCATCTTCCTTTGGACGATGATACAAAACATCTCCTAGTCGTAAACACTCCTTTTGGTTTATACCAATATCAACGGCTTCCATTCAGGGTTGCTAGTGCCCATGCTATTTTTCGACATTACTTAGAGCAGCTCCTCTGCCCGTTTCCGGGCTGTGTTAACTATTGTCTTATATTATTGTGACCGGGGCTACACCCCACAAACCTCCAAGCAGCCGGCCTCTGCTGCAACCTGGCAAAGTCTCGTTTTTTCCAACCTTCTGTTCTTTATTTGGGGTTTGTAGGGTCTTCAGCGGGCGTCCACCCTTTGCCGGACCGCATGGCCGTGGTACAGTCTCTGCCGCATCCCGTGTCTGTCAAAGATGTACAGTTTTTCTTGGGCAACATGGCCTGTTGCCATCACTTCTTACTGGGGGCTGTTCGGCGGCGCACCCCTTAAACCGTCTGCTTCAAAAGGAGTTACCTTTGTTTGGTCTTCTGAGTGTGAATGTGCGTTTTGCACCTTAAAGCACTTATTGATTTCTGCCCCTTGTTTGACGGCATATGTTCCTGGGTCGGAACATTCCATCTTGTACACATCTATGACGGCTACCCAGCAACAATACTCTCATATTGAAAAAGAGGCTGTAGCCATTGTGTATGCTTTGAAGAAATTTCACGTTTACTTGTATGGGGTCAAGTTCCATCTCATTACTGATCATAAGCCCTTGGTCTCTCTATTTCACCCTACAGCAGCACTTCCTGACAAAGCAGCTCATAGATTGCAGTGTTGGTCTCTCTTTCTTTCTTGTTATAATTATGAGATCCATTTCCATCCAACAGCGCAACATACTAACACGGTCGCATAATCTAGCCTCCTGGCAGGTCCTGATCCTGACTTTGATAGAGAAGAGCTTTTGTGCTTTTATCAGGATGAAGCAGCTCAGGCTACTGTTAATGGTTTTCCTATTACTGCATCGGTCTTGTCTAAGGCAGTGTTGTCCGATCCGGTGCTACGGTGCGTTCTTCACTACATTTGTGTGGGCTGGCCTGACACCCCTCCGCATAGGGCTTCAGATCCCCTCCGCAGCTATTATTCTTTCCGTTTTCGTCTGTCTGAAAGGGATGGGGTTCTCCTTTTGGCTACGTACGGACAATCTCCGCGGGTACTGATCCCGGCGGATCTTCGTTAAAAAGTACTTCAGATGCTTCGTGAAGTTCACTGGTGAGTTTCACGCACGAAAACATTGGCTTGCCAGCATGTGTTTTGGCCTGCTATCGATGGTGACATTACGATGCTGGTGGCTAAGTGCTTGTTGTGTGATTCGCAACAGGGAGCGCATTGGGCGAATCTCTCTTCTTCACCACACCCCCAACAGCTGTGGGAACGAGTGCATATGGCTTACGTGGGGCCCATCCTTAACTCTTATTGGTTTTTTCCTTGTGGATGCTTATTCAAATTTCCCATACATTTTTCGTTGCCATACTGTGTCCATTGCTGTAACTATTCAGTTATGGTCTCAAGTTTTCTCCTTGGAGGGTTTTTGATATACACTTGTTTTGGATAATGGAAGTCAATTCACTTCTTTTGTTTTTCAAGGTTTTTGTACTCTTCTGGGCATTCGCCACATCATGGCTCCTCCGTTTCATCCTTAATCTAATGGCGAGGTGGAACAGCTTGTGCATACTTCTAAAGTTAAAATGCGCAAATACGTGACCTTCTGCTCTGTGGATAATGCCATTATACGTTTCTTCATGTCCTATCGATTCACACTGGCGGAGGAATTCAGCCCGGCGGATGTGCTTCATGGCAAGCAACCTTCCACTCTCTCCCATTTGTTGTTGCCAAAGCCATCGAGTGCACCGGCACGACCACCAGGTCGCTATGTTTCGGGATCTGTTGTGTAGGTGCAAGGTTTTGGCCGTCATCTTCATTGGCTGCCCGGTAAGGTGAAGACATGTCTCGGACGCCGCCTCAGCACTGTGGATACTGCTGTGGGCACTCTTTGTTGTCACTGGGATCAGTTGTGTACGCGACTCCCGCCAGATCTGCAATCGCCACCTCTGCCCACGCTGTCGCCGCAGCCTGTGCCACCGATATGCTCCGTGCCGACATCTTCGGGTGGGCTGGCTCCTGCATGAACGCCGTGCCCGCCCAAGCACCGTCAACCATACATGTGCCTTCTCCTGCACCGGCACCGGTTCCAGCAGTCACACCCTTGGCATCATGGGCAATGCCGTCTCCTGCACTCTTGTCTGCGCCCTCAGTGCCCGACGGTGTGGGGGGAGGGGCACCTCTACTGAAGTGATGGAAGGAATTTGATACAGTACCCCACAGATGTTTAATGAAGAAAGTAAGAGCATATGGTCTGTCAGACCAATTGTGTGTTTGGATTGAAGAGTTCCTAGATAACAGAATGCAGCATGTCATTCTCAATGGAGAGAAGTCTTCCTAAGTAAGAGTGATGTCAGGGGAGTGTTGTGGGTTCGTTGCTGTTCATAATATACATAAATGACCTTGCGAATAACAACGGAGGTTCATTGAGGCTTTTTGTTGATGATGCTGTAGTATATAGAGAGGTTGTAACAATGGAGAACTGTATTGAAATGCAGGAGGATCTGCATTGAATTGACACATGTTGCAGGGACTGGCAAGTGAATCTCAATGTAGATAAGTGTAATGTGCTGCGAATATATAGAAAGAAAGATCCTGTATCATTTAGCTACATTATAGCAGGTCAGCAACTGGAAGCAGTTAGTTCCATAAATTATCTGGGAGTAGCCATTAGGAGTGATTAAAAATGGAATTAACTTATAAAATCAGTCGTCGGTAAAGCAGATGCCAGATTTAGATTCATTAGAAGAATCCTAAGGAAATGCAGTCCAAAAACAAAGGAAGTTGGTTACAGTACACTTGTTCCCCCACTGCTTGAATACTGCTCCGTACCAGGTGGGGTTGATAGAGGAAGTAGAGAAGATCCAACGGAGAGCAGCGTGCTTCATTACAGGATCATTTGATAATCGTGAAAGTGTTACGGAGATGATAGATAAACTCCAGTAGAAGACTCTGCAGGAGAGATGCTCTGTCACTCCGTACAGGCTTTTGTCGAAGTTTCGAGAACATGCCTGTACCGAGGAGTCTAGCAGTATATTGCTCCCTCCTATGTATATCTTGCAGAGAGATCATGAAGATAAAATCAGAGAGATTAGAGCTCACACAGACGCATACCGACAATCTTTCTTTCTGCGAACAATACTTGACTAAAATAGGAGGGAGAAACGATAGTGGTACTCAAGGTACCCTCCATCACACACCGTCGGGTGGCTTGCAGAGTATGGACGTAGATGTAGATGTAGTTGGACACCTGACACCCGAAATGGACATGAACCAACCTGTGAGTACTGCAACTGTTCCTTTTTTATCTCCAGTGCTGAGATTGGATGGTGCGCCCTCATCCCTGGTTATCATGAGCAAAATTCAAAGATGTACCAGCCACTCCCGGCAAGTAAGATCAGGACACTATTGGTCTTACGGGTTAGTGCCGGCCCGAAGCTGGCAGCCAGATGTGGATGTTACATACCCCATGGACATAGTGTGGGTGCATTCGCCACTCCTGCAGATTACAGCATGAAGGGAGAGGAATGTGGTAATGCGCGGTGCGTTTGTTTGAACGGCGCGCCACCCATTACCAGGACTGGTTGTGTGTGGTTCTGGCTGGGCTATTGCGCTGCACCCTGCCGGCTGCGTGGCTGTTAGAGAGAGCTGCCGGGCCCAGCTGCGGCCGCTTCTATCCAGTATGGTTTCATCAGTGTTTATGAACTAGTGTGTACTTTGTGCTCTTCGCTTCGTAGGTCTTCAGACCCCGAATGAGACAGTTCAAGACTTTTGTAGTGGTTGTGGCTTACATAGCTTGCACAGGTATTTTACTCATTATAACAACGAGAAATATTGAATTTAATTTATAAAGGGAGAAAATATAAATATGCTGTAAATGAAGCAGAGAAAATGGAGGTCGCATGACAAAATGAGATTGACAGGAAGTGCAAAATGGCTAAGCAGGAGTGGTTAGAGTGCAGATGCAAGTCTGCAGAAGAATGTATAACTAAGGGAAGGATAGATATTGCCTACAGGAAAATAAGAGACATTTGAAGAGAAGAATAGCAACTGTATGAATATCAAGAACTCGTGTGGAAAACCAGTTCCGAGCCAAGACAGGAAAGCTGAAAGGTGGAAAGAATATATAGAGGGGCTCTTCAAAGAAAATGAACCTTGATACAGTATTTTAAGAAGGGAAGAAAAGTAGAATAAGATCAAATTGGAGATACAATACTGAGAGAAGAATTTGACAAAGCACTGAAGGACCTTAGTCTTTCAAGGCCCCTGGAATTGATGACATCTCCTGAGAGCCACTGATATCTTTGGGAGAGCCAGCTATGACTGAAGAATCTACTGTAATGATGTCACTCATTTTTTCTTTCAATGCAGTTTATTGGAACAAAACAATAAAAGTCAGTACATCTCTAACTGTATGGCAAATCACAACAGTTGTCAAGGTTGTCAATGCTACAGCAAAACAAAATATCCACAAAACTAAGTGTCCACTAGTTTGCAGTTACAGTACTTATAACATTCAAGTTCACCAATCTCGGATATGATTGAGGAGGATCTATAGTTCTTCTGTTCCCACAGTCTGCGGTGGTGCTGTGGAAACCTGAAGGCATTCTATGTGGTGTGGCTGTGCGTTGGTGTCAGAAGGTAGAGAAGTGGCAGGTCCATTGGTTGGCGTCCAGTTGCTGTGACTAGGCTGTGCGCGACCTTAAGTATCCACGCAGAAGGATATCTACCTGCCCTACTTTCCGATCACATGTACGGCGGACAGGAGTAGGTCCCTGCTTTCTCCGCCCTCTGGGACTGCGGCTAGTGCTTCCTGTGAACTCATATGGTCCCACGGAGTGTTCGCCTAGCTGCCCGGCAACCTAAGACGCCTTCGTGTTGTGTGTGTTGCCACTGTAGTAGGTAGACAGGACAATGAGAGAATTATTTCATCTGGTGGCAGAGATATAATGAGGCAGGTGAAATACCCACAGACTTCAAGATAAAGGTAATCATCTCAACACCAAAGAAAGCAGGCATAGACAAGGGTGAAAATTACACAGTTAGAATTTTGCAACAATGATTTATTAAATTGATAACTTGAATTATTTACGAAATAATGGATATCCATTTAACAATTTCTAGAGGATAGTGTCTAGTGATGAGGCCACATTCCACATGAGAGGAACTGCATTGATCCGGTTGGTGAACTTGGAGAGTTTTTCTTTCATTGCTGAAGATTTCACATGTATGTATTGTTTCGTTACTTTTCTGTAACTGGTTAAAAGTTCATCATGACTTTACATGGGTCATTCCATGTCAAATCAACACAGTGGTTTTACTCACCATCTCAGATTTTTATGAAATTAGGAACAGAGGTAGCCTACATATAGATTAAGAAAAATACCCAATTTTTATGAAATCTATCAATCTATTTTGAAAACATGACGACTTGAAGTTGTCAAAAATCGCCAAAAAGTACCTCTCAGCCATAATTTCAAATTGTTGTAGCAACTCTCTTAATTAAGCTACAATGATGGGAGAGGTGTAATTTTCCATGAGCTCTCCAATGATATATGACACATTACGGATTTGAGATGAAAACTTTTTTCAAATTTAAATGAAAATTTTTAATTTCTCAAAAAGCGTACCTCCAAAAATTTTCAAAAAAATTATATAATGCTTTGGATTATTGTTAACTAATATCCTGAGTATGAAAGTGGGACTGTCATGGGTTTACACCTTTATAACATTTCAAAAATTTACATTTCACTAAAAAAAATACATTTTTGTAAAGTTTATAGAATGAAGGAGAAATATACATAATTTCCTGCACATTAAAATTTGATGTTAACATACACATTCCAAGTGTCCAAAATACAGTCTCTTTTTTAAGATTGAAATTCCTGTTAATGCTTTTTTGTTTCTACAGTCTCATCCCCAGAAATCTGTTACATTCTTCCAGTAGATGTTACTGGGTTTACCTTACAAAGAATATTATTTATCGATAACCAAAGAATATCTGGTTTTATGGGAAATATGTAAGATGGGGATGGGCCACATGTCTGAAGGAATGTAACATTTAACTTCATCAAGGTCTTCCTCTTTTGTTAAAATACAAGCTAACCACCATTTCTTGTTATAGACAATAGTAATATCTCCATGAATGTCTTTCAAAGCCAGTCTTTCTGGAGATTTTGCAACTGTTGCGGCAGTAGATCGTTATGTCTGAAAAAAAGTCTTTACCAATATTTTTGATGTACTTGAAGCAATTGGTATAAAAGCAAGTAACTTCTGTGTCCCTTTTATGGAAACAGATAACTGAAGCACTCTTTCAAGAATTTGTTTGAGTGTACTCTTCCACTGTAGAAAATTCAAAATGTACAGATGTAATGTTTTTGCCCGATCAAATTTTTGTTGCGGAGTATGAATTTGGTGGTCATAAGGCCTCTGCAGACTAATCTCTTAACAGTTCCACCTTCACCATCACAAGGTTCGTTCCTAGGAGCAGGGGCAAAAAAAAAAAAAAAAAAAAAAGCCATTTGGTTTAGATTCCAAAATCTTTGTGAAGCAGAAGATCACAAAATTACTTTGCATTTTTCTGCTGGGCTGCACTCCCACCCGAAAAGTAGTTTATCTTCTGTAAATTAGTCTGAAATTTTGTTTTTAAAGACTGAATTAACTTTTTCTAAAGCTTTTTTTTTAAGCAACTTTAGACTGCTATGGTATTACTCTCTAGATATGGATTATGAAGTAACTCATTAACTCTGGGTCTAATCTTGGATTACAAAAGTATAGTTCTCCAAGAGCTCACATTCAGCCTCAGTCAAGTTTTCCTTGATTTCATCGCTAAAAAATCATGTAGTATTAGTGTACACAGTTATTCACAAAAAAATTCAATGAACTCCTATGAGGTTTTCTGCAATATTTCTAAAATGCATATCTACTATAACCCATTGCCGAAATGTGTTTTCAATTACATTACCATTAAGTGCACTTTGTAATGTTATTTTTATTGGATCACGTCCTGTGCAACAACTATAGTTTCTTATAATACAGTGGATTGTCGTTGCACAGCACTTTTGTCAAACAGTGTTTCTAAGAGGCCAATTCTCCATTGGTTAAAATTCCAAGCTTAGCATTTTCTATCATTAGTTGGACATTTTGATGTGCAGTGCAGACACATACTGAGTGTGTACCACTATGACCAGCGGAAATGCAGTATTTTGGGCGCAACTCTGCAAATTTTGGAAAACTGATATTCATTGCTGGAAATTCAACTTTGTACTTTTATGTGCTTCTTTTAAATTGATCAAAATAAGTCTTTTAGACATTACTGTTCTATTTCCATCTTCCACCTTCACAGTTAAACCAGTGTAAATTATGTATATGTCCACTTAAATCTACAAATTTTACAAAAATGTCATTGTTTTAGTGAAATGTGAAGTTTTGAAATTTTATAAAGGTGTGAACCCATGACAGTCCCACTTTCAGACTCAAGTTATTAGTTAACAATAATTTTAAGCATTATATAAATTATTTTGAAAATTTTTGAAGATGCGCTTTTTGAGAAATTAAAAATTTCAATTATCATTTAAATGTGAAACACAGTTTTCATCTCAAATCAATAATGTATTGTATATCATTGGAACGTTCATGGAAAATGCTGAAAAATGACACCTCTCCCATCATTTTAGCTTAATTAGGAGATTTGTTACAACCATTTGAAATTACGGCTGCGGGGAGCTTTTTGATGATTTTTGACAACTTCAGATTGTCGCATTTTCAAAATGGCTTGATGGATTTCAACAAAATTGGGAAATTTTTAAAAATCTATATGTGGTCTACCTCTGTACCAAGTATCATCAATTTCTGAGATGATCAGGTAAAATTTATGTTAAAAGTGTATTGATTTGACATGGAATGAGCCACATGCACATTGTATTGAGAAAAGGGTGATCATGTGTAATAAGAAGTCTTTATATGAAAAATTATTATTGCTGCTATGATTACACTGTTTTATTTCCTCTCACAGACTGAACACTTATTTGTTTGTAATAGAAGGTGACTTTCCTGGTGAGAAAAATGTGTATAAAAATAAAGATCGTTTGACTTGCCAAAAGCACAAGCTCGTTGATAGTTACAAAAACACAAATAAAAACACACACAAACATTCAAGTTTTTGCAACCATTGACCGCTCCATTAGGAAAAGACTAAGGAACCGCCCCCATTGTAAAACCTGCCCTATGCACCGTTCCACACCACTTAACTCCAGTCCCACATCCTGGAAGGTGTACACAGTCAAGGGCAGAGCCACTTGTGATACCACCCACATGATTTACTAACTGACGTGCCTGCACTGTGAAGTGTTCTATGTGGGAATGACAAGAAACAAACTGTCCATTCTCATGAAAGGTCACAGGCAGACAGTGTTTGTTGGTTATGATGATCACCCCGTGGCTAAACATGCCTTGGGGCATGGCCATCGCATCTTGGCATGGTGTTAAACCATCTGGGTTATCTGGATACTTCCCACTGACACCAACCGAGCGAGGTGGCGCATTGGTAACACAGTGGACTCGCATTCGGGAGGATGGTGGTTCAAATCCACCTCCGGCCATCCAGATTTAGATTTTCCGTGATTTCCCTAAATCACTCCAGGCATATGCCGGGATGGTTCCTTTCAAAGGGCACGGCCGATTTCCTTCCTCATCCTAACCCAAAAACTCCGAGCGTTAGCTCCGTCTCTAATGACCAAGCTGTCGACGGGACGCTAAACCCTAAGCATCCATCCATCCACTGACACCAACCTTTCAGAACTCTGGAGATGGGAACATGCCCTTCAGCATATTTTCTCTTCCCGTTACCCACCTGGTTTCAACCTCCGCTAAATTCAAATTCCGGTCCACCATTCTGTAACATCTTTGCCTCTGTTCTCTGGATAGAGCCTCTTCCTCAAGTGGTATCTCGGTCCAACTTCTTTGCTTTTTATAAATGTCTGCCTTGGTGTGTTTACGCGCGCGCGCGCGTGTGTGTGTGTGTGTGTGTGTGTGTGTGTGTGTGTGTGTGTGTGTGTTTGTTTACTTTCCTTTTTTCCGCTAAGGTAAGTCCTTCCACTCGCAAGATTGGAATGACTCCTCATCCACTCCCTTAAAACCCGCATCCTTACCTTTTTCCCCTCCTTCGTTCCTCTTTTTCTGACGATGCGACCAACGGTTGCAAAAGCTTGAATGTTTGTGCATGTTTATATTTGTGTTTTTTTTGTATCTATCAACGAGCCTGTGTTTCGGGTAAGTGAAACGGTCTTCATTTTTGTACATATTTTTCATAAGTTTATGTTGAGATTAACTACACTACTCAAGATTTATTTCTTGAAAACATATCCATGTGTCATACGACAGATAGAAAGAAAATATATTTTCTATCATACATATAATTGATCACAAGTTAGTAAAGTGTCAGTTACTGTATTTCTGATTATGAGACATTAATGTCAAAGACAAATTAATCTTCAAAACAAATAATTATAGGAATTGCTATCATAGTTATGGTTATAAAAATAATGCTCATATTATTTTTTGTAAATTTCAGTCCAATAAAGCATTCAAGCGCCTGGATATTGATAAGAAGAAGGAAGAATTGGATAAAATGAAAATGAAGTATGGAATTAATACGGAAGAGAAGAAGTAATACTATTGTGTGGTTAATGGAACGTGAATCTGTGAGAAAAGACATTGCAAATCCACTTTGCAGATTTGTAGCTGAAGATTTGTATATACATACTTCTATATGTACATAGGGAGGTGGACTACTGGAGAATACATGATCAGTTGATAACTCAATATGATTTCTTACATGTATAATATGCATTTTTGAAGTACAATTAGATAATTATGAAATGTAATACTTTTTGTCAGATCCATAACTTTGACGAACACTGGCTGATATTTGTAATACATAATATTTAAAAACATATTTCAGAATTTTCATTTTGGTTTTTAACTTTGGTGTTCATAATGTTACAGTGTTGTTTGACAGATTTGAAGCTACATGCCTTTACCTCATAGGATTCCTTGTTTTACTATTGGTTTGTTTTTTACTTCAGTACACGAGACACAGTTGCTACGTAATTTGTTTGAAGAAACCACTCTGCTAAACCGTATGAATCATATATATATATATATATATATATATATATATATATATATATATATATATAAAATATAAAAAATAGACGAAGATTACTCACCAGGCGAAGGAGCACAGGTGTGACAGCATCACAAATAAATAAATGAATACACACACACACACAATCGCAAGCTTTCGCAACCCAGTTGCGTCTTCAGGCAGTAGGGAAGGAGAGGGAAAAGGAAATGATGAGGGTTTTAAGGAAGGGGGTAAGGAGCCATTCCAATCCCGGGAGAGGAAAGACTTACCTTGGGGGAAAAAATGGAGGGTAAACAAATGCACACATGCCCACACATTCACACAGACACAAGTACACCTAGGCAGACATACTTGCTTTCTACAGTATGTCTGCCTAGGTGTACTTGTGTCTGTGTGAATGTGTGGGCATGTGTGCATTTGTTTACCCTCCATTTTTCCCCCAAGGTAAGTCTTTCCTCTCCCGGGATTGGAATGGCTCCTTACCCCCTTCCTTAAAACCCTCATCATTTCCTTTTCCCTCTCCTTCCCTACTGCCTGAAGACGCAACTGGGTTGCGAAAGCTTGCGATTGTGTGTGTGTGTGTATTCATTTATTTATTTGTGATGCTGTCACACCTGTGCTCCTTCGCCTGGTGAGTAATCTTCGTCTATTTTTTATATTTTATTTTTCCTGCTAGGAATTTTTCGTCTTAATAATCGTTTTATATATATATATATATATATATATATATATATATACACACACACATACATACATACAAAATGGTAAAGCAGTCAACAATCCGAAGATTGGTTTGAACACCACAGTGCTTTACTAGGCATGGTCCTATTTGGAGGTGGTATGCCGTTGCCTTCCTCCGACCTTCGAACTGACTTACCCAGCCAGTTATAAGGGGACCTACAGTTTAACGTGGGTTCCGAACCATGGTGCTATTCGGTATTTTTCACGTGAGCAATACTGCCAGAGATGAAAGACGTGGAAAGTGACAGCTAAAAATCCTAGGACCTGGCGGGGATCGAACCCAGGACCTTTGGATTTGTAGTCTGGCACTCTACCACTGTGCAACTGAGGGGCACTATATATAGAAGGAGACCTTCTAGGTGGGAAAATGGTATAAAATAAAGATTTTTGACTTACCTAAAGTACAGGCTTGTCGATAGAAACACGAAACACACAAAAACACACAAAAAACACATCGACAAGCCTGTACTTTAGGTAAGTCAAAAATCTTTATTTTTTATATATATATATTATAGAGGAAAAATTCCTAACAGGAAAAATATACGTAAAAAATAGATAAGGTACACTTACCAGGCGAAGGGGCACAGGCAGTAATAGCAACAAATAAACACACAGACACACACACACACAAAAATGCTAGCTTTCGCAGCCTAGCTGCTTCATCAGGCAGAAGGGAAGGAGAGGGAAAAGGAAATGATGAGGGTTTTAAGGAAGGGGGTAAGGAGCCATTCCAATCCCGGGACAGGAAAGACTTACCTTGGGGGAAAAATTGGAAGGTAAATAAATGCACATACACCCACACATTTACACAGACACAAGTACACTTAGGCAGACATACTGTAGAACTGTAGAAAGCAAAGAAGTTAGAAGTTAGACAGAGATGCCACTTGAGGCAGAGGCTCTGTCCAGAGAACCAAGGCAAAGATGTTAAGATGGTGGGTGGGAATTCGAATTTATTTTTGTGTGTGTGTGTGTCTGTGTGTTTATTTGTTGCTATTACTGCCTGTGCCCCTTCGCCTGGTAAGTGTACCTTATCTATTTTTTACGTATATATATATATATATATATATATATATATATATATAAAACAGATGACTTACCAAAAGGACCGGCTCGTTGATAGAAACAAATAAAATAAATAAAATCACACACAAACACACATACAAGCTTTCGCAACCGTTGGTCGCTTCTTCAGGAAAAGAGAAAGAAAGGAGAGGAGAAAGGGAAGGATATGGGTTTTAAGGAAGTGGAAAAGGAGTCATTCCAATCCCAGGAGTGGAAGGTCTTACCATAGGACATTTGGGTTTCTACAAATATCTGCCTAGGTGTGTGTACGCGTGGATATGTGCGAGTGTGTGTGTATTAACCTCCTTTTCGTCCCCCAAGGCAAGTCTCTCCACTCCCGGGATTGGAACGACTCCTGTTCCACTTCCTTAAACCCCGTATCCTTCCCTTTCTCCTCTCCTTCCTTCCTCTTTTTCCTGAAGAAGCTGCCAGTGGTAGCGAAAGCTTGAATGTTTGTGTTTTTCATCTGTGTTTTATGCCTCCATTAGCGAGCCTGTACCTTCGGTAAGTAAAATATATATATATATATATATATATATATATATATATATATATATATATATATATATATATATAAACAAAAATAAAAATAGAAAACAGATGACTTACCAAAAGGACCGGCTCGTCGATAGAAACAAATAAAACAAATAAAATCACACACAAACACACATACAAGCTTTCGCAGCCTAGCTGCTTCGTCAGGCAGAAGGGAAGGAGAGGGAAAAGGAAATGATGAGGGTTTCAAGGGAGTGGATAAGGAGTCATTCCAATCCCGGGACAGGAAAGACTCACCTTGGGGGGGGGAAAAAAAGAGGGTAAACAAAAACACACACACCCACACATTTACACAGACGCAAGTACACTTAGGCAGACACACTGTAGAACTGTAGAAAGCAAAGAAGTTAGAAGTTAGACAGAGATGCCACTTGAGGCAGAGGCTCTGTCCAGAGAACCAAGGCAAAGATGTTAAGATGGTGGGTGGGAATTCAAATTTAGCGGAGGTTGAGACCAGGTGGGTAACGGGAAGAGAGAATATGCTGAAGGGCTAGTTCCCATCTCCGGAGATCTGAAGGATTGGTGTCGGTGGGAAGTATCCAGATAACCCGGACGGTGTAACACTGTGCCAAGATGTGCTGGCCGTGCACCAAGGCGTGTTTAGCCACAGGGTGATCCTCATTACCAACAAACACTGTCTGCCTGGGACCATTCATGCGAATGGACAGTTTGTTGCTGGTCATTCCCACATAGAACGCTTCACAGTGCAGGCATGTCAGTTGGTAAATCACGTGGGTGCTGTCACAAGTGGCTCTGCCCTTGATTGTGTACACCCTCCGGGTTACGGGACTGGAGTAAGTGGTGGTGGAAGGGTGCATAGGGCAGGTTTTACAACGGGGGCGGTTACAAGGGTAGGAGCCAGAAAGTAGGGAAGGTGGTTTGGGGATTTCATAGGGATGGACTAGGAGGTTACGGAGGTTAGGTGGGCGGCGGAAAGACACTCTCGGAGGAGTGGGGAGGATGTCGTGAAGGATGGATCTCATTTCGGGGCAGGATTTTAGGAAGTCGTATCCTTGCTGGAGAGCCACATTCAGAGTCTGCTCCAGTCCCGGAAAGTATCCGGTGACAAGAGGGGCACTTCTGGGGTTCCGTTGAAGGTTCTGAATTTGGGGGGGATGAGGAAGTGGCTCTGGCAATTTGCTTCTGTACCAGATCAGGAGGATAGCTGCGGGATGTGAGGCTGTTATCAGGTTATTGGTGTATTGGTTCAGGGATTCAGGACTGGAGCAGACTCTTTTGCCACGAAGACCTAAGCTGTAGGGAAGGGAACGTTTGATGTGGAAAGGATGGCAGCTGTCATAATGCAGGTACTGTTGTTTATTGGTAGGTTTGATGTGGACGGATGTGTGTAGTTGGCCGTTGGATAGATGGAGGTCGACATCGAGGAAAGTGGCATGGGATTTGGAATAGGACCAGGTGAATTTGATGGGACCAAAGGAGTTGAGGTTGGAGAGGAAATTCTGGAGTTCTTCTTCACTGTGAGTCCAGATCATGAAGATGTCGTCAATGAATCTATACCAAACTTTGGGTTGACAGGCTTGGGTGTCCAGGAAGGCTTTCTCTAAGCGTCCCATAAATAAGTTCGCGTACGAAGGGGCCATCCTGGTCCCCATGGCTGTTCCCTTTAGTTGTTGGTATGTCTGGCCCTCAAAAGTGAAGAAGTTGTGGGTTAGGATGAAGCTGGCTAGGGTATTAAGGAAAGAGGTTTTAGGTAAGGAAGTGGGTTGTCGGCGTGAAAGGAAATATTCCATCGCAGCGAGGCCCTGGGCATGTGGGATATTAGTGTATAAGGAAGTGGCATCGATGGTTACAAGGATGGTTTCAGGAGGTAACAGGCTGGGTAAGGATTTCAGGCGGTCGAGGAAGTGGTTGGTGTCTTTGATGAAGGATGGGAGACTGCACATGATGGGTTGAAGGTGTTGGTCTATGTAGGCAGAGATTCTTTCTGTTGGGGCTTGGCAACCGGCCACAATGGGGCGGCTGGGATGATTGGGTTTGTGAATCTTCGGAAGTAGGTAGAAGGTGGGGGTGCAGGATGTCGGTGGAGTCATGAGGTTAATGGAGTCAGGTGAAAGGTTTTGTAGGGGGCCTAAGGTTTTAAGGATTCCTTGAAGCTCTGCCTGGACATCAGGAATGGGATTGCCTTGAAAAACTTTATATGTGGTATTATCTGAAAGCTGACGCACTCCCTCTGCCACATACTCCCGCCGATCAAGTACCACTGTTGTGGAGCCCTTGTCGGCAGGGAGAATGACGATGGAATGGTCAGCCTTCAGATCACGGATGGCTCGGGATTCAGCTGCGGTAATGTTGGGAGTAGGATTAAGGTTTCTCAGGAAGGACTGGGAGGCAAGGTTGGAAGTAAGGAATTCCTGGAAGGTTTGAAGAGGGTGATTTTGAGGAAGAGCAGGTGGGTCTCGCTGTGACGGAGGACGGAACTGTTCTAGGCAGGGTTCGATTTGAATGATGTCTTGGGGAGCTGGATCATTAGGAAGAGGATTATTTTTCCTCGTGGCAAAGTGATATCTCTCTCTCTATATATATATATATATATAGTATAAAATAAAGATTTTTGACTTACCTAAAGTACAGGCTGGTCGATAGGAACACTAAACACACACAAAAACACACAACCATTCGAGCTTTCGCCACCAGTGGTGGCTTCTTCGGGAAAAAGAGGGAGGAAGGAGAGGAGAAAGGGAAGGATACGGGTTTTAAGGAAGTGGAAAAGGAGCCATTCCAATCCCAGGAGTGGAAGGACTTACCTTAGGGGACAAAAAGGAAGGTAAACAAATACACACACACTCACACATATCCACATCCAAACACACTTAGGCAGACATTTGTAGAAACCCTAAGGTAAGTCCTTCCACTCCTGGGATTGGAATGGCTCCTTTTCCACTTCCTTAAAACCCGTATCCTTCCCTTTCTCCTCTCCTTCCTCCCTCTTTTTCCCGAAGAAGCCACCACTGGTGGCGAAAGCTCGAATGGTTGTGTTTTTTTGTGTGTGTTTAGTGTTCCTATCGACCAGCCTGTACTTTAGGTAAGTCAAAAATCTTTATTTTATACCATTTTCCTACCTGGAAGGTCTCCTTCTATTATATATATATATATATATATATATATATATATATATATATATATATATATATATATAATTTTCTCATTGGTGTTTTTGTGGTTATGCCATATCTGTCATATTAATGATTGAGGTATCATTTTTCAGCTACTGTTCTCCACCAATGACGGAAAATACACAGATAGTTTAAACTTATTGTTTTCACAAAAATATGAAGTTTGAGAAAATTTGTACTGTTCATACAATCTAAGTTAATATCTGGCGAACGGTAGTAAATGGGACATGTATTTACAGTTGCTCCCATCAGCCGCCGCGCCTAGTATCAACCTAGATTATGTGGCCAATATAAAAGCAATTTGAAGGTGCCATGTATTGACAGTCTTTTTAACCAACATGAACGACAGTTCTTGCAGTTGTTTAGATTCTTTATGCAAGCCAAAGACATACTTTGATTCAAGCATAGTTTATCACATGATTTTGTTTTTACAATTTTATGTAAAGCATAGTTTATCACATGATTTTAGTTATACATGTCAGTATAACAACAAAAAATACACAATTAATTTAACAGACAGGTACAACATCTTTTGTAGTTGTTTAGAATCTTTACGCAAGCTTAGTTTATCACAAGATTTCTGTTTCATACATTGATGCACAACAGGTGTTGGAATTGTTCACTTTTTCAAGGAAGTGTTGTGTACTTCATGAATGAACTGAATTTTGTAAAATAAACATGGAAAAGTCAATATCTAATTTTAAATATGTTTCACAATTAATCATATTGTATTTAATTATATAAATTTTCTTACAATGAGACTAATATTTCTTTATTATCTTTTATGCATACAGTAGAACCCCGATTTAACGAACCCGCATTTAAGATTTCCGTCGGTCCCGGCAAAACTCCCATTAGAATAAGGTTATTTTTCCCCGCTTTAAGGAAACGTCCCCTTTTAAGTAACAAACATGAAAAATTCTGCAAATTAAAATTTTGTTTTTATGCAATTCCTAACTGTGGGCAAGTTAATTAGTTTTGTTTCTTTCACACAATTAGGAATTTGTGTTTACGTGACATCAGTAGATTCTTTAAGTCAATGCATATCGAACATCTTTGCAGCGATATCGGTATAAGCAGCCGTAATCAATTGTTTCCATCGATAGGTTATCGTATCGAATACCAGTGCTGCGATACCGGAAAAAGCATTTGACAAATTATCAAGCTGTTTCCCACTTGTCTTCCATGTGTTATGCTCAAGTGGTCTGATGTCACTCGAAAATTACGAAGCGCGGCGCGAGCTGTGAAGTGTTGTCTTGTGTTATTTTCTTCAGATTCACTTTTTCATAATTGTAGGCTATAAATATAGAAAACTTCAGAGTGGAGAGAAGCTGACGACCATCCATGCTGTCAAAGACTATCGTAACATTAGGCTGTGTGATAATGGCTAAGAATATGATTTTGCACTATCTTCGTTGTGTGACTTTTAGAAACAGGGACCATTGTTATATGCTCAATCTAGCGGTACCTTTGGTTGCAAAAAGACGAATATTCATGTGACATTGTTCAGTTGTACTACTTAGATGTTTTGAAGGAGTGGGAATTACGTAGCTGCATTTCTGTAAGCGAAAAATTTATGCAAGAAAGGTTGGAAAATCACCCTGCTAGATTAGTGTGGAAAATGCAGTGCTTTCGAACTGCTTAGGAAACTTAATAATCTCTCACTTCAGAGTTTAAGTGCAAAGAGTGGACCTGTGATTCTGAAACTGAACCACTGGAGAAAACATTACTACTAATAAAATGTTATAAGGCCAGACATTAATTTACCCCTACGTATAATATGGAAAATCAAAATTCCAATGTGTTTAAAAAATTACCTCATACAACAAATGCCTGACTTCAAGAATTTTCAAGTATTTAGCCCCAAAGACGTGTGGGTTAAAAAGCAGATTAACTGTCGGTGGTCGCCGATTGAAGTGTTACAGTGCGATGATGACCTGCAGTGAAGGCATGCAAACAGCTAATAACAACGTCTTTAGGCTACGTTTTTCTCTTTGTAAACAATTTCGTGTTGTGGATTATTTTTTTATGAGTAATATATCGCAAAATTGTGACACACTTGTAGAGGATACGTTTAAGTTTTGATGAATTTACACTATATTGTTATTGCTGTTATTGCTTGCAGAAAGTAAAACTGTGCTACTAGTGTAGTTAGGGACGTAACAACATAATCGAAAATCATAACATATTTGTAGAAGTGCTAAAGACCTATTTGTCGTGTGCCCAAACTCCCTATCCATCAATATTTGTAGGAAATGTTTTTGACGAATTAACAATGGAAATTAATTTTGAAGAAGTGTTTTGTATTGAAGGTACAGGTTGTTAAAAAGGTATTTATGCATCAAACCAGGGGGAAGGCGATGACGAAAATTTTGAAATTTTTGCATTAATAAAAATTACAGATTGCATATTCTGCAGAAAAGAAAGCACTGGAGAACTTTAGAAAAAGTACACTGAGAATCAGTCAGTACTCGGGTATAGCGTTTTTTTTTTTTTTTTTTTTTTTTTTTTTTTTTTTTTTTTTTTTTTTTTTTTTTTTTTTTTTTTTTTTTTAAGGCTTATGTACGGCACCAATTTTTGTATCTGTAGTCAATAAAAGCAAACATCAACCACATAGTGATAACTTTGGTCATTACAGTATGCTGGAAAAACAAAATGGTCATCTCTTTTTGATTTAATAAAAAATATTTTTTTCTGCAGAAAGTGTGAAGATGTATTTAAATTTGTAGCAGATTATTGGTATGTTAGTAATTAAATAACTCCTATAACACCTACACATGCTTGAATTATGTCTCTGAGTTACTTCTCCTGTGTACTTTGGCAAAAACTCCATTTAAGGAAACCCCTATTTAAGGAATAAATATTTCGGTCCCCTGAGATTCGTTAAAAAGGGGTTTTACTGTATGTACTTGCATGTGCCTCTTCTCCATTACTATCTTTGTTACCTGTGACTGATCAGGATAGAGTGCGAATTATTCACACAGGTCAAGTAGTATTACAAGAATTATGTCACTGATGGGAAAGCTGAATTACTTAGGTGAATAATGCAATGTTTTTGGACAAAATTGAACAAGAAATGAGTTGCTGCAAGTTACTTCCATCTTTATTATTATTATTATTATTATTATTATTGTGTCACTAATATTAACATACAAGACACAAAGTAATATGACACTTAATGGTGCCTAACGAACCTTGAAAACCTGGAAACGACAATGAATTTCCACCAGAAACCAACCTAGCTTTTTAATAATATTCATCACTTTATTTTTGTATACAAAACGATTTTTAAATAAATTTATGGGGTTTTTAAAGCATTCAAATGATACCTATGTATTTTGACATGAGGTCTGCCTTTATCCCAACATCTTAAACCATATGGCTCGATGTAATTTCTTTCCTGATGTGGGTCTCTGTTCAAGGGATGTGATATTAGCACAGTGTGCAACTGTGTGGAATCACATATTTATTGAAGGCAATCTTCATTCAGGGTATATACACACCGGGACATCAACTTGGGAGTATTTTCATCGGAGAGAAATTTTTTAGAATTCTTGTAATGTTTGATTGTTTACGTTATTGGTTAATATTTTTAGTAATTTTGGCTGTTAAAAGCTTTACCGTAGCCGTTATTGCAGAAAAATACTGCAGCACTCAAACAATCTAACGTACACAAAAGAATAACAAGAAAATAAAACTTCAGTTGGGAAAAAGGTGTAAATTATAACAACAAAACACTGTGTGTGTAGCCTACAAGCGTCTGCCAAAAGCAGAATGTGTCAAAGGCATTAGGCTGAAGAGTATGCAATATTGTAAAACAAAATGTTGTCGATGAGAGTAATGTTTCATTTGTGTACGTTTCTAGCAGTTCGCAGGTAAAAGTTTAGAATAGTGGAGAAGCTATATGTTCAGAATAAATGGCCTTTTATGTGATATGAATTACATTAATAGCGAGAATGTGCTATGAATTTCTTAAATCATGAACTGTTCTGACTCCCTTTCAAAACAACTCATTGGGGACCAGCCCCATAGAGAAATTTAGGGCTCTGAAGACCAGCCATTAATGCAGTTATTAAAAGTTTTACTGGAACATTTATGTTTCGATATATCTTAAAGAGTAATAAGTGCTAAAAATAACCAAACTTTAAGGTTAGGTTACCACATTTATTTTAGTTATTTTTGAGATTGATTACAAATTATGCAATAAAAAAGCAAAAAGTATAATTATCCATAAAAAATCGTAACATTCATACAAAACTGCAAAATTGGATATTTTACAAAACAAAGTAAATCATAAATTACCTTTTCGTAAATGACATCATCTTTGTCAGCATGGAGGAAAAAAAAAAAAAAAAAATTAGAATATACTCCAATTTCATTTACGAAACGAAAGTAAAAAACAACTTTCTCACAGTCTGTTTGCACTTGATCCACAATTGGGCTTTTTTACTTTCCATCAATTCTCACACAATTGGCAACATGAATGAAACTTCTTCTCTGGAAACATCCCTTAGGCTGTGGCTAAGCAGGTCTCCACCATATCCTTTCTTCCAGGAGTGCTAGTCTTGTAAGGTTCGCAGGAGAACTTCTGTGAAGTTTCGAAAGTAGGAGGCAAGGTACTGGCAGAATTGAAGTTGTGAGGGCAGACCATGAGTCGTGGCTGGATAGTTCAGTGGTAGAGAACTTGCATGCGAAAGGTAAAGGTCCCATGTTTGAGTCCCAGTTTTGGCACACAATTTTAATCTGCTGGGAAGTTTCAATTACAAACATTTACACGTCACTAAAACAATACGCTGACATAAGTGCATTTTATAACACTGGAAAGCAGTGGCGGATCGTGCTCAGTTTTGTTGTGTGTATAATATTGTAGCTGGTCTGGTCCACCAGCTGTGCTGGTTTTCCGTGTACTTGTGTGGGTGTCTGAATTTATACCGTTGTGACACAATTTATTGAAGAACTTGGGGTCTTCGAGGTGTGGGAGGATGTATGTGACTTCTTCCCCATGGGGAATGCACCAGAGAGACAACAGGGACCCTCCTGGCTTTTGCCTTATGGACAAGGTAAAAACTTTGGCTAGGAGCAGTTTCATGTGTATTTTACCTAACTAGCATGTTAATGAGTAGAGGCACCTGTTTGTGGTCAAAATTTTTGCTCGATATCATCTTTTCTTTTCTTTTTAACCTATTTCGGTATATTTTTCGCTACTTTTATTTTATTTTGTCAATAATTTCGCTAATTTTATTTTCACTTTTTAATAAATAAGAACTAAAGCAAAATCAATTATAGCCTCATTGCAGTGTAAGAACTTTTATTTTATTCAGGAAATATGAAAATTTGACATTGATGGAGATTCATAAAAAAAAAAGAAAAAGTTTGAAAAACATTTATCCTTCTACTTATACAAGTTTTACTAGCCTAAGTAATTTACATAAAACTCAGTCATGTTTCTAACAACACCACGGTAATTGATTCTTAGAAGCCCCACAATGTAACTGGCTTTTTGTTCAACTCATATTGATTCCATTAGGGGTGGAGGGGGGGGGGGGAACTAAGTAATCCGATATTAAGCCGCACTTAAAAATGAAAAATATGGATAAACGCAGTGATAGCGCAGCCTTTTCTTTGTGATTTGCACACTTCAATTAATATTACATCGCAAACAACGACAGCCGTGATAAATAAGTATATCTATTAACCCTTTTACTGCACATTTACTCTCTGCATTGTCCCTGTAATTATTAGCAAATACTGCAGATGAGGACTTATCACATGGTGTGTGTGTGTGTGTGTGTGTGTGTGTGTGTGTGTGTATACACTCAAGACTGCAGCAGTCCCTCATTGTTGAGACAAAAACAAGACGCAAAATCTAGTATTGTTTTGAAAAATATGTTTCCTTTTTAATCTTTGGAGAGAAAATCATATATATAAGTCTTGAGCACTGAAATGATTAGCGTATATTTACGTATGGAGCACTGAAAGGGTCAAAATATTTTGGATCTTCACGCAACAATCCCATTGCGGCTTCCTTTAAAATCCTTTATCTTCTGTTCTCGGGCAGTTTCGTCTGTTTTCACCCATATAATATGTGCATCAGCACGATTAAATGTCGTTTCTTTGAAAGAAATTACTTTTCTCTTAAACTTTGCGGTGTATGCTTCTTCACGATTAGATACAAGTCTGCAAACACTGCAACAAAGGGTGGAATCCAGAATGTATACAAACACAAAACTAACTTATGGCGGTGTATAGCGGCATTTTATGTAACTTGCATTTGCGTAAATACGGTTTGTTCATTCACTCTTGAGTTTCGGATGATCGACTTTTTCCAAGGGGATGCTTGCCTCGTGTTGTTGTCCACTTCCACTTCCGATCGTTTTGCCGCTGCATTGATATCCGTAACTTGTCGCTTGACACGTGTCGAAAGCACTTTCTCCTAGTTCTTCTTATGGGACGAACTGCTATTTATGTTTTGGGTAAGTGTCATTTCTTTGCCATTCAATACGCACATAACTGTATTTCCACATAAGCATTCTTGTTTTATGCTAAATGTAAAATCCATCTTAATAATCTGCTGTACCAAAACAAATCACTGAAAGAATCTGCGATCAGAAACGATTACGACCACGCAGTACACTACCAGTCACCAGATCAAATAAAGCGCCCGAAATAGACTTCTTCACTGCACAGGAAATGAGGTTGTCAGGACTTGAAATGATATATTTTGAATCTGTGTACAATCGACTGTGATTTATATCTCGAAATTCTGTCAGTACATTTAAATGACTGATGAGGTTTCACAAACTTTTGTGCATTATGTAGTGATTTTTCGTAAATTTCAATGATTTCTTGATTTTTCACAAAAATTGTAAAATATTGCAAAAATTTTGCCTCTTTTAATAAGGTCTGTGTTCTTACAGGTTATTTATACAGTCAATGTGCAAGTCTGTTCTTCTGACTGGCAAACTAGTCAATTACTCTGTTGCTGAAGTTTGGAATATTAGTGATTTCCTCCTTGTGAATGGAACAAAGAGCCAGTGAGTTCAGCCTTTCCTGACTCATACTGTTCCTGAGGAAGGTTTTCATTGTGTTTAAGGTGCTGAAACTGCTTTGCTTGTGCTGTTGAAATTGGTGTATTAACCACAATTTTTAATGTTTTGTGCACTTCAGTGTACAATTCTTCAAAGGAATGTTCCACAAAGAAAGTAAACAGCTCACAGACCAGTGTAAATGCCTCTAAATGTATCATTGTAATAAATCACTGACAGTTCATTTTTCAGTTTATCATGGCAAATAAACAGACGCAGTTTAATGAAAAAGTATTGACCAAAGTGGCTGGGAAATGTTTTCTAAAAGAAGCAAACTTTTTTGGATCCATGAATTTGAAGCTGCTAAATACATAAGAGTTTTGAAATTTTCCTTTCAGTTTTTTGGTCATGCTGTCACACACGTCTTTGGCATCTGCTATCAGATTAAGTTCACTGTTACATTTGGAATGTTTTTTTGAAGGAGCAATACACTCATCATTAGAAGCTCCAAACCGTTGAATGTTTTTTCGTATTTCAGATACAGCACATACAAAACGATGTAATGCATTAGATATGGTAATGAAATTTGCACTCAGCATCTGAATTGTGTATTGGAAAATATCAATGTGTTTCATATCAGGGGAAAAAAAAATAGGAGGAACAGAAAGTGTGGATGGTGAAGTAAATATCTTAAGGCAAATGCTTCTCTTATTGTAACATCATCCCAGGAATCGTCTTCTGCAATCTTTTCAAAACATTCCAATAAGTGCAATTTGCTTTCTTTGACAGTATTTACAATGTGGGATTGGAAGTTCCATCTAGTTGATGAGACTGAAGGAATACTCTTGTTGCAGACTGTCTGTAACAAATCACTTCACTTGAGTGATGAAGAAGAAAACATTGTACAACCAGAAATATTTGTGAAGAACACAACCAGAAATATTTGTGAAGAACAACCTTACCGACTTTATGATTTTACTGCAAGCATTCTGAAGAACCAAATTCATTTGATGTGCATGTCAGTGAATGTACTTGGCATGTGGGAAAGTGCTCTGCATCAGTGTCTGCTAACCACTGTGACTGCTGTGGTGTCGCACAAGTACAAAGTGCGCGCCACCTACTTTCGCCGCGCGGCGTTCTCACGACGACAGCCACGAGCGCCCTCTGCTGCAACCCCGCTCGTGGCCACCACGGAAAGACACCGGTCACTTCGGACTGAGATAGCAACGAGTTAGGACCTTCGTAATCAGATAGGCACCAGTGAAGACTTTGCTATCGTACAGGCACTAGGCAGGCCTCTAACAACTATGTATCAACATTCTGCAGTACTATGTAAAAGTTAAGTATTGTTACATTCTGTGCAATATATATATCTCTTTCTAATTTACTCTAGTGTTTATAGTTTCTGGCTGCTCCCCTCCGTACCTGCACCAGCGGGCTATCCTTATTCCTGTGTCGGTCTTATTCCACTCGGCCACCGACACCTACGACGAGGCTGGGATACAAAAGCGGCGACGAAGTTGGGACACAAAAACTGCCACTCATTCCTGGGGTGCCATTGTATGCCTGAGCAATGAGTTCTTGAACATTGAAAGGTTCCAGACATCTTTAAAACCTCACCAAGTCCGTATGCTGTTCTATTACTAACATTTTCAAAGGAAGGAAATCTTTCAACAGGTTTCTTCCCCTTAATATACTGCAGTATAATGACAAATTGACTTTTGCATGTAATATCTGTTGTATCAGCCTGCACAGAAACAAAAGTGGCATCGTTAATCTCTTACATTAGTTCTTCGATGTAAATGTGACACATACTGTCCAGAAGCACATTTTGTATTATGTGCGACGTATTTTTGCACACAGAATTATTAGAGCTGCTTAAGTGATCATCTAATATCCCAAAAGGGATAACCATTCTAAGAAATTACCACGGTTTGCTGACTCTCTATTTTTCATTGTGAGCTCTGAGTGCTAACTCATGAGTTCCACCAAACAATGAGCACTCTACTATTCTGTTTAATAGGTGTCTGTTCTTCATAACTAATTCATTACGTTTCTCAATTGACATTTTATACACTGAATCGATCTGAGCAGTAACGTTAATTGTGCCAAACATTTTATATTTACCAGCATATTATAAAATGAAGTCCACTTTCCTTGTGTTTCTTAATTCATTCATTTAAATGCTTTAGATCCTTGCAGCCAACTGTTTTCCACAATTCTTCACCAAACAACACACAGTAGAAACAAAGCAAATTTTGTTTCTCTTCACTCACAGTTAGCCAAGACTTTTTGCAGAACCATGTATAGCAGAAATTTTCTTCTTCTTTCCATTGATTTGAGACATCTTTCTGATGCTGTGCACCTAACTGCTTGATTTCGTGTTTCTCTTCCATAATAACTGAAAGGGTGTTCTGAAGAGTCTACTTTATTCATGTTATACTCAATTTACGAACACTCAAGTTGCAATGATGCAGCTCCAGAATACATTTTGACAGAGGTGCTAAAGGGCCCAGAGTCGCTGGCCCCAAACTGCGTACCTGCGGACAGGTGTGTGAGGAGTGGGAGTAGCCCTATAGCCCTTTAGAATGAGCCGCCCCTGCTGGTGGCTTGAGTATAACACATTAAACTTTAAAAGAGTTGATAAGTTTTAGTGCTCCAAGCCAGAATTTTGGTTTTCACGGTTAGGTCCCTGTTGCGGAAGAAGGGTGTCAGGGCATGGACCATCTTAATTGATGACTTTTTCCTTACCTTCACATGGAGGATGTAGAGGAGTTTTCTATCCAGGTGGATGGCCAGGCACTTGACCATATCTGACCATGGTAGTGGTATTTTATTCAGAGTAAGTGGGGTGTGGGGCATGGTTCGTCTCCGAGTGAAGAGTACCGCCATCGTCTCGGTGAGACTGATTGTGATCCTGTTTGTATTTGCACAGTGTTCCATTATGTCTAGTTGACACTGCATCCTGAAGATAATTTGGTCGAGATTGTGGCCTGCCATCAGGAATGCTGTATTATCAGCAAAAGGGCTGAGTGATACTTGTGGCACCATTGGTATGACATTGATGCAGTCGTTAAAGAGTGAAGGTGATAAGACTGATCCTTGTGGTATGCCTGCTACTGGTGGTCGTAATCCAGAGTTCTGGTTGTCAATGCAGACGGTATATATATCCGCCGATCCTGCAGGTTGTCCTCCAAGATCTTCACGTATGTGTCCACCAGCAGTGTACCCCATATGAGTTTGTAGATCAGTAGTTGGTCATAGGCTTTTTCCACGTCCAGGAAAACGCCCATGACCATCTTGCGTTATCTTGGATGAATTCTGTTATATGCAGAACTTGTAGTTTGGCCGAGAGGCAGTTTTGGAAGCTAAACTGCTTTGGTTGTATGACATAATTACTAATTATGTTGTCATTTAATCTCTTCAAAATGATCTGTTCAAAAATTTTTGCCAAGGTGGGCAAAAGGTTGAGGGGCGATAGTTTGTGGGTTGCAAGAGATCCTTGCCAGGCTTTGGGATCAGTGCTACCCGTGTGATCTTCCAGGCTGACGGGAAGTACGAGTGTAGTAGGCAAGCGTTGAAGAGCCATGTGAGCAACACCAATGGTCTCCGCGGCAGGTGCTTCAAGCCTTCGTTGGAGATACGATCTTTACTGGGAGAGTTGTTGGTTGTCTTCTGCATAAGTGCTTTGCCTTCTCTCGGAGTTGTGAGCTCAGGTGGTGGTTTTACCAACTTTTATTTGTGCGACTCCACCTCCTCCAGTACTTGTTCCGCGAAGTCGGCAAGATGGTCGGTCAGTGGTGAGGGCGGAGGATGCAGTCACTTGCACCTCGTAAGTGTCCACGTACAGTTCGGCCCGTGCAAGTGTATCATAGATGAGCCCATGTGGACCTCTGACAGCTCTTGTTGTCTAAGATTTTTTTTGACCAGCCGCCATTCATCTCTCGTCTGAAGTAAAAAATCTGCCTTTTTCGTTCCCAGGTTTAGTCTCCATTCCACAATGCACTTTTGGAGTTCCCTGTTAAGCTGGTCCTCTCTAGGCCGGCTTACAGTACTGGATCCAACGTCTTCACATCCGGTTCCTCTCTGTCTTTATTTGTTGTGAGATGGAAAAGATTCGAAGTTTATGTCTGGATTAATCCTGGTGGTCGTTGCATATCTCGTTGCTGGCATTATTTTGGCCGTTAGGGTGTCTACTAGTGCATCCATGTCATCTCTCGATGTGATACTCATTGTGGGCCGAACGTTGTTATTGAGATAACGTTCATATATGTCCCGGTTGACATGGTGGGACTGGTGAAGAGACGTTGTAAGACCGCTCTATTGACGTTGCCGGTGACCGGTTTATGGTCTGAAGAGAGATCTCTGATATCCATAGTTGGAGGTTCACATTGACATTCTTGACCATTGCTATGTCTAGGACATCTGCTTGTTACCAAAGATCTCAAGGAATCCGTGTAGGTTCATGTGGACCAAGTACTGAGGTGCTCAGTTTTTCCTCCAGATCAAACAAAATTTGGCCTTTCAGGTTCGGTTGGTGGGCATTCCAGGCTGCATGCTTACTGTGAGTTCACCTGCCATCAGGACTTTGTCAAAGATGTTGTGTAGATCCACAGCCAGAAGAGGTTGTTTAGGACTGAGATAGACTGCTACACAAGTAAGTTGTGAATGCCGGTTGCATTAGTGACAGCTGTTGCTTCATTGTGGCAGAGGGGTGGAAGTTGTTCTTCGTGGTGGTGGTATTCTTTGCAGACTAGGATTGCTGTCCATCCACCCTGGCGGCCCAGTCTATCCGTCCGGTACACATTCATATTCCTAATGCGGAAAAAGTTGCCGTCTTTGAGTTGTGTTTTGGAAGCAAATACCACATCAATACAGTGTCGGGTGAGGAAGTCTGTTAATTATATCTTCTTTAATAATAAAAATTAACCAGAACACAGCTATATACTAATACTACCTTAATGCCCGCTGCTTCACATGCGTAGGCTGGTTGGTCTGCACCAGTTGTTTCTCCCTCTTAATAGAAATTTTCATAGATATAGCTTAAGTACTATTATAATCAAATGTTGTGATACTACTTGTAGCCGCGGCAGAATGGCCATGGTGCGTAGCGCGCTGCTGTTCGCCGTCGGGGGTTCCATTCGCCCCTCGGGCATGGGTATCTGTGTTGTCCTTAGCATAAGTTAGTCTTAGTTAGTTTAATTTGTTTGTGAGCCCTAGGGACTGATGACCCTGTAGTTAAGTCTCTTAAGATTTACAACCATTTGATTTTACTTCTTGTAACCCCCGATGGCACCCCTTAATAGTTGAATTTCGAAAAATACCCAACATTTGTGTCTTAAATTCCAACCAAGTACGCAAATATAAATTTTTGTAATTCTGGGTTCAAATTTGGCTTAGTAGCAACGTGTTTCCAAAAATTGTTGCATCCCCCACTTTACCCCCTAAAATATTAATTTTCTGAAAATACCGAAACACACGTCTTTTTAATTCTGACCAAGAAAACATATACCAGTTTACGTTGTTGTAGAATCAAAATTGCCTTAATAGCAAAAGATTTTTTGAAAAATCCCCTCTCCTATTTAATCCCCTTGATGGTTGAATTTCCAAAAACACCGAAACATATGTCTTAAATTCTAACCAACAATATAAATATCAATTTTTGCAGCTCTAGTTTCAAAATTGTCTTAATAGCAGCGTGTTTTCAAACAGAATTTTTCATCCCCTATTTTACCCTCTTACTTGTCGACTTTCCAAAAATACTGAAATTCGTGTTTTTTAACCCTGACCAAGATTCCACATCCAAAGTTTCGTAAGTGTAGCTTAAAATTTGAGTGAACAGTAACAAATTTTTGAAAATCAATTTTTTGCGTCTCCTATTTTACCGCCTTATTGGTCGAATTTCAAAAAAATGCCGAAACATGTGCCTTTTAAATTCGAACTTAAGATCCGAAATTTTGTAGTTCTAGCTTCAAAATTGCCTAAGTAGCAACGTATTTTCAAAAAAAAAAAAAAATTAAATAAATAAATAAATTCATCCCCTATATCACCTCCTTACGGACGGAATATCGGAAAATCGCTTCTTAAATGACGCCTACAGAGTAAGATCAACGCCCATTACAAAGTTTGTATCTTCAGTGGTTTGGGCTGGGCGATGATCAGTCAGTCACATGGCGCTACGCACAGTTATTACGATAACTGCCAGTATTTGATGACCGGTTATTACAGTAACGGTTATTCACCAATAATCGGATATTTCTATCAGTTATCGTTATTTTGGCTCAGCTCTACCGCAAACAACTGCACTGCAGCCGTTGCCGAATGCTTTCTGCCTTCCACTTTGTTTGGTGCGCTGCTCATTGTTTCGTTTTCAGTTTCTGAAATGTGTGGATAGCATACTATTGGTTAGTAATAAAACTTTTTTTTTCATTCGCTACGGACTTCCAGAATTGGTGAAATTACGTCATTAATGTTTCATAGTGCAGTCGGTATTGGTTTTCTTGTCTTGTTTTGAATTCAGGTGAAATAATCGCTGTGCATTACCCCGCGTCCACACATTGGTACCAACGCTGGCGTCAACATTGGCCAATATTTTTGAGACAGCGTCCACACATTGGAGCCAATATTCAGTTGAATTCGTCGAGAGCCAACGAAAACATATATGACGCACAAATCGCAGCCGATGCATTAACGCTTTTGAGTGTGAATAACTACATTTTGTCATTGTAAATCAAATTGGGAAACATACGTAAAAGATGATGGGGTGTTGTATCAATTCCTACCGAACATTAATTACGGTACGAAATCATTAATTTTTTTAAAATATGCTACAAGTAAATGATACAAATTATAAAAACTTAGACCTGCTACTTTAAATGATTGAAAAAAAAAAATGTTTTGGAGGGATGCTATTCTTTTGGTATTACGCTTCGATTTCTTGGTAAAGGAGACAATATAAGAATCCTACACTTCCCTTTTTAAATAGCCATGTAATTGATATCACTAGTAGTGCTTGAAGTTTGCAAAACGATATTTAAAACTTGACATGAAATATTAAGTACTGTACTGTTAATTTTAAAAATTAAATTCAGTAATGGAGTGTGTCGAAAGACTTGACAGTTTTTAATTTCACAGTTAGCGCCTAAGTTCTGCTGTGGCATTTCGTTTTTTGAGGTTTCTTTCACAAATGAATCACTTTCTGACACAGTTCTAAGATTTACAAAGAGATTTCGAAACTTTAAAACGGCGACAAAGAACAAACGAAGAAAGTAACAGTTTAGAGATGAGCAGACGACAAAGACAGAATGAAACGTTGGCGCCAATGTGTGGACGACGTACCCATATTGGCCCAACGTCCTTTGATGTTTGGTCGAAATACCGACAAGCAACGGAGCCGTACCAACGTTGGCGCCAACGTTGGTTCCAACGCTGTTGCACCGATCCACACATTGGACCAACACTGTTGGCACCAACGTTGGGTCCAATGTGTGGATCCGGCCTTAGAGTTGGTTACTGATTTGATGTTTCGATTCAGTGAATCGAGTCAGCGAACTGTTCGACTGAGTCGAAACTTGAATCGGCTCTGTTTCGAAACAACGAATCTTGTGATTCATGTATCGGACGCTAGATACCGTCAACATGCGTTTTGCTGTTCGTCTGTCAGGGTGAGTTCGACAGAGCGCCCAGGCGTGCAACGGGGTTGAAGTTGTACCCCTAACGCACCTTGCGAGATTTTGAATTATGCTACCGGTACCCTTCAACTGAGGTTTGAAATCTAGGACACCACCGATAAAAGTACTTCGGTGTTTTGAGGTAGTTTCGCGTGAACTAAGCGTTGTTATGCATTGTTGCTACATCTGTGCCAGGTGAACTCATATTTTCGAAGCAAGGGCAAATAATTTCAGTGAGACGAAACGGCATTCTCAGTAAGATGTCAAAAATAACGTTTTTTAATTTCAATTAAAAAAGAACTGTAACTGATTCTCTTTTATTTGACTGACTGAAGATGAATCTGATTATTAGAATATCTACTGGACATTGAAAAAATTTAGTTCAGTTTTGTGGTTTCGTCACGTAAATTGTGAAATGTGTTTCCTTGTATTAATACTTGTAGTAATATCTGTCGATTGCCTTAAATCCCTCTTAGGAACAAATCTTAAATATTTTGTTTTTTATTGATTGGTTAGAAAAGTTATTTATGTCTGGATGCACATAGACATTTGAACCATGATCTTTCTTATTTAATTTATAATTAATTATGGAATTTTGAAGGTTGGAAAAAGTTTCATGACTCTGGAATTTGAATATTACTATTTTGTGCTTCCTTTGTTAACAATCTTTGTTTGTATGAAAATACGAGTAACTTAGGAAACGTTTACGCTTTAACACGATAGTAAATTCGTAGTAGCAAACAAATCCGGTGCCGTTCAATTAAGTCTAGTGAATAATCGTATTAAAGCCATGTTGATATTCCATAGATGTTTCGTATTTGCAGTATCGCCCTACAGCAGCTTCCTCGGCTCACGTGAATCAGCGGCAGTGGCGGCGCTAGACGAAAACTGGGCGTCGGCGAACTCGTCTTTGCGAGGCCCCTTTCATTTTTTCAGTAAGGAAGAAAATGCTAAATAAAATAAGCTGAATTATACATCAATAATCATTATACTAAAATTTTATTAATGTAATATACGAGTATTATTGAATTGACAAAAATTACAATAAACAAACACAATTAGAGAAACTTTTCAGCTTTTCGTCTCATTGAATTTTTTAAGATCACATCTTAATACTAGCCGCTATTACGGCTTCAGTTGATAGTACTGACAACGCAGATAGTCCTTCTTGGCTCATCGTGCTTTTCAAGTTAATCAATTTTAATTTTGTGAAGCTTCTCTCGGCCGAAGCTGTACTGACTGGAACTGAGAATGATTCTGATTGTTATATAAACATTTGGATATACTTCTTCCAAATAGTTTTATAAAATACGCTCTTGCCGCATGCCCAGCCACGTCCCCTGGACCCGACCGCATTCATAGTCAGTTCCTCCGACATCTATCAGCGGACTCTAAACGCCAACTTCTCTCCTTGCTGAATCGTCTCTGGGTTGAGGGTGTCTTGCCGTCCCAATGGCGGGATAGCATCATCATCCCAGAGATGAAGCCTGGAGCTGATCCGCAGGTGGCTGATAGTTACCGCCCAATCAGCCTCACCAACGTTCCGTGTAAAATCCTCGAACGGATGGTGAGTCGGAGGCTTATGTGGATCCATGAAGACCACGGACTCCTGGCCCCACAACAGAGTGGGTTCCGTCGTGGCCGCTCCGCTATCGATAATTTCGTGTCGCTGGAGTCGGCCATCCGTACAGCGTTTACACGCCGCGAACATCTGATTGCTGTGTTCTTTGACCTGCGAAAAGCGTACGACACCACCTGGCGCCACCACATACTGTCTACGCTGTACGACTGGGGCTTACGCGGTTCGCTTCCTGTATTCATACAGAATTTTCTCGCACTATGGTCTTTTCGTGTCCGTATTGGTTCCTGTTTCAGCTCCACTCACTATCGAGAAAACTGTGTCCCACAGGGTTCTGTTCTCAGTGTCCCTTTATTTTTGGTCGCTATCAATGGACTTGCTACTGCTGTGGGGTCATTGGTTTACACCTCGTTGTATGCCGATGACTTCTGCATATATTTCAGCTCCACTAGGATCGGCGTTGCAGAACGGCGGTTACAGATAGCTATTCGAAAGGCGCAGTCGTGGGCGTTTACTCATGGTTTCCAATTTTCTGCATCAAAAACCCGGGTGATGCATTTCTGTCGTCGTCGGGCGATACATCCTGAACCCGAACTGTATCTGGCTGATGACCTGCTGCGTGTCGAAGAGACGCACCGTTTCTTAGGCATGTTGTTGGACAACCGTCTCACCTGGGTGCCACACCTTCGCCATCTCAAACGAAAGTGCTGGCGCCACCTTAATATTCTACGCTGTCTCAGCCATACTGTTTGGGGAGCCTCACGCCCAACGCTCTTGCAACTTTATAAGGCGCTCATTCAGTCGCGCCTACACTATGACTGTGTAGTATATGATTCGGCTGCACCATCAGCGCTGCAAACATTAGACCCAGTCTTACATTCTGGAGTTCGTTTGGCGACGGGCTTTCCGCACGAGCCCGGTGACAAGCCTCCTTGTTGAAGCTGGGGTCCTCCCTCTGCGGTTCCGCCGGCAGCACCTGCTGGCTTCGTACGTTGCCCATGTTAAGGCATTGCCACACCATCCGAACCACCAGCTTCTTTTTCCAGGCGCTGCACTCCCTATCCCTCCAAGATGGCCTCGGTCTGGTTATCCAATGTCAGTACGTGTTTGTTCTCTACTTTCGTCCCTCGAATCCCAACCACTCCCTGCCACCTTTCAAACCCCTCCTTGGTCCATTCCCCGTTTGCAGCTTTGTCTGGATCTGTCCCATTCATCAAAGGACTCCGTTTCTCCAACACAACTCCGACACAAGTTCCTGGATCTCCTCAACTGTTTCCATGGTGCTGAAGCCATTTATACTGATGGGTCCCTAGCAGATGGTCGTGCTGGGTATGCATGTCTCCATGGTGACCATGTCGAACAGCATTCATTGCCCTGTGAAAGTAGTATCTTTACTGCAGAGCTGGTCGCTATCCTCAAGGCTCTAGACCACCTCTGAGCCTGCCCCAGGGGGTCATTTGTCATCTGTAGTGACTCCCTGAGTGGCTTGCAGGCACTCGACCAGTTCTTCCCTCATCACCCGTTAGTGCAGTCCATTCAAGACACTACTTACTCTCTTGGTAAATCTGGCCGATGTGTGGTTTTCCTGTGGACCCCTGGCCACGTCAGCATACCGGGAATGAACGTGTTGACCAGTTGGCCAAACAGGCCACCACTGCGCCACCCTTAACCATTGGCGTCATAGAATCAGACCTCAGGTTATCATTGCACAAGAAGGTGCGTGATGTTTGGAGTGCCGAATGGTCTACCATGAGTGCAACAAACAAGGTCCTAGCAGTGAAGCTATCCACAACTCTGTGGAAGTCTTCACTGCGGCCCATACGTTGAGAGTCAGTTGTCCTCTGATGCCTCCGTATTGGCCATACCTGGCTGACCCATGGTCATCTCCTCCGCCGTGAGGCCCCACCTCTGCGTCGGTGTGGAGCAGCGCTGAAGTCGTCCATCTTCTGATGGACTGCCCAGTTTTAGCTACCTTGCGCCAGTCTTTTAACATACCAGACATGCTACCCTTAGTCTTAGGTGACGATGCCTCCACGGCTCATTCTGTTTTAAGTTTTATTCGGGTATCTGGTTTTTACAACTCCATATAGTGGTGGGTGCTATAGCCTGATACTTCAGGTCCCCACCTATCCAGCGATTTTAAACCCTTTTAAGACCCTTCTGTAAATTACCAAGGGGTTTTTAGTGTGTGCAGTATGGCTGCCTCATCCTGTTTTCTCTCTGTGATCAGCCAGCCATGTTCTTCTGCTGTCCAGTTTTATATGAGATCCCGACTTCGTTTTACCTATTGTGTGTCTTCGTTTAGTGTTGTCAGCGACTTGTCCAATGTCAGCTTACTCATTTTGTGAGTTTTCATCTTTGGAGCTGTGTTTTACTTTTTACGCCCTTGACAGAGGACTCTTAGCTAGGAGCAGGGGACTGATGACCTAGCTGTTTAGTCCCCTCAAAACCAACAACAACAACAAATACGGACAACTAAATAGCTGCCGGCCGCGAATGGCCGAGCGCACTAAGGCGTCATACCACAGTGAGCGAGGTCGCTCTCGTCGTGGGTCGAATCCCACCCTTGGGTGCGAATGTTGTGTTCGTCCATTTGTTAAGCTAGTGTAAATTAGATGTGCGTCATCGCTACATAACCTAACAGTTAGAAAGTGCCGTTAAACATCAATTATAAAAAAAAGAGAAACAAAAAAGCTAAATTTTAACAACGTTTTGTGAGGCCCCCACAGGCGCGAGGCCGTTGGCGGTGGCCGACGCCCAGCGCCTTCACTGATCAGCGAAGGTAGCAGGACGCAGGGCTGTGGCACGTCAAGTGTTTTGAGTGCCGAAGCAGCGAGTCGACTCACTGCGGCGCCCTGCAGCTGTCGCGGTTCACGTGAACAGGGAAGGTAGTGCGGCACACGACTCTGCAGCACGCCAGATGTTTCGTGTGCCGAAACAGTGAGTCGGCTCTCTAGATTCAGATGATCCGTATGTCTCGAAACAGTGGAATGATCCGAACTGCCCATCACTACTGTGCATATGTGAGGGGTCTAAAAAAAGCGGATTGGTGAAATGCGTTATACACCTTTAATAGTGCACTTGGTATCAAATGGATACTTTGTTTTAGGACCTGTTGATGGTGGTAATGAAGCACCGAAACAGGTTGTTAAATAAAGCAAGCAGATTACAGCTGTTGGCAAATCATTTATTTAAAATGTGTCATCATCCTTCAGATTTCTTCAGCATTGCCATTCGAAATTCTACTTTTTTCTCCTTCTTTTTACGATTCGTGTCTACTTCTTTCCTTGGTACCAGGTTGGCAACACTGTGGTGAACTAACAGTTTTAAAGGTTAGTGAACACTGAAATATAATAATACTAATAATTAGTCTTCTTTGGCATTGGACTTGTAGAATAATGCACGAATAGCCTACATTAATCGTCATACAGATCTTTAACGAAACCTTCTATCAATGAAACTAAATACTGTACTGATTTCTCCTCGCTATGTGCTTAATACATGTTATGAGGATTCCTATTAATTACTATCTGTCCCTCTGTCAGGTCAAGAATGAAGATCATTTTTCAAATATTCCACACTTAAAGCTCATAAAAAATGGCGTGCTACTGAAATAATTGCAATGCACAATTGCTCCGTCTGAACCAAGAGTCAAAATAAGATAATGAGTAAATAATGCATCGCAAGTTATTTAAATGGTCCCAAATACCCTCCCTTCGCTTGTTCCGTGCTTTTGGATTTCTTGTTGCGATCGGTAGCAACAAATAGCGTATAAATCTTTCTACGCTGATTGGTAATAATCTGAAGCTCAGACCTGGCTGCACGCTGCAGTTACGGTAAAAGCTTACGACCCTTCTCGCCGGGCTCCAGATGAACAATGAAGTGTAGATCGCGTTAATATTTTTCACGAGCTACGCAGTAAATGTTATTGCTGCTCGTTTCACTCGCAGCAAAATTAGTACTGTGCCTGCTCTATGGTTGTCAAGTTCTTGTATGTACCCTTGTTCGTTCAGAAAAAAATAATTTTCGTTTTCATTGACATTAATTGGTCATCTGAGTTGCCGTCATAACCATTGGTGCCAACATAAACACTGCAGCCCGGCGAGAAGCGTCGTACTATTTAACCGCGATCACAATTGTCTGTTTTGTCGCCTCCTGTGCTATGCTATCGCTGTGTATAAATTGTTCTGATATTTTCACTGTTTATCATATGTCATTACAAACAGAAACTTAATTCCAAAACACAAATTATTTAACTGACATTTTGCCCACTGAATATATCGTTAAGAGGAATTTGAAATGCTATTAAGAGGGAAATTATCGAGTAGCCTTGGCATTTGGCAACACTGGTTGTAGCTTTCTGTTTGCAAACGGCGTATATGCTTGCATCGTGTTTGGCTTATTAATATCTGTTATGTTTTGGTACATGTTTTCAGTACACGATTAGTACAGGTTAAGCGGTGTGATGATGCAACAAATGTACGAGTGTTGTGGGGAAAATGGCCTGACTGCTGAAACATTCGCAAACATCGTGAGGTCACTTATGCAACGATGTAAATGGCTAATAGTGCCAGATGACCTAAGCTATTCGGTTGTGACCGTTGTGTGTATTACGCTTTTGACTTTTACCATAATTCTGTGTCATAAACAACAGTGTCGCGGTATTATCTCAAGAATTAATACATTGCTCACTGCCCCACGAAACACTCATGTCAAGACTTCTAGGACTTTGTCTCAGGAGAAATTAAATTATTGAAGTACACCTGAATACTACGAAGTAAATAGGTGTTGGTGCCAAGTATTTGTGTAAATGGTGGCTCTGGAGAAAAAAGTTCCTAAGAATTTTATTTGTTGATATGCCGGAAATGAAGTACCGTATTAATGTCTTATGAAATGATGTCCGCCAATTGGATACGCAAAGTTCTTACTTTCATTCATTTCTAATGAAATTAACGGCTTCACACGATTCCACCCGTCGGCCTTGAGCTATGACGTCATCGACATTCCGGAAAATACGTATTTCGGCTGTAGCAAATTGCAAACAATGTTCCAAATTATTAGTGTTTCAATTGAAATCATGGTTTCGATTTGCTAAGATGTTAATGTTCTTAGAAATCGGAATAGCGTAGAATGACTTGGTTAGTGTTCTAAATAACATAATATTGTACCTGCTCTATGGGTGACAGGATCTCGATGTACCCTTGTCCACTCTGTGAAAGTAATTGCTCTCATAAAATGAACAGCTCACCACCACATAACCCACCACAGAACACGCCGACACCACGGGTCGAAGAAGACGTGGTATTCTGTGCTTCAGTGGACTCCATTATTACTCATGTCACCTACAAACATGCAAACACCTAAAAACTGCCGAACAGAGATGGCGACAACCTGCTGATGCCTCAAGTCAAAGCCGACAGGTGGAATGGCATTCTAGAATTTGATATTTAGGCTGGGTTTATTAATGCCTAAGGTAATCGTTGATACAAAATTTTCAGGAGATTATGAATTGTATAATCATGTTTGTAATTATCGATGGAATTTATGACAATATTTTCCTTACGGCAGCGGTTTGCAGTTGTAGGCAAAGACTGCTAAATGCTCTTTGAAAACCCAATCATGTAGAATGAAGGAAATAATCTTTTCTGTTATTCATGAAATAAGTAGGCCTACTTAATTCTGTTTCTTCTCTATGGTTTAGATTCTTGTCTGTCTCCTTGTCCACTCAGTAAATTATCCTCTTAAAGCTAACATTTCATTGCCAACATGAGCATACAACCCACTACTGCCATAAGTAAAATTTAACAGAATTTATATGTAAATAAACATTGGTGATATATACATTTAAAACAGTGTACAAGTTATTACACCTGAAATTAAACACTGCCAGTGGAGATCGATAACTGCAGTTCACCATACTGTTTTCGCAGTCAAAATTCTACGTTAGCATAATAACAAAGAACAAATTTCCAACAAGTATGTTGTTGTTGTTGCTGTTTTTTGCGATGTTTAAGGGGCCAAAAGAGAAAGGTCATCAATTCCAGCAAGAAGGTAGACCTAAGGACTACATTTTACGGTCAGTCATTCATCTAGTTATAGGCAGCATCCCCACTTTTAAGCTGCCCTAAGTAAGCTTCTCAAGGGCTGAGAAACATTGTTTTGAAAAAGCATTTGATAGTGAGTGTAAATTTCTTGAAGTAGATGCTACAGACGTAGGGCTTCCTCTCAAAATCTTGGTCTTGATGATCTCCTGATCATGGCATACCAGGGTAAAACTGCAGAGTTTGTTGCCTGTGTTTTTAGCATGCCGTGTATATTGGCAACTGTAAATTGATTGTTTCTGGACCGGCACTATGTGCCCTCACATACCTAATTTTTGCTTAAAACCATCTCTTTTTCACAAAATAAATAAAACATATACCTGCTCTCTGGTTGACTTCTGTGGTGTTGTCAACATTTACAGCGCATGGGCAGCAGACTCTGCAGGTTAGCCGCATTCCCATATGCGGTGGTGTACTCTAGATTAGATCTGACTTATTGTGAGTTTTTGAGACCAACAAATGTCAGCACAAAATGTTTGGTTACTGTCTGACCTGTGCCATAGCTGAGATGTAGGGTTAATTTGCAGTTTGTGTCGGCACATTCTTTGTGACATGTAGGCCTTGATGTTGGCAGCGACGTGGCTGACTGATGGGAGGTGAAAGCAGTCAGTCAGTTGTGGCGTTCAGAGCACCAATAAGGATATGTCTTAGCGTGGCATAATTTTATTACTCGATTCCACCCATCTGTTTTGACCCATGACGTCATTAACATGTCAGAAAACCTGTACCTCAGTCATACCCAAGTGCAAATAATCAATGTTTCAATTAATTACTGTTTTTAATTAAATCACTGGGCTTGTTAAAGTTTACTGGTAATTTCGAAGAAGCATTGCATACCACAGTTGCTTTCTACTATCTGTAGATTTTGAACACGTGAGCATCGCAGTGACATTGCTGTTTGTTTACGCACAGTAATTTAAGCTGTACTCTTAGGTTCCTGTCTAACCACATCCTTTATAATTATGACATTTCGTAAAAAATATTAAAGTACTTTCATTAATCGAAATAGACATCTACAGTTTAGCTTATCAAAAGTACTTTGTCTACTACACAACACATCGACGCCATGGGTCAAAGCCAATGGGTAGAATCATGTCCTATAAAAGTTCCCTTTATGTTTTGTGCATTGTAAACAAATCAGCATTGTGGACCTTAATGTTTTTATGAGTAACATATTCCAAAATTGTGTTGCTGCTGCTGTCCACATAATTGTTCTTTGCAAATAATATACCTGAAAATCATGACATATTTGTAGAGAAATGTTAAATTATTTTTTACAAATGTGATATTGAAAAATTATCTGCATTTTAACTAGATGTTGGTTCGTCTTGGACATTTACTCATACTTACTACACTTCCTGTACTTAGAAATAAGATATAATCTAGCAGGAGAGGAGACCCTGCTAGTTTAAAAGGTTAAAGTCAGAATGTCAATACACAGTAGGGGAGGTGCAGGACAATAGACAAAGCTGTTTCATAAACCCAAAGCTAGTATAACTTATAAGCTACAGCCAAGTTTGCAAAGGGTGTTATCAGTAGGATCAATATTTTGACAAAGATATAATAATGGAAACTCCAGGTTGGAATTAACAATATAATGAGGACAGTTTACAACTCACTGCAAAAGTGTAACCACAAGCTGTAACAAGCACATAAAGAGATGCACACATACAACACTTAAGCTGACGGCCACACAGTCACACAACCACATGTGTGACTGTGAAATGTGATTGTGTGAATGTTCTGTATACTGAAGCAGGCTGTGGCCGATAGCTTAGGCATTGTAGATGTTTGTGTTTCTAAGTGCCTGTTGCAGCTCGCCATTACGTCTTCGCAATGAGTTGTAAACTGTCCTTGTTACATTGTTGTATTTGACAAAGATAGTCATTCCAGAACATCTGTCTAATTTGAAAATTAAATAATTTTTCACAAGAGTACCCAAATGATAGTGGTCACATGCATGAAGAATAAAAAAGCAATAACTAGTACAACATGAGATTTTGACCGCCCACTAAAAATTTGTCCTTCGGCACAGTGCTGCCAATAATCAACATTCCAGATGATCAGTGTTACAGATTGTGTTTTGTAATTAAAACATAGGGGCAAGTGGAGGGGTGAATGTAAGTGCCGTAGCACTTTATGTAATTTAGCCCGTTTAATGGAATGGCCCGCCATAATCACAAGAAACTAAGACGCAACAATTGTTACTCTTGACTAATCCTTAAAATAAGACGACCATGTTACTAGACTGTGATCCATTAAAGGAACATGTGAATATTAGTACATAACACACAGGGCATCAAAACCACCAATACACAAAACAAACTCACTCACCGAAAAGGAAACACACACAAACAACATAATTAACCAAAATGAATGAATAACATCAAATGACTAGGTAACACACTAGTTTCAGACCCTCTCAGACCATTAAAATCCACCACAGGGTTGCACCAACAAATACTACCAAAAGCCTGCTGCAAAATACCTAACTCAAAGCAGATGCATGGAATCTAATGATAGTTATTTACAAATGCTGGTGCTCTCTGTAAAAACCCTCTATTGCACCATGTATAATTTGATATAAAACTTTCAAAATCCAGTATTTTCTCAAATAATGTAACTGTCATTTACATTCACTATACATTTCAATACACATAGAAACGTGTATATCGACATATACAGTGAACATGGATGACAAAGTTAGATTTGAGGAAATTAGGGTTCTGAAAATCTGACGTCTAAAAAGCTGATCACATTGTATCGGATTTTTGTATTTATGGTTATTGAAGTTCAGAAATCAAACAGAAATGAGCCAAAGTCAGTCAATGCAACACAAAATCTATTGAGAAATTTGGCTTGTAAGATTTTTGAGAACCTTCAAGTCATTTAAAAGAAATAAAAATTCCTTACAGTCACTATACCTTGTTCGTAGCACTGTAGACAAGCAATCGAGGGAATTTTGGGGTCGATGGTTAGAATCCCATTATTTTCTGTGTAAGATTTCTTTTTCTGGTATTGTTTTAAGCAATTTAAATTTAAAATTCTTTGAGTACTGTATATGGTAATGAACACACTTTTAATTTCTTTTGTGAAAAATCACATTTTTATACACAAGTTTCAATATTCTATGGATGGTTGTCAATAATTATGGTTAAAGGTAAGGTCAACAATCCGAAGATTGGCTTGAACACCATAGTGCTTTACTAGGCATGGTCCTGTTTGGAGGTGGTATGCCGTTGCCTTCCTCCGACCTTCGAACTGACTTACCCAGCCAGTTATAGGGAGACCTACAGCTTAACGTGGGTTCCGAACCACGGTGCTACTCAGTATTTTTCACGTGAGCAATGCTGCCAGAGGTGAAAGAAGTGGAAAGTGACAGATAAAAATCCTAGGACCTGGCGAGGATCGAACCCGCGACCTTTGGATTTGTAGTCTGACACTCTACTGCTGTGCAACCGAGGAGCACAATTATGGTTTCAATTTTAAAAATTTTAAAATTACATTTTTTGTAGTATGCACTTCACTATTAATTTACAATGGTTGCCTATGCTTCTTCCTGTATTGCTCGAACAATGTAATATGTGGTGTTTAATTAATTTAATCCCTTATTAATCTTTTTTAAAAGATAGAAAATTAAGAATAAGAAAAGTGAATATTTTTCAAAAAGGTTACATTTAGAAGTGTTACTCATCATGTATTTTATGAATTTTATATTTAAATGATGTAGGTATTCCAGCACTAAAATAATAATTTACTTAAGGACTTCAGAGACTATTTTCTTGAGAAATTTTTTCAGTTGTATCAAATGGCTTAGGCTACTGCTATTTGCATTCTGATATTCACATATTACAAATATAAAAAAAATTACAACAATCTGATATCCCTGTGGCCAGTTCTAATTTGCATGGAGCAATAGAGCATTACAGTTAGGCCTTTGGCCTTTTTATTGTCTGTGGTGAGAAGTAATGCCTGAAATTTGGTATTTTCGGTATACTCTTGACATTGCAAATCCCAAATTATTGAATTTCCAAAATTTAATCTGCTCGTCATCTAGTTCCAACTGCAGTTCTGCATTCAATGTCATGTTAATTTCTGTCATCTTGCTATAAATATATGGGAAACCTTTTTATCTGAATCAATGGAGTACAGTTGACAGCTTTGTCACCCTCAGGGGCTCAGCATTAATTTGCTGAGTACGGGCTTGGCGAACCCGGGGTCCTGAGCTGTGGGCTGTGTCGCGTCAACAGTCCGCTATACCGTAAGCTCTGTGCGTGCTTCAACGACCATCGTTCGGCACGACGGTGGAACGTTGTACGTTTCAGAGCCCGGGGATCTTGGCTTAATCGCCTGGGTCGCGAGGACGGTACAAACCTCTCTAAAAAAACCCTCAATCTCAAGGTGTGCTACGTGCCGAGGAGATGCATGGCTGTTGAGGTTGAACAGCCGCTAGCGAGCAACCTCTGAGGAACCTGCCGCACCTCAGTTGTATAAGGCTTACCCAGGCAAGCGGGGCTCTGCCTGGGTGGACCTTTAGTTCCCTAGCTGCTCGTGGGACAGACATGAAACGAGCAATAAATAGCGTCGCCACACGCAAACCTGGCGTCTCTGAGCGTGGAAGAAACGAGTACAATGCTGCAGAGTACGATCCCCAAACGTTCCCTACCCTGGCTACACCATGGGAGGAACGTCGGGCAAGAAAGCAGGGTGAGGCTTATGCCCCTAAATATCTAGTTTGCACCCGCACTGATGGGGACTCTTTTAAGACGACTAAGCCCTTGTTCTTCGTCGAAAACTTGGAGGACAAGTATGGTGAGGTGGAAGGAATGTCTAAGATGCGGTCAGGGTCTGTCTTAATAACGACGTCATCCCCAGCTCAGTCACGGGCACTGCTTGCCTGTGACAAGCTGGGTGATGTTTCCGTTACCATTACGCCGCACAAGACCCTAAATATGGTACAGGGTATCATCTTTCATAAAGACCTCTTGCTGCAGTCAGATGACGAATTGCGTGCCAATCTAGAACGGCGGGGAGTACATTTTATTCGGCGAGTCCATAGGGGTCCGAAGGACAATAGGGTCGCGACCGGTGCCTTCATATTGGCTTTCGAGGGTGATTCATTGCCCGAGAAGGTCAAGGTGATGGTCTACCGGATCGACGTAAAGCCCTACGTTCCTCCCCCTATGCACTGTTTTAAGTGCTGGAGGTTTGGGCATATGTCCTCCCGATGTGATGCCAATCCTACATGTCAGGAGTGCGGACGTGCTGTCCATCCGAACGTCCCCTGCACCCCTCCTCCAGTATGTGTTAATTGTGGCCAAAATCACTCCCCTTGTTCGCCTGTCTGCACAGTTCTGCACCAAGAACGAAAGATCGTAGAATACAAGACCAGAGACCGACTGACGTACTCAGAGGCAAAGAAGAAGTACCATAAGCTCCACCCTGTGCGCCAGGTCAACACCTATGCCACAGCAGTCTCACAGTCATCCACCACTGTGCCTTCGATTCAGCCAGTTCAGTTTGTACCAGTGGGCTCCCAGGCCCAACAAAATATCCCTGCCCCCTTACCAGCTGGGGGCGCTTCCTCTTTGGTGGCTCCCACACTTTTCACCGTGGGAGCAACACCCGCTAAGTCGTCGGGAACGCGAGTCCCCACCTCTAAGCCGGAGAAGGAGAAGCCTTCTCCGGCCCCTCTCGCTGACAAGGGGTCCCTTGGGACACCCCCTTCCGCGGCTACTCAGAGCGCTCTGGAGGATCCTGGCCACCGGCCTATAGATCCACAACCTGCCGGTCGAAGAGCTTCTTGCTCTTCTTCCGTCCCGGATGCCGCTTCTGGGAAGCCCTCACGGCCCAGCAAACCAAAGGGCCAGCGAGAGGAGAAGAAGAAGAGATACAAGAAAAAAGAATGTTCGGTGGCTTCAAAGCCACAACCACCCACATCCTCTTCTTCAGAGGATGAAGTCGAGATCCTCGCGTCTCCTGAGGATCTCGCAATTACTGATTCCCCAGACGAGATCTCTGGTTCTGTGGATTCAGAGCACGTGGTAGCAGACGATCCAATGGAGTGATCTGCTCCTTTTTTCATCATGGCGGTACAGCCAGGAGATAACATCATCCTCCAGTGGAATTGTGGTGGCTTTTTCCACCACCTGCCTGAGCTACGACAGCTTCTCAGCCAAACACCTGCTTTCTGTATCGCTCTTCAGGAATCGTGGTTTCCAGCGATGTGGTCCCCTGCCCTTCGAGGCTACCGGGGCTATTTTAAAAATCGCTCTATCTATGGCAGAGTTTCCGGTGGAGTCTGCGTCTATGTCCTAGCCACTGTCCCGAGCGCTTCCGTGCCTCTTCAAACGCCACTAGAGGCGGTTGCTGTTCGGCTCCGGGCAGTGCAAGACATTACCATATGTTCGGTCTACCTACCACCTGATGAGGTTGTCTCTCCTGTAGACCTCGCTGCCTTGGTCGCCCAACTTCCACCACCCTTCCTTCTTTTGGGGGATTTCAATGCCCACCACACTTTGTGGGGTGGCACACAGACTTCGGCACGGGGTAGAGATGTTGAGACTCAACTGACGCAGCTGAACATCTGCCTCCTGAACACAGGTGCTGCTACGCACTTCAGCGTGGCACACGGTACATTCTCTGCCATAGACCTGTCTGTCTGTAGCCCAAGCCTGCTTCCACACTTCACTTGGAGGGTCCACGATGACCTGTGTGGCAGTGACCATTTCCCTATCTTCCTGTCGCTTCCACAGTGTCCACCTGCTGACCGTCTGCCTCGCTGGTCCCTCCATAGGGCCGACTGGCCAGCATATTCCATAGCCGCTGTGCTTCCCTCTCCTCTTCTGGCTAATATCAATACCGCTGTGCAGCAGGTCACACATTCCATCATTTCTGCTGCTGAGAACACTATACCCGTCCGTAAGTCAGTGCCCTGGTGGACGCCGGAGATAGCTGAGGCCATCCGGAAACGTCGGCGAGTACTACAGCGCCACCGACGCCACCCTTGTGTTGAACATCTTGTTGCCTTCAAGCGTCTCCGTGCACGGGCGCGGCGATTGATCCAGCAAAGCAAGAGGGCCTCCTGGGAGCGCTATGTCGCCTCCATTGGCTCCCGAGCATCGCCTTCACGGGTATGGTCGCAAGTTCGACGCCTCTCTGGCCACCGCCCACTAGTGGGAATTCCGTGCCTCAGCATTCAGGGTACAATTTGCACTGACCCTCACACAATAGCAGAGCATTTGGCACACCACTATGCTCGCACCTCAGCGACCGCTGCATATGATGCGGATTTCCGCGCCCTTAAGGAGCGCACAGAGCGAAAACAGATATCCTTTCGAACGCGACGCCAGGAAATCTACAACATCCCTTTCAGCGAATGCGAGTTCGAAAGCGCCCTTGCCGCATGCCCAGCCACGTCCCCTGGACCCGACCGCATTCATAGTCAGTTCCTCTGACATCTATCAGCGGACTCTAAACGCCAACTTCTCTCCTTGCTGAATCGTCTCTGGGTTGAGGGTGTCTTCCCATCCCAATGGCGGGATAGCATCATCATCCCAGAGATGAAGCCTGGGGCTGATCCACAGGTGGCTGATAGTTACCGCCCAATCAGCCTCACCAACGTTCCGTGTAAACTCCTCGAACGGATGGTGAGTAGGAGGCTAATGTGGATCCTTGAGGACCGGGGACTCCTGGCCCCACAACAGAGTGGGTTCCATCGTGGCCGCTCCGCTATCGATAATCTCTTGTCACTGGAGTCGGCCATCTGTACAGCCTTTACACGCCGCGAACATCTGGTTGCTGTATTCTCAGACCTGCGAAAAGCGTACGACACCACCTGGCGCCACCACATACTGTCTACGCTGTACGACTGGGGCTTACGCAGTCCGCTTCCTGTATTCATACAAAATTTTCTCGTGCAACGGTCTTTTCGTGTTCGTATTGGTTCCTGTTTCAGCTCCCCTCACTATCAAGAAAACGGTGTCCCACTGGGATCCGTTCTTAGCGTCCCTTTATTTTTGGTCGCTATCAATGGTCTTGCTACTGCTGTGGGGTCATCGGTTTACACCTCGATGTATGCCGATGACTTCTGCATGTATTTCAGCTCCACTAGCATCGGCGTTGCTGAACGGCGGTTGCAGATAGCTATTCGAAAGGCGCAGTCGTGGGCGTTTACTCATGGTTTTAAATTTTCCGCTACGAAAACCAGGGTGATGCATTTCTGTCGGCGTCGGGCCGTCCATCCTGAACCCGAACTGTATCTCGCTGATGACCTGCTGCGTGTCGAAGAGACGCACCGTTTTTTAGGCATGTTGTTCGACAACCGTCTCACCTGGGTGCCACACCTTCGCCATCTCAAACGAAAGTGCTGGCGACACCTTAATATTCTATGCTGTCTAAGCCATACTGTTTGGGGAGCGTCACGCCCAACGCTCCTGCAACTTTATAAGGCGCTCATCCAGTCGCGCCTAGACTATGGCTGCATAGTATATGATTCGGCTGCACCTTCAGCACTGCAAACATTAGACCCAGTCTTACATTCTGGAGTTCGTTTGGCGACAGGGGCTTTCCGCACGAGCCCTGTGACAAGCCTACTAGTTGAAGCTGGGGTCCTTCCTCTGCGGTTCCGCCGGCAGTAACTGCTGGCTTCGTACATTGCCCATGTTAAGGCCTTGCCACACCATCCGAACCACCGGCTTCTTTTTCCAGGCGCTGCACTCCCTATCCCTCCAAGACGACCTCGGTCGGGTTACCCAATATCGGCGTTCGTTCTCTACTTTCGTCCCTCGAATCCCAACCACTCCCTGCCACTTTCCACTATTCTTTTCAAACCCCTCCTTGGTCCAGCTTTGTCTGGATCTGTCCAATAGATCAAAGGACTCCGTTTCTCCAACGCAACTCCGACACCAGTTCCTGGATCTCTTCAACTCTTTCCGTGGTGCTGAAGCCATCTATACTGATGGGTCCCTAGCTGATGGTCGTGCTGGGTATGCATGTCTCCATGGTGACCATGTCGAACAACATTCATTGCCCCGTGAAAGTAGTGTCTTCACTGCAGAGCTGGTCGCTATCCTCAAGGCTCTAGAACACCTCCGAGCCTGCCCCAGGGGGTCATTTGTCATCTGTAGTGACTCTCTGAGTGGCTTGCAGGCACTCAACCAGTTCTTCCCTCGTCACCCGTTAGTGCAGTCCATTCAAGACACTACTTACTCTCTTGGCCAATCTGGCCGATGTGTGGTCTTCCTGTGGACCCCTGGCCACGTCGGCATACCGGGGAATGAACGTGTTGACCAGTTGGCCAAACAGGCCACCACTGCGCCTCCTTCACCATTAGCGTCATGGAATCAGACCTCAGGCTATCATTGCACAAGAAGGTGCGTGATGCTTGGAGTGCCGAATGGTCTACCATGAGTGGAACAAACAAGCTCCGAGCAGTGAAGCTCTCCACAACTCTGTGGAAGTCTTCACTGTGGCCCATACGTCGAGAGTCAGTTGTCCTCTGCCGCCTCCGAATTTGGCATACCTAGCTGACCCATGGTCATCTCCTCCGCCGTGAGGCCCCACCTGTGTGTCGGTGTGGAGCAGCGCTGACAGTCGTCCATCTTCTGATGGACTGCCCAGTTTTAGCTACATTGCGCCAGTCTTTTAACCTACCAGACGCGCTACCTTTAGTTTTTTAGGCGACGATGCCTCCACGGCTCATTCTGTTTTAAGTTTTATTCACGCAGCTGGTTTTTACAACTCCATGTAGTGGTGGGTACTATAGCCTGATTCTTCAGGTCCCCACCTATCCAGCGATTTTAAACCCTTTTAAGACCCTTCTGTAATTTACCGAGGGGTTTTTAGTGTGTGAAGTATGGCTGGCTCATCCTGTTTTTTCTCTGTGATCAGCCAGCCGTGTTTTTCTTAGCTTAGATCTCGACTTCGTTTTCCTATTGTGTCTCTTCCTTTTGTGTTGTCAGCTTACCCCATTTGTGAGTTTTCATCTTCGAAGCTGTGTTTTACTTTTTATACTCTTGACAGAGGACTCTTAGCTAGGAACAGGGGACTGATGACCTAGCTGTTTAGTCCCCTTAAAACAACAACAACAACAACAGCTTTGTCCACCATCCTTTTATACCCTTTGTACACTACAGTATCACCATATGTATCTGTGCATACTGTCTTTCCAAGACTCTGTGTATTAAGGGTCTTGGTGACATAAATTTAGATACACATGTGGCATCTGTTTCAAAGCACAAAAGTCACTTATGATGCTGTAGTTGTTATTCTGTAAACATAAATGTAGAATTGTAATAATGGAAACGCTTTTCTTCCCATAACCATTCTGTATTTTATATCTCTTTTACTTCGGCCATCAGAAGTTATCTTGCTACCCAAATAACAAAATTCATCTACTACTTTTATTGTCTCATTACCCAATCTGATTGTTCAGCATCACCTGATTTTCTGACATTCCATTCCATTACCCTTGTTTCACTCTTGTTAATGTTCATCTTATATCTTCAAGACACTGTCCATTCCATTCAATTGCTCTTCCAGATCTTCTGCTGTCTCTGACAAAATAACTATGTCATCGACAAACTGTAAAGTTTTTATTTCTTCTCCCTGAACTTCAATTCCCTCTCCAAATTTCTCGTTGCATTCCTTCATTGCTTGCTCTATGTACAGATTGAACAACTTTGGGGAAAGGCTACAACTCTGTCTTACTCCCTTCCCAACCTCTGCATCCCTTTCTTGCCCTTTGACTCTAATAACTGCTGTCTGGTTTTTGTATAGGTTGAATATAACTCTTCGCTTCCCATATTTTATTCCTGCTACCTTCAGAATTTGAAAGAGTGTATTCCAGTCGACATTGTCGAAAGCTTTCTCCGAATCTACAAATGCTAAAAATGTAGACTTGCCTTTCCTTAGCCTACCTTCTAAATACTTGAATTAAACTCATAATATTTTTAATATTATTGTATTTTCAAATAATAAAACAAAATCAACCTTCATTACAGACCTGAATTTAATGGCTGCTGAATGACCCTCCTTTTTTATCTGTTCGCACATAAAATTACGACTTATTACAGAGAAAAAAGCAATAGTTACATATGGATTACAGTCTATACTGCTGTGTATCCATTATGCACATCTAATATCCACTATGGTAATAGAATAATTATGTGACTTGACATTCCGTGATACAACTTAGTGGCAACGTGTAAACCCCCATTTACTCACAACTGAAGTGTCGTCAGTAGTAGATGTTATTTTAACAATTCAGGTGGGACTCTACAGGTGATATGCTTTCTATTGCAGGAAAATTGCAAATTTTTAGTGGAAAGCAGTAGTGGCCAGAGTGCAAATAAATTGGTTTCTTGGATAAACCCATGCAGTCACTGGCTCCAAATGAAAGAGTAACACACAGCTTTTTGTAATTGAGTTAAATCATAAGTTATGAAGAAAGATTTATTATCTACATAACCTATCTATAAAAATGTATGTGTTTAATGAATGAATGTATGTACCTTATAGAATCCAAGACAGCTAGACTAATTTTGATGTAATCGTCAGATTTGCTTAGTGGGTAAGTTTGGCACTTGGAACTGCATAAGTGCCCATAGTGGAGAAAGAGCCAACTGTTTTTATTGTGTCATTCTTCTGTTAAGTCAGTGCTTCACTTGGAGTGCTAATGTCTTATCCATGACTGTGTAGACTTTCTCCGCTAGGGGAGCTACTGTCATTCCAAGTGCCTGACATAAACTTTTACACACTGAGGATTATAAAAGCATGGTACTGATTGTGTTTAATCATATTACATCAAACATAGGAAGCAGTGAAATTCATAAACACATCAATTTTTATTGATATACACAAAAAAAAAAAAAAAGAAAATAAATTAGGGGGTCATTTGAGATAAATAGGTACTGAAATATTGTCATTGGCAGAATGAGCCAAAATGATTCGATGTCTTTCTGTCGTTTCTACTGAGTGAAGACAACAACATTTGTCAAATAAGTTAGTGGTAATAACAGAAAGGTGTTGCAGAAGGGGTTGGTGTTGACTTTTGTTAACTCTACCAAACGAATTACACAAGCAGTTGCATCCAGATAGTGTAGTCAGCAGGTAGTGCAATGCAAGCTATGGCATGAAGAGCCATAGGAATGTTGGAAGTGGGGCAGACATGGGGGTGGCTACAGCCATTGGAGTGTCCCAAAGTGTAATTTCCAGGATCTGAACATGATTTCAGACAACAGGAACTGTTAAAAGAAGGCAAGGCCAAGCTTGTCCATGGGTAACATCAGCAAGAGATGACCATTATCTACAATTAACAGCCCATTGAGACAGTAGCTGCAACATATACTTCAGGCAGCAATAGTACACACTATATCAACATAAAAAGTCTGAAATCGCCTTCGGGAATGTGGTCTCTACGTTCAAAGGCCCATGTGTGTCCCCCCCATTAAAACACCACCATTTGGCCCACAGAAACTGGGCAGAAGAACATCAGGATTCAATTTATAATGAATGGCTCTAGGTTCTGTTCACAGATGAATCAAGCCAGAGAATTATTGTTCCTTCATGTGGAGAGAACATGAAATTTGGAACAATCTTGCTTATGTGCAGGAAGTATCATATCATAGTGGTGGACAAATGCTGTAGGAAGGAGTAAGTATTGGCAGATGTTTGGACCTCTGTGTCGTTCAGAATGGCACTATGTTCGGGGGTTTAGTGACAAGATCCTTCGACCTATTGTTGTGCCCTTCTGGTGGTTGATAACACTTGTCTCCAAAGAGCTGCACTGGTGGACAACATGCTTGAAGCTGAGGGAATTGAATGAATGCAGTGGCTTGCTTGTTCACCAGAATTAAAACAGATTGAGCGTGTTTGGCATGCACTTGGCAGACGCATTCCAGCCAGACTAGCACCTTTCACAATGGTTGTAGAGGTGGCTATTGATCTCTTGGAAGAATGACCAAATATCCCTCCAGAGGTGATAACCTCCTACTGTCCATGCCACACAGTTATGCAACTGTACTGGCACTCTGAGGTGGTCATACACAATATTAGAGGGCAACTAGAATAACTTTTTCACTATTATGGTAGCCCCATGGTGTCTTGCTCGAAGTAAATGACATGTAAACCTTAAGTAAAGAGTTGAGACAGCAAAGTATTTAGTGGTACAAGACACTTTTCCCCACTTCTTCAATACCTTGAGATACCCAAATAGTTGTTAATTAATTTTAGTGAATTGATTAGGCATGGCAGGAACAGCAGCTGCTGCCAGAATCTGTTTGTTTCAGATTCTGGAGGTGGTGGCAGCAGCAAGTGGCCTCAGATATTATGTCTACCCAGTCAAAGATATATATTGAAGTTCCTTGGAAAATATATGTGCTTAGACGGTTGCTAAGAAGAAAAAGTTGTTGATTTTGATTTGTATTCTGTGTCTGACATTTGTCAAGATATTTGTGACATATTCCTATGTACTAATTGGTAGAATAACTCCGTGAATATAAATAAATATGGAGTTAAATATATAAAAGAGTGGTTTATTCTACAAAGTACATAAACTAGTGAGAAAAGACCAATTCATTTGGTAATTAATTAATGACTAAAAGTACTTAGAGACACAGCTATTGCTGGACCTCATTTCTTCAAGATTTTCATATTTCGAACCTTAAAAGAAGTGGTAATAGTTGAATTTCAATCTTCATAAGGAAGAACTTGGAATTCATTAACTGGTGAATTACTAAGCATTTACAAAAACAGAACTATCACACTGCTTATGTTGGAAGTCATTCAACTCAGGGTCAGGCAGCCGTGATAGTTCAAGCACCATAATGTGTCACGTGTTACCATATGTATATTGTGTCTGATATCTCACCTGATCCCCTAATTGGTTTGAGTAGTGTAGAATATAAATTCTGCTTGTGCTAAACTAGGAGTTGCTTGTAATTTATAAAATGTCGCTGTACAATACAAGATGTAAATCACTGTCATCAGCCTATCTTCCCACACACACACACGCGCACACACACACACACACACACACACACACACACACACTTAGTTTACCATTGAAAGTATAATCACTGTTTTGTTCCATGAAAAGTGCCCTTTATTCTGTAAACTACTTTCTATGTTGACAAACTACACTTCTTGAGGAATCTTCCATTGAATCTCTGGCATCGGCCTTATCCATGATTAATTTTATATGGTAGTTCCATTTCAAATTACTCCTTATGTCTTCTCCTGGATATGTAACTAACTACTGCCAATGTTTGTCCTGATATTGAGTAACTATATATAAAAAGAACTATCTTTTTCTCTGTAAGTGCAACACTTTACATTTTTTAATGTTGATCCTCAACTGCCATTCCCTGTGCCATGAAGCAATTAGCTGCAGATCCAGGTAATGTATTGCTACACTTTTTCAGTGTTGCAACTTCTCAATATACTACAGCATTAACTGCAAATAGCCTCATTTGACCTTCAATGTTTTCTAAATGGTTAATTGTAAGTATTGTCCAAAGCAACAGAGCTGTAACACTCCCTTAGGGAATGTCAGAAATCCATTTTTCATCAGAAGACTTCTCTTGTTGAGAATGACATGCTGTATTCTGTTAGCCAGAAATTTTTCAATCCAGTCACATAGCTGGTTTGATATTCCATATGCTACCATTCCATTCATCAGGTAATGGTGCAGAACTGTATTGAATGCTTTGCAGAAGTCAAGATACACAGGCATATACCTGGAAACCGGTATTTACTACCCTTAGGGTCTTGTGTATGACCAGTGCAACCTGGATTTCCCTGATCATTGTTTTCAGAACCCATGTTAATTCCTACAGAGGAGATTTCCGGTCTCCAGAAATGTCATAATACTCAAACATAAAATGTGTACCAAAATTCTACAATGAGTGTTGTTGGGAATGGGGCGGGTGTTTGCATACTCTACTTCTGTGCCTTTATGCAGTTATTGTGTTTCAGTTAGCTTTAAATTCGATGGACTCCAGCAAGCCAGCCCCAGTGGCCAAGTGGTCTGCAGCGTGCCAGTCACAGTCTGCATGGTCACTACAGTCGGGGGTTCGAATCCCCCATAGGGCATGGATGTTTGTGTCGTCTTTAGTATAAGATAATTCATAAGTAGTTTGTAAGTTGAGGGACCGATGACCCTGCAGTTAAGTCCCGTAAGCTTGAAACACATTGATCATTTTGAACTCCAACAATTTTTCCATCCATTTAAGCATCTAAAATAGTGTTTCCAGTATAAGAATACAATGTTTTACGTGGAAAACAAATGTCTGTACCTGTGATTTTCCTGATACCATCTAATACTTAGGTTAATTTCTTTCAAATCAACACTGTCAATCTTGCTTATTGCAAAAATTGGAAGTAATTTTGTTTCACATTATATGAAATCATGTCCCTGGCGAATATTTTTATATAGTTTAAAAAATCAATTATCCCATCTTTGGCAGAAGAAAATTTAACAATGGGAAAAAATGAGAAGGGATAATAGGTTTTCAGTGGCATCAAATGTTTCTACAGAGTAGCTCCATTGTAAAATGCAAACTTTCATGGCTGGAAAGGTCAAAATTACAAAAAAATTCCTGGCTATTATGCCGTGGTCTTATGGATTTATTATGGAAACACCACGTTTTGTCCCCGACTGCAGAGGACATTTTCAAGGACATTTTCCCCCTTGAAAATATCCTCCATAGTCGGGGATGAAACATTGGGTTTCCATAATAAATCCATAAGCCACGGCATAATAGCCCGGAAATATTTAGTAATTTTGAGAGTAGTTCCAGTCACATTAAGTCTCTGTAGTTTTAAACACAGGGTAACATTCAAAGATTCAGTAACTGGTCCACACAACAATACTCTTTCAGCTAATGCTTGAGTATTATTCATCAGTGAGAGACCTGTACCAGATAGGATTCATACAAGTTAGAGAGAAGATCCAAAAGTGCAAAAGCACCCGAGTTGATCGGGGCACTCTAGTGGCAGACTCTGCAAGAGAGATTTTAGTATTGCAGCACATCTTTTTGTCAAATTTCTGAAAGCCCACGTTTCTTAAGGAGTCGACCAAATCATTGCTTCCTCAATGTGACAGTGGTTTACATAGTACCATCTAACACTGAGAGGTGGCTTGTAGAGTATTGAAGATGAAAAAACCTGATTAGGTACACATTGATTGTCAATTGTGATTACAACTGCCCATGTGGAATAAAATGTGAGTCATTTCTGCCAGCTGAGGGTTGTATTTTCCCACACTTCATTCTTGTCTGTAGGCTGGCGGGGTGTTGACAACGATACTGTATGTATCATTTTATGCTGAAAGTTATGTAAAAGTAACAATACTGTGGTTATGAGTAATGATAACTTGGTAACTCTAACCCACCTCCCCCCTTCGGTTTACCATTGCTCATCTTCTAACCTGATCCTCAGTGTTCCTTTACCAATCAATGCAACAGAGACACAGTTTTTTATTTTATTGAAGTGAAATACTGTTGCTATACTAGGCTGTGGAGTGGAGGAACATGTACTGTTATTGGGGAGAGAAATAACATTCATTTTTCCATGGAGTGCAGCAACAACTGAGTATAGCTGAGGAAAGTATAGGGTGGGGCAAGTAAAAGTGGTCTGGAGAAAAGAGTTCGGGGTACGGAGAAATACAGCACTAACCTGATTACAGCAGATGTTGAAAGTGAGAACCCTTCATCTTTTGGCACTTTTTGGCTCTAGTCAGCAAGTTTCTGAAGTCGATTGAAACTGGTATTGCTGACATCTGATTTGAAATGTTCTATTGCTGCTCTTGCTCTTGATAATTACTGGGTTGTTGCACAGTAACAGTTTAGGTGATATGTGTGGCCAGCTAGGGCACAACCATGCTGATCTTTGCTAACAACTGTTAGGCACCAAAGTTGTGTAAATGTTCTCCATGGGGCAGAGTAAATGCAGATTTAAAGGTAACATAGCTCGACAAAGGGGGAAATGCAGTGCCATAGGGAGGGAGAGGGGATGGAGGGGAAAGTTTGATCATTACCTTGTGGCCTAGGTTGTGAGGAACCTTTCCCTTCTGTTCCCATCTTCTCCCCTCCTCTCCTACCTTATGAACAGTGGCGGTATGTCCTATGTGTTCACTGGTTCAGTGAACCTCCAGAAGAAATCTCGCCGTGGGGGGAGAGAGAAAGAGAGAGAGAGAGAGAGAGAGAGAGAAGTAAATAAAATTAAAAGTATTTTTAAACTATCATTCTTCGTTTCATTCTTCTATCAGATCATTTTATATGCATATTCAAAGTATTTTTATCGCATGAGAAACATTTTACATCGCGGATACAGCACATATAAAGGTGGCAGTGGCTGCAGCGATGCAATGCGCATGTGTGGCTGAGGTTCAAATTCTCTTCTGAACCCCCTGGTGGCAGCATATGGGCACTCAGGGAGGGGCGTGGGGAAACGCCACTTCAACTTTGGCGTTGGAACTAGTAGAGACACCAGCTCCTGGCTACTCGAGCTCTGGCGGTTGAGTATGAATGGTCCCGAAGCAAGACAATGGAGCTACTGCGCACTTCACCTTGTATATGCGCAAATGCTCCATGAAGGCGACATCCGCCCTTCATATTTATATTTGTTTTTGGCACATTGAAGATTCATCAAAAACACGTCATATATGGTAAAATATCTCATAACTATAAATAAAAGACACATCAACTGTAAAAGCCTTCAGAAGATCCGATCATGAATAATAATGAAGTCACTATTCTCCTCTGAGCAAGAGTAATCGTGTAGTTAGAGGTGTCACACTGCACTTTCGAAGTTAGTGGGTTTGAGACCGACTGCAAGCAATTTTTTTAAACCCAATCATCTTTTTAACAGGTATGGGAACAACAATGACTGTTGTATTGTTACTTGACTCATATCTTTGGATGCTTTAACAAATGAGTCCCAATTTTGAGGGTAAATGACATTACTAGCCTTCGTTGTAATAATTATTTAACTGTTTGAAAAGAAATCGGGGATAGCAGCCTTTGCTCATGCCTAAGGTATGAGGGGGTGCTTCTTACAGTGTCATGTGACCCGGAGGTAGCTTGTCTCTTCATCGTAAGAGATTTATTTTGTTATAGTCACTTAACAATGTAATTAGTTACTTACTGTGTTTTAGTGTTGATTTGCATATTCATGTAGTCTTTGTGTTTATTATCAAAGAAAACTGAACAAAGTTCAGTATCTTTTAGAAACAAATTACTTGGAAAAAAAAAGTGTAAAATACAGAAGCTTGATAGGCTGATTTCCTCAGCTCGAGTTGAAGCAAGAGTAAACAATCTTTTTAACGAAAATATTTATAAGGAGGGGGAGGGGGATGGCGGATCGCTTTCCCCAGTGCCACTCGCAGAGGTGCGCCGAGGGCGGGAGTAGGGGGGGGGGGTGCCAAAACATTGATGCACTGAGTGGAAGGGGGGGGGGGAAGGGGGAGGCAGCAGTCATCACTGCTTATAGCGATACAGAACAAAGGTAAGTACAGGCTAGACAATTATCTCTTTTGGAGAATAAAAGAGTTACTAACTTTATCAATAGATTGTACTGTAAGTGGCATAAGGAAAGTGGATGCTGACAAATGACGTCCTTGTCATGTACAACTTGTGTTACTGTTAGTGGAAAGCCCATCCACCCCAGCAAGGTTGTACCACATTGGAAGGGAGAAACTGATCTTGAGCCAAGATAACTGCAGAAAAACCACTCTGTTTCAATTTTTAGTTGTTCTTGGGCCAAAAACCACAGAAAAAATACTTAATGGTTTGGTATTTAATTGACCAGTGGCCAAAAACTGCAGAAAAGGCAAGTAATGTAAACCTGTTAATTATCGCGGAAATTATGGAAGTCATTCTCAATATGCTATCCACCATTTTACACTTGAAGTTAGAACAAATAAACATCATGTTCCATAATAGACCACAGTGTGTCAGAGGTCACAGTGTGAACATGTTGCATACTACATGCCTTCAATCCAGCCAAATTTGCTACATGACCACTGAACACAATATTTTTCAAATAACCCAAAAGCTGGAAGTCACACAGTTTAGTGTCCAGTGACCTTGACTGTCAGAATATAAGAAAATAATGGCTGATTTGCTTCACTGGCTTTGTGGTATGCAGAGATGGCTCATAATGTATGAAAATTATACTATCGAGACATCCAGTCTTGGAATGATGTAGTTGTGTATGAGATTTTTATACCAGTGACCGTACATGTAATGGGACCTGGAGTCACCTCTTTGCAAGAAGAAAAAGGACAGTTACTTTTGCAGAATGAAATGGCACTGATTTTTCTTCAGAAGTCAATCCCAGGAAATTAATCACCACTCCTGCAGAATTACACCCAGATCAAAGGGAGACCCCGAACCTGACCATTCATCTTCCTTTCAAACAGGACCAGCAAGGTGGAACACCAAAACAGATTCAACCACAATTAAAGCACACATTAGCTGGTATAATTCCGATGGGCTAGTAACCACATCAGGACTGCCCAACTGTTGCCACAGTTAACAGATTCCCATTTCAGGCCAAGCAAGATGACTTGTTCACCCATGTGACTTCCACATGCTGCCCATGACTACTTCTCTCTTCACTGGTGCTGCCAGCCAACCCCAGCACCACTCTGTGTTATCTGCCCGAAACAAAATCCTTACATCAAAGATGTTCTCTTGGCTGCAATCTAGGAATCTGATAAAGGAATCCAAAAAGGCCGTATGGCCATATCGGATTCCTTTTAGTAATGAGATGATTATGACTCAAAAGTTTTAAAATGTTATTGATTGTTTTGATTTATGAACTGTCATTTTCTTTGTACTTTTAGATATTCCAGGTAAGAGGGTCAGACAACTTAATTTGACCCATTGTTATTGTTGTGGTCTTCAGTCCGGAGACTGGTTTGATGCAGCTCTCCACAATACCCTATCCTGAGCAAGCCTCTTCATCTCCACATAAGAACGGCAACCTACATCTGTCTGAATCTGCTTACTGTATCCATCTCTTGGTCTTCCTCTGTGGTTTTTACCCCACACACTTCCCTCAAATTCTAAATCCACAATTCCTTGATGTCTAAGAATGTGTCCTACCAGTCTATTCCTTCTTTTAGTCAAGGTATGCCAAAAATTTCTTTTCTCCCCAATTCTGTTCAGTACTTCCTCATTAGTTACGTGATCCACCCACCTAATCTTCAGCATTCGTGTGTAGCACCACATTTCAAAAGCCTCAATCCTCTTCCTGTCTGCAATGTTTATCATCCATGTCTCACTCCCATACAAGGCAACACTCCATACAAATGCCTTCAGAAAGGACTTCCTTAGGCTTAAATCAATATTCGGTGTTAACAGATTTCTCTTTTTCAAGAACACTCTTCTACCCATTGCCATTCTGCATTTTATATCCTCTGTACTGCAACCATCATTGTTATTTTACTGCCCAAGTAACAAAACTCATCTACCTCCTGTATTGCTTCGTTTCCCAATCTAATTCCTTCAGCATCACCTGATTTTCTTAGACTGCACTCCATTACCCTAGTTTTGCTCTTGTTAATGTTCATCTTATATGCACCTTTCAGCACACTGTCCATTCCGTTCAATTGTTCTTCCAGGTCCTTTGCTGTATCTGACAGAATTACTATGTCGTCGGCAAAATGCAATGTTTTTAATTCTTCACCCTGAACTTTAATTCCTTCTCCAAATTTCTCCTTGCTTTCCTTTATAGCTTGCTCACTGTACAAATTGAATAACATTGGAGAAAGGCTACAACCCTGTCTTACTCCCTTTTCAACCACTGCATCCCTTTCATGCCCTTCAACTCTGACAACTGCTGTCTGGTTTTTGTACAAGTTGTAAATAACCTTACGCTCCCTATATTTTACTCCTGCTTGCTTCAGAACTTGAAAGAGTTTATTCCAACCAACATTGTCAAAAGCCTTCTCAAAATCTACAAAAGTTAGAAATGTAGGTTTGCCTTTTCTTAATCTATCTTCTAGGATAAGCTGTAAAGTGAGTATTGCCTCCCGAGTTCCTACATTTCTCCTGAACCCAAACTGATCTTCCCCGAGGTTGGCTTCTACCAGCTTTTCCATCCTTCTGTATGTAATTCGTGTTAATATCTTGCTACCATGACTTATTAAACTGATGGTTCTGTAGTTTTCACACCTGTCTGCACCTGCCTTCTTTGGAATGGGGATTATAACATTTTTCTTAAAGTCTGAGGGTACTTCACCTTTCTCATACATCTTACACACCAGGTGAAACAATTTTGTCATGGATGGTTCTCCCAGAGACTTCAGTAGCTCTGAGGGAATATCATTTACTCCAGGGGCCTTGTTTCGACTTAGGTCTCTCAGTGCTCTGTCAAATTCATCTCTCATAATGTATCTCCTATTTCATCTCCATCTACTTCTTCTCCCCTTCCTACAATATTGCCTCTAAGTTCATTTCCTTCATAGAGCCTCTCTATATACTCTTTCCACCTTTCAGTTTTCCCTTCTTTGCTGAGAACTGGTTTTCCATCAGTGTCCTTGATATTCATGGAGCTGTTTTTCTTATCTCCAAATGTTTCTTTTATTTTCCTGTAGGCTGTATCTATTTTCCCCCTATTTATACATTCTTCTACATCCTTGCATTTGCCTTCTAGCCACTCCTGCTTAGCCACTTTGCACTTCCTGTCAATCTCATTTCTTAGTCGTCTGTACTCCATTTTGCCTGTTTCATTTACTGCATTTTCATATTTTCTCCTTTCATCGATTAAATTTAGTATCTCCTGTGATATCCAAGGAGTTTTTTGTAGGTCTTACCTTCCTATCTATTTTGTCCTCTGCTGCCTTCACTATTTCATCTCTCAATTTTACCCATTCCTCCTCTACTGTTTTATTTCCCCCCCCCCCCCCCCCCCCCCGTTTCTGTCAATTGTTGCCTAAAGCTCCCTCTGAAATTCTTAAGAACTTCAGGTTCCTTCAATTTATCCATGTCCCATCTCCTTATTTTCCTACCTTTTTGTAGTTTTTTCAGTTTCAGCCAACAGTTCATAACCAACAAGTTATGGTCAGAGTCTATATCTGCCCCTGGTATGTTTTACAGGTAAAAACCTGGTTCCAAAATCTATGTCTTACCATTATAAAATCTATCTGGTATCTCCCGGTGTCTCCTGGTTTCTTCCAAGTATACAACCTTCTTTTGTGATTCTTAAACCAGGTGTTTGTTATAACTAAATTATGTTCTGTGCAAAATTCTACCAGGCGACTTCCTCTTTCATTCCTCCTGCCCAGTCCATATTCACCTACTATTTTTCCTTCCCTTCCTTATCCTACTACCGAATTTCAGTCTTGCATAACCTTTAAGTTTTCCTCTCCCTTAATTGACTAAATAATTTCCTTTAGCTCCTCATATATTTCTTCGATTTCCTCATCATCGGCAGCGCTAGTGGGCATATAAACTAGTATTACTGTGGTCGGTGTTGGCTTCGTATCTATCTTGACAATGATAATGCGATCGCTGTGCTGGTCATAGTAGTTTACCCGCATTCCTATTTTCTTACTCATTATCAATCCTACTCCTGTGATACCCCCAACTGATTTTGTATTTATAATCCTGTACTCACCTGACCAGAAATCCTGTTCATCCTGCCACCGAACTTCACTAATCCCACTATATCTAACTTCAACCTATCCATTTCCCTTTTTAAATTTTCTAATTTTCCTACTCGATTAAGGGATCTAACATTCCACACTCCGACCCGTAGAATGCCAGTATTGTCTTTCCTGATGATCACATCCTCCTGAGTAGTCCCCGCCCGGAGATCTGAATGGGGGACTATTTTACCTCCGGAATATTTTACCCGAGAGGATGCCATCATCATATGTTGATACAGTAGAGCTGCATGTTCTTGGGAAAAATAACGGCTGTAGTTTCCCCTTGCTTTCAACCGTTCGTAGTAACTATGTGGCTAAGCCACATTAGCTGATGTTACAAGGCCAGCTGAGTCAGTCATCCAAACTGTTGCCCCTGTAACTACTTAAAAGGCTGCTGCCCCTCTTCAGGAACCACACATTTGTCTGGCCTCTCCACAGATATCCCTCTGCTGTGGTTGCACCTACAGTATGGCTATCTATATCTATCGTTGAGGCACGCAAGCCACCCCACCTCGGCAATGTCTGTGGTTCATGGGACCTCTTTTAATTAGTAAACTAACCAATAAACCTCCATATCTTAAAGTAGAGGAACAGCTTGATGTTTGTGACAATGTTCATTATTGGAGTCACCTTTTGGTCGATTCAGCCCTTCTCAGAGAACACCAGGGTGCTTCAAACCCACTGAATGTGATTTGACTCCTTTGTAGTGTCCTGGAAGCACAATTATTGTTCTAGTACACTGGGTGTAATTACTAGGCACTGCTGATAACTGTTCAACAAAATTCGAATGTGACCCTAAGTAGCAAATGGTGTTTATGCATTTTCAGCCCTCCTGTTTTTATGCCTACTTGTGGGCATAAGCAACATAATAACCAATATACATAATTATTGTCTTCATGGTAACCATCCTTTCTGCACAATCCTCTTATATATATCAGCAAAACCTGGACATGATCCAAGTAGCAAAGGGATGTTTATACTTTCACAGTCCTCCATTATTGTATCATCCTGTGTCGTGATCATATGGGTGTGCAACATAGGCAGATGCATAAATAAAACAACAAAGGGCCCCTCTACAGTTCCCCAGTTAGATATCTACCTAAATGCTTTGAATCATAAACCATTTTGTTCTGTTTTGTAGCTTATTTCAGCATGCTCCTGGCAGTATAATTGTGGCATTGTATTCAACCATTTCTCTCATCAATACAGGTGTTCACTATTAGTGCAGCAACTGTGGCATCATATACAGCCATTTCTCTCATTAATACAGGTGTTCACAGTTTGTGCAACAATAGAGAATCCTGACAAGTGTGAGATAACTTACATGGAGTAATATGATTTATCTGGACAAAACAAATGACACTATTAGCAATTCATCATGAATATTGAAGGTACAGAAACATTATGAGAGGCAGCATTGTTCGATGATGGTGTCATTCACTTGCAATACAGTAACATACATTCATGGCAAAAGCACTAATGTCCATGACGAAGAACAAAGTAACAGACTGTCTGTTGCGTACAATGTAAAAGTGGAAGAAATGGTTAGTATAACGGGACCATACCCAGCTACGTGATAGTGAAGCACCCATACCGCTCCCCCTACCCCATGTAAGATGGGGATATGGAGAAAATGGATATGGCGGATATGGAAAGGTGAGGAGATTTTGGCAGGGTCTGACAAAATGACAGGATGCAAATTAGATGGATTCGTGGGAAACCTTATCAAGGAATAGGCGTCATTGCCCCCTCCCCCCCCCTTCTGGTCACAATCATGCTTTGGATGTCAATTTAACTATTAAAAAATTCCACTAGTAAATCCCATCTGATTTAGTGATATGGGGATCTATGATTACTCTAAATAAAGACAAGAGGAAGGAGAAATTGATAACCAGTGAATAACAAAGATGTCATTCTTCAATGAAATAATGTTTTGTTAACAACTGTTTTTTAGCCATTTCCATCCACAATGGTTGCTATATGAATTAATCAAAGTATACCATAAACACAAAGTCAAACATTGTTTTAAAGTTTGTTAAGAAAGGAGTTTTTGATGTTTCAGATTATATACGAGTTTTAATTACTTATAAATTATTTTTCAACCCCTAGGGGCTCAGCATTAATTTGCTGAGTACGGGCATGGCGAACCCGGGGTCCTGAGCCGTGGGTTGTGTCGCGCCAACATTCCGCTACACCGTAAGCTCTGTACGTGCTTCAACGACCATTGTTCGGCGCAACAGTGGAAGTTGTACGTTTCAGAGCCTGGGGATCTTGGCTTAATCGCCTGGGTCGCAAGGATGGTACATACCTCTATACAAAACCCATCAAACTCAAGGTGTGCTACATGCTGAGGAGATGCATGGCTGTTGAGGTTGAACAGCCGCTAGCTAGTAACCTCTGAGGAACTTGCCACACCTCAGTTGTATAAGGCTTACCCAGGCAAGCGGGACTCTGCCTGGGTGGTCTTTTAGTTCCCTAGCTGCTCGTGGGACCAGAATGAAACAAGCAAATAAAAGCGTGGCTGGTCCTTTAATGCAGCATTGTATGACCCCCCAATCGTTTCCATCCCTGGCTACGCCGTGGGAAGTGAATTTCCCGACTACCACAGGCTTACTTCGGTGCAGGTCGGTGACTTGGTGAATGCGGGAGATTGCTGACGCTATCCGGGAGTGGCGACGGGCGCTTCAACGCCACCCCAGCATTGAACATCTGATCGCTTTTAAGCATCTCCGGGCCCGAGCCCGGTGACTGGTCCAAGAGTGTAAGCAGGACTGTTGGGAGTGATATGTAGCCACCATAGGCTCCTGCGCCTCCACTTCTCAAGTGTGTCGCAGGTACGTCGCCTCTTCGGGTATCGCCCACCAAGCAGAATCCCATCACTCCGAGTTGAAGGTGGTCTTTGTACTGACCCGACGGTTATTGCCGAGCCCATGGCATGGCATTTTGCACGTTGCTCTGCGACCGCAGCCTACAGTGCAGAATTTCGCGCCCTCAAAGAGTGGGTTGAGCAGAGGCAATTGTCCTTCCGCACACGTCGACAGGAAGTATACAATGCCCCATTTAGTGAGTGGGATTATCAGACTGCTCTAGCTGCATCTCCCAATACCTCAACTAGCCCGGACCATATTTACAACCAGTTTGTCCGTCTCCTCTCAGCGGACTTTCAACGGCAGCTACTCGCCCTTTATAATCGTCTCTGGACAGAAGGCATTTTCCCGTCACAATGGTGGAGAAGTACTATCGTCCCAGTTATGCTACCGCCCCATCAGTCTCACCAACATTTTGTGTAAGATCCTCAAACGTATGGTGAGTTGACGGCTTGTGTGGCTACTGGAGGATTGAGGTCTCCTGGCTCCACAACAGGGAGGCTTCTGTCAGGGCCGTTCCACTTTAGATAATCTCGTGTCCCTGGAATCAGCCATATGTACTGCTTTTACTCACCGAGAACACCTTGTTGCAGTCTTTTTTTTACCTCTGTAAGACTTATGATACAACCTGGCATCATCGCATTCTCTCTACACTTTATGAATGGGGCTTACATGGTCCCCTCCCAATGTTCATACAGAATTTCCTGTCGCTACGCTCTTTTCAGGTTCTGGTTGGCACCTCTCTTAGCTCCCCTCATGTTTTAGAGAACGGTGTCCCACAGGGCTCCGTTCGAAGAGTACCGTTACTTTTGATTGCTATTAACGGACTAGCTGAGGCAGTAGGAATGTCTGTCTCTTCCTCCTTGTTTGCCAACGACTTTTGCCTTTATTTCAGCTCCAGCAGCAATGGCGTCACGGAACGGCGGCTGCAGGGAGCCATCCGAAAGGCCCAGTCTTGGGCCTCTGAGCATGGTTTCCAATTTTCGGAGCAGAAAACCCGCGTCATGCACTTCTGTCACCGTAGAGTAGCTCATCCGGACCCTGAGCTGTATTTGAATGATGAAACCCTTCGCATTGAGGAGACACACTGCTTCCTAGGCATGCTTTTCAATGCCCGCCTGACCTGGATACTGCATCTTCGCCAACTGCATCAAAAATACTGGAGACACTTAAACATCCTCCGCTGCTTCAGCCACATAGGTTGAGGAGCTGCTCGCCCCAGTCTACTGCACCTGTATAAGGCACTTATCCAGTCACGCCTGGATTACGACTGCCTTGTGTATGATTCTGCAGCTCCAACTGCACTGCAGATCGTGGATCTGGTCCATCACAGTGGCATCTGTTTAGCAACATGGGCCTTCCGTACAAGTCCTGTGACAAGCCTTCTTGCTGAAGCTGGGGTTCCCCCCCCCCCTGCGATTCAGAAGGCAACAGCTAATGGCTTCTTATGTTGCCCGTATTCATGCCGTACCTCACCACCCAAATCGCAGGCTCCTATACCCAGCTGTCGCACTCCCTTCCCCACAACGATGGCCATTGTCGGGCCTCCCGATTGTGATCCGTGTTCATTCCCTTCTTTCTTCTCTAGAGTCCCTTCCTATCCTTCTCACCTTTCAGTACCGTTCTCGTACTCCTCCTTGGGTCATTCCTCGCCTCCAGCTTCGGTTGGACTTGTCCCAAGACTTCAAAGTCTCTGTTGCACCGACAACTCTCCGTCAACAGTTTCAGGACCTTCTTGATTCGTACTGTGGCACTGAATTTGTATACACCAATGGCTCCCTAGTCGATGGCCATGCTGGGTATGCCTATACCCACGGCTGGCATACTGAAAAACTTTCATTGCCCTGTGGGAGTAGTGTGTTTATGGCAGAACGTGTCGCCATTTGGCAGGCCCTTGAACACCTCAAAGCCTGCCCCGGGAATCTGTGGTTATCTGTACTGACTCCCTGAGTGGTTTGCAAGCCCTTAATCAGTGCTTTCCGAAACGTCCCTTGGTACGGTCCATTCAGGAAGCTGTATACAGACTAGGTACATCTGGTCGCACTGTGGTCTTCCTTTGGACTCGAGGTCACATTGGAATAACAGGAAATGAACTTGTTGACCAACTGGCGAAGGAGGCTACTACCTCAACCATGCTAGAATTCGGTCTCCAGGAGATGGATCTCCGGACGCTGCTGAAACATTTGTATACTGTCGTAAGTAATTACAGTTTATTCTACCGACACTCAGCTTTTTCAAATCATGATGTATGGGGGTTCTGCTCGCTGCAACATTACTCTCCTGGGGCGTCGTGGTAGAAATAAATAGTGGATATGTACAATTTTCACTTCTTCTTTAATCTGACTCAAACTTCTCCACCAAAACAATACAAATTCAATACATCAGAACTTAGCTGGTAGTACTTCCATTTCAAAACAAAGACTGACATGGATTCCAGAGCACTTGATAAATGACTCAAACTCGAACTCTCTGCCAAAACTCCAACTCCCCTCACGCAAGGCGGTGAGGCAAATATATAACATCGGCAATAATGATGTTACATTAAGCATTGTTCATAACAATAGAATATACTGATTTACAATTAACAAACATAACAGAAAAACATTTCATGTACACAGAAATAATCACAATACAAAATGAAAACTATACACACAATAATTTTAGATCGCACCTATCTTCTTAAGTTTTAATTACGCTTCTGTTTGTTTGACAACAAACCAAAGTGTTAAATGTCAATTCATTAGTTAATGAGTACATCATACATGTTCCTAACATATATTGAGCTATCAAATGTTCTGGCCATTCACAAAATATACTCAAAATCTCTTTTCAGTCAATAGATACAAAGAATAACAATATTGATAATTAATGTAATAGTCGAAATGACATTAGATGGTCAACACAACTTGTTTATGAGCCTAACATATATACAGTGCTATTAATTTTCATTTCTTTTTGTTTTTTACAAAAGATTTTACAATTCGTCAGTTTAAGTCTTGAAATAACATACAATGACGCAACTATTGTTTATAGAACTGCCTGGAAAGAAAATATATGAATCTCTTAATTAATGAAATTTATCACTTGTTTTAATCACAGTATCACTGAGACACTGTCCTACACTGATTTCTAGGCTGGCTATTACGTTCATAACTTCACACGCAACATATATCACAACTGAACCACACGATTCCGGATCCGAAGCAGATGGTATCGTAGGATGACATTGAGATGAGAGGACCAGGCAGACGGTATCGTACGATAACATTGAGATGACGGGGTCAGCAGTATCGTTACAATACCCCCTCATCAGCTTGACGATGCCCTCAAGTCGAGGTGATGTAAGAGTAGAGCACCTACTTTGGATGACTTGTACCCGGTGACTGGCTTGGCTGCATCAGTACCTCACTTAGTCCTGTCTGGGGTTGGCACAGCACAGTCCACACACGCAGCATCACCAGATCCTGAAAGTTCCAAGTGCAGTAAGTAGGTGACAAGGGTATGGCCTTCCAAGAGCAGAGGGCAGAATTAGGAACAGCTGACACTCAACAATCTGCCACACTGAACTTGTCTGACCTTTTTAAACATCAAAACAAAATACACAAGAAAACATATGACAAAAAATATCCACATAACTATATTGTAAAATTTACTGTTCTCATACTTTCTGAACTGAATTTTTTAAAACTCTGAGGACATTAAACTTTGTATCTTACAAAATTATTAGACACTAACATTAATTAATTGATTCTATCATGACTTGTATCAATATCTCAAATACTTTAGCTCTTTAATACTCAGGCAACTATTTGAATTCAGATTTTAACTGTGACATAAATTAATAAACTGAAAAGTCTAACTGAACAACTATATTGAAATCAATATTCTTATTAACATAAAAAAATTCCATACACACATTTCATACCTTAACACTAAAGAAGATAGATAGTCACTTTTATTATTATTTAAATGTAATACCTTTAATTATTTTCCTCAGTTTCATAATATTATAATGATAATTATTGCTTTGTCTGTTTCAACTAAATTAAATCAATATCTTTGACCATCATATACATTCTAATTAGCTATGTTGTAGTGATACCAGTGATGTCTCTCTCTCTCTCTCTCTCTCTCTCTCTCTCTCTCTCTCTCTCTCTCTCTCTCTCTCTCTCTCTCTCTCTCTCTCTGTGTGTGTGTGTGTGTGTGTGTGTGTGTGTGTGTGTGTTTCACTTTTGCATGACTTCTTTTTCAAGTTTAATGGTGAATTTGCATTAATTTGTGTCTATGGCTTTTTGGATGTGATGCTGTTCCTCTTCTTGTACAAGCTTTGAGTTTTGGTTATGGATGTTAATGATTCTCATATCCTGCTCCATGGTAGACTGGTGGTTGTGGTGTTTTAAGTGAAATAATTAATGTGATATATCCAGCATTTAATTTCTTTTTATCTTGATTCAAATTACCACAAGCCATGCTTATCACAACTTTGACATCCAAGTTTGTTTATAACTGAGCCTTTTAAGTATACCTTTTGAGTGCTACTTGATTTGAATTTGTTTGTGGAGATTGTGCAATTTTATATGCTATATGGCCCTGTTTTCTTAGTTTGTAGCCATTTTATTGAGTCTGTGTACTACATGTGTGTCTTATCCATTGTTTTAGCTATTTGCAGGATTATGTTAATTTCTTTTTCATAATTTCTCTTATTAAGTGGGATTCCATTTATCCTGTTCAAAATATGTCTTATTGCTGCTAGCTTATAGGTATGGAGACAATTTGATGTGGAATGTATGATTGTGCTTGAGGCTGTTAGTTTTCTACATATGTAATATATTTGGAGATGTAATGTGAACTTGAATGTGGACATGTTTAGTTTTGGTACAAAAAATACGTTCATAATGACTTTTTGAATGGATGTAGTATGAAGAATTATGGAAATGATGAAATGTTTACAACAAATTTAAGGTGTTCCCATTAATATAATTATAAAATAGTTATATGAATATACAGTATAAATATTTCATTATAATTTGTGTCTCAATAAGAAAGCAGACAGTTTCACTGAAATTATTATTATTTTAGTTTCCCAGGTGAAATTATCTCATAATTAATGTATTCAATATTTTTTTTATTTTATAAATGTTATAACAACTGGAATGAGAAGTTTAAACTAAATTTAGCTGCACATATGAGACACTTTGAGATGTTAATTTAATATATATTTAATATACATTTGTTGATATTGAAAAGTAATTAAAATTCGATTAATGATGGAAATTCTCCTCAGAGATGATAAATTATTTTTCAAAAGAGATAGATTGGCTAGCCAGTACTTACCTTTCCCTTCCATTCCTTTCCTTTTTTTCTTCCCGTCTCTCCCACCTGAAGAAGTAACTATGTTCTGAAAGCTTGTCCTTTTCATCCCTTTTTTTTCTCTTTCTCTTCATTTGTGTTACTATCGGTGGCACAGCACAAAGGTAAGTACTGGCCAGCCAATCTATCTCTTTTGAAAAATAATTGTTGTGTTGTTTATAGGGGTCATCAGTCCCCTGTTCCAAGCAGTGATGTAACATGTGACGGAAGGAAATCACAGAGAGAATTCCTTGACGAGTGTAGAACAAAGAGAAACACTTCACTGATAACAGAGGAGTGCACAAAAGGGATAAAAGTACAATGTCACAGCAGAATGTAAGGGCTGGCTGATCACTAGGATAAAAACAGATTAGTGAGCCATGCTGTACACACTAAAAAAAACCACCTCAACCGAAAAGGTAGACTCTATCAATAACTTAAAAATAGTATAAAAATGAGGGTCTTTGAAGCAGGCAGAAGCGCCTTCTATTAAATGGATTGGTAGAAACCAGAAGCGCGAATAAAATGTAAAGCAGTAGTAGCCAAAGAGGCATTGTCACCTAATACTGAAGGCAGCGAATCTGGTAGGCTAAAGGACTGCCGCAAAGCGGCTAAAAGCAGACAGTACAACAGTATGTGGACCACGGTCAGCAGGGCGCCAAAATGGCAAACTGGTGGGCCCTCTTGATACGAGAGCCGCCGTGCGTTAACCACGTATGGCCAATGCGCAGTCGGGAGAGTACAACAGACTCCCTAGGAGGGGCTTGCAGGGAGGACCTCCACATTGCCGTAGATGGCTTAACAGCACGGAGCTTATTCGGTGTGTTCGATTCAGCCCACTCAGTAGTCCAAAGGCCCAATACCTTCTGATTGAGCACTGTAACGATACTGCTGACCCCCTCATCTCAATGTTATCGTACGATACCGTCTGCCTGGTCCTCTCATCTCAATGTCATCCTACGATACCGTCTGCTTCGGATCCGGAATCGTGTGGTTCAGTTGTGATATATGTTGCGTGTGAAGTTATAAATGTAATAGCCAGCCTAGAAATCAGTGTAGAACAGTGTCTCAGTGGTACTGTGATTAAAACAAGTGATAAATTTCATTAATTAAGAGATTCATATATTTTCTTTCCAGGCAGTTCTATAAACAATAGTTGCGTCATTGTATGTTATTTCAAGACTTAAACAGACGAATTGTAAAATCTTTTGTAAAAAAGAAAAAGAAATGAAAATTAATACCATTGTATTTATGTTAGGATCATAAGCAAGTTGTGTTGACCAGCTAATTATGTTATTTTGACTATTACATTAATTATCAATATTGTTATTCTTTGTATCTATTGACTGAAAAGAGATTTTGAGTATATTTTGTGAATGGCCAGAACATTTGATAGCTCAATATATGTTAGGAACATGTATGATGTACTCGTTAACTAATTAATTGACATTTAACACTTTGGTTTGTTGTCAAACAAAAAGAAGCGTAATTAAAACTTAAAAAGATAGGTGCGATCTAAAATTATTGTGTGTATAGTTTTCATTTTGTATTGTGATTATTTTTGTGTACATGAAATGTTTTTCTGTCATGTTTGTTAATTGTAAATCAGTATATTCTATTGTTACGAACAATGCTTAATGTAACATCATTATTGCCGATGTTATATATTTGCCTCACCGCCTTGCGTGAGGGGAGTTGGAGTTTTGGCAGAGAGTTCGAGTTTGAGTCATTTATCAAGTGCTCTGGAATCCATGTCAGTCTTTGTTTTGAAATGGAAGTACTACCAGCTAAGTTCTGATGTATTGAATTTGTATTGTTTTGGTGGAGAAGTTTGAGTCAGATTAAAGAAGAAGTGAAAATTGTACATATCGACTATTTATTTCTACCACGACGCCCCAGGAGAATAATGTTGCAGCAAGCAGAACCCCCATACATCGTGATTTTAAAAAGCTTAGTATTGGTAGAATAAACTGTAATTACCTACAATAGTATACAAATGTTTCATATGGTGGAGCATAGCTGGAATTGCATCATATACAGTGTCTACAGAGTGTTTGTGTTGCTGGAGAAGTATGTTTGGATGTACATAATCGATGTTTGAAAAACCAAGGAGGACGTTAATCTGGAACTATACGGCAAAGAAAAACGGTGTACTTAACCTGAAAATTGGCTGCTTGGGCCCGGATCGTCGCATCGCTGGACACTGAATAATAAGATAAATACAGCAGCGCTTATTAATTTGTATTTGTAGTCTGGGTTGTTTGGCACTGTAAAAGACGATGTCAACAGAGAATAGGAAATCTAGTGTAGACATGTCAGATCAGAAAGTGATGGACAGTACACCTCGTAGCATTGTGTCGAATAGTGAAGAAATCATTATTGCATCACCAGGTCTTATAGAGTTGTTAAATCGAATTACAGAACAAATAACTGAACGTATTGACAAGGGAAATCATGAACTGAGCAAAAAGATAGATGACAGTTTAGCAGATTTAAAGTCTCAGATAAACGAAACAAACAGAGCAGTTGACGAAATCAGGAATCAAACATGTGATCTTGAAAGGGCAATGAAGTTAGGATATGAACAGGTGGTTACTCATGTGACTGTAGTAGAGAGTAAAATCAGTAATGTTGAGTCTGACCTTGAAAACCAAATTATTACTGTAGAAAAGCATTTTGATCAGGAAAATAGAATTATAAAAACTGAAATTCAGGATGTTAAAGTGTCAGTAGAAAATAAAATTAGTGAAAGTGTGTCAACTTCTGAAAGTGTTATTAAGAAAGATGTGTATAATCTCAGTCAAAGGGTCAGTACATTGCAAGAAAGTGTTGTAAATAGTAAAATGTCAATCTGTTGTGGCTTTAATTGGGCAAATGTAGTAATTAAGACATACCCTGGGGAAGGAAAAATTCATTCTAAAGACTTTTTACATAATTGCTCTGACAATTTCACTGTAGAAATGACTGATGCAATGAAAATTAAATTTGTTAAGAGATTTTTGGACAATGAAGCTTATAATTGGGTCAATCAGTTAGATACAAAGGATATGTCATATAGTGAGTTTGAGAGGTGTTTTTTTGAATAAATTCTGGTCCAAAATCAAGAAAGCTAGAGTAAAAAGTGATTTCTTGGATGGGGGAAAGTACAGGGAAAGTTATGGCAGTATGAGGGACTTTTGTGAGGTTGAAATCAGAAAATTAGTGCATCTTGACTCACCTTTAGATGAAATCACATTGGTGGACACCCTACGTAGAAGATTACCAGGTAGAACACAGCAAGCATTAGATTGCGGACCTGATGATTCATTTGAAGACTTCTTTAGATTTGTTGGAAGATTAGACAGAAGTTATGAGAGAGAAAGGGAGAGAAACCAGTACCAAGAAGACCATCATGGAAGAGACAGAAGAGATGATCACCAGAAGATAGTCATGAGAACCGAAGTAGACAGCAAGGTGGAAGTACGTATTATAGGAACAGACACGCAAGAAGTGATAGGAACCAAGGGTACTACAAATCTAATGGAAACGGGCAGGAAAACTAAATGTCGCCCCTATGGAAGCCTGTCAGGTTGGGGTGAGAAATAGGTCAAGAAATCAGTCTACCACAAATAGGATCAGATTTGGACACAACTGGGAAAATAAGCAATATAGACAGGGACAGAAAGTAACACACACACAGGGTAAATCAGCTCAAGTTTAACAAAGAACTGTGGGGAGTCATTAAGAACCAGGCTTGGAAAGAAGAGGACAAGTGTATAGAATCAGAAGAGGTTGTATTAGATGACGGTACTGTAGCAAATATGTATAATACAAGTAAAGATATAGCTGTAGAAGAACCCAAAATTAGTGAAGAACATGATGTGTTTGGATTGTGTAAATTGCTAAGTGATAAGGCTAAAGATGCTGAAGACAGACTGAAACTGCTCATGAAACTGTGAAGACTGAGGATCATGACAATTTTGATATTTTGTCTAGTGTGAGTTCAGAGAAGTCAGAGGATGACAGTGTTGAAGATAGTGAAGAAGATGTGGAGGTCATGGAGTTTGAAGATTTGGAGAAGGAACTTGATGGGATGATTTATGTTGAAGTCAAGGAAAGTTGCATCGTGTCTGATGGCCCGTGTGAGACTGTGTGTGTTGTAGATGATGTCAAGTCTTGTGAGAATCAAGTTGTACCAGTGAAATTGAACAGTACTGAAAGTTGTCGAAGCAGAAACAGACAAGAAGAGGTAGGGAAAGAAATCTTGCATTGTGTCATACAGAGCTACATTGATAAGGAAGAGAAAACCAATGTTCTGGATAAGTTACTGTGTAAATATCATGAGCTACAAGATAATGTGCCTGAGTTAGAACAGTGTGTTACCAATGATAATTGTGTTGCTAATGGATGTTTGACTTGTCAACCTGTTGAAAGTAATGTGTCCCTGAATCATGTACAAGCTAATGATAATTCCTGTACTATGAAACATGAAGATATTATTGAAGATATTACTCATGAAGAAGAGGAAGATATACAATATGATGTCACTGGATGCCCATATATTACCGTGTTTATTAATGGAAAAGGCAAGGAAGCGTTAGTTGATACAGGTAGTCCAATCAGTGGAATTTCTGAACAATTTAGAGATTGTGTGAAAGATGTACTGGACTACATGGAGATGCCTGTAGTTGGAATCAAGATCATTGGTGCTACCGGCAGACGCAACAAGGTAGTTAACCGGCAAGCCTTGTTGAACTTCAGTGTGAATGATGTGAATCTTTGTCAAGGATGTCTAGTAATACCTAATCTGTCTGAGGATATCTTGCTAGGAACTGACTGGATCATGAAAGTGAATGCTGTATTTGACTGGGGAGGAAGAAAAGTTATGTTTGTGGACTCGAAGACTGGTGTTTTACATTGTACTGCTACGATATTGAAAAATGGGAATAGTCTGAGTAAGCAGAGTCTAGAATTAGATTTATTAGATCATAATAGAGATGTAGAAGACATGCATGATAAGCCTGAAGAAGCCATGGAGGATATAAATTATCATGAATTCGTAAATACCAAGGTGGAGGAAGCCAACAAATTAGACGAAGAACACATAAGTTTACTGGAAGAAGTATGTAGAAGATTAAGAGCAGGAGGCATGTCCCGTAACCTAGAAAAATGTAAATTTGCTGTGGAATGCATTAAGGGTAAGGACAATCTTGTTGTTGATTCACTCTCTCGTTTGCCAGTGGGGGGTGAATTCGAAGATAACAGAACTAAAGCCAGACAGACAGTAGTGCGTAGTAGTAAGACTTTGTACAGGTGCTATTTTTGTAAAATTTATTGCAGCTATGAGTATTGTACATATGTATACTTTTATGAAGTATATTGGAACTTGTATTTTCAATATGTTGGATATTAATGTTTGTAACCTCAGGAAAGTACACATTCTGTGTGTGCTAAGTGCGTTGGCAAGCACTGGGTTTCTAGCTATGTGGTAGCATACTTCTGATTTCTGTTTCTGGTGCTACATCTCCTACTCATTCTGTAATCTGTTCAAATTATCTCATATCTATCTTCTCCACCCAAACAATACAAATTCAATACATCAGAACTTAGCTGGTAGTACTTCCATTTCAAAACAAAGACTGACATGGATTCCAGAGCACTTGACAAATGACTCAAACTCGAACTCTCTGCCAAAACTGCAACTCCCCTCACACAAGGCGGTGACGCAAATATATAACATCGGCAATAATGATGTTACATTAAGCATTGTTCATAACAATAGAATATACTGATTTACAATTAACAAACATAACAGAAAAACATTTCATGTACACAAAAATAATCACAATACAAAATGAAAACTATACACACAATAATTTTAGATCGCACCTATCTTTTTAAGTTTTAATTACGCTTCTTTTTGTTTGACAACAAACCAAAGTGTTAAATGTCAATTAATTAGTTAACGAGTACATCATACATGTTCCTAACATATATTGAGCTATCAAATGTTCTGGCCATTCACAAAATATACTCAAAATCTCTTTTCAATCAATAGATACAAAGAATAACAATATTGATAATTAATGTAATAGTCAAAATAACATAATTAGCTGGTCAACACAACTTGTTTAAGAGCCTAACATATATACAATGCTATTAATTTTCATTTCTTTTTGTTTTTTACAAAAGATTTTACAATTCATCTGTTTAAGTCTTGAAATAACATACAATGACGCAACTATTGTTTATAGAACTGCCTGGAAAGAAAATATATGAATCTCTTAATTAATGAAATTTATCACTTGTTTTAATCACAGTACCACTGAGACACTGTCCTACACTGATTTCTAGGCTGGCTATTACATTTATAACTTCACACGCAACATATATCACAACTGAACCACACGATTCCGGATCCGAAGCAGACGGTATCGTAGGATGACATTGAGATGAGAGGACCAGGCAGACGGTATCGTACGATAACATTGAGATGAGGGGGTCAGCAGTATCGTTACAGTGCTCAATCAGAAGGTATTGGGCCTTTGGACTACTGAGTGGGCTGAATCGAACACACCGAATAAGCTCCGTGCTGTTAAGCCATCTACGGCAATGTGGAGGTCCTCCCTGCAAGCCTCTCCTAGGGAGTCTGTTGTACTCTCCCGACTGCGCATTGGCCATACGTGGTTAACGCACGGCGCCTCTCGCATCAAGAGGGCCCACCAGTTTGCCATTTTGGCGCCCTGCTGACTGTGGCCCACATACTGTTGTATTGTCAGCTTTTAGCCGCTTTGCGGCAGTCCTTTAGCCTACCAGATTCGCTGCCTTCAGTATTAGGAGACAATGCCTCTTTGGCTACTACTGCTTTACATTTTATTCGCACTTCTGGTTTCTACCATTCCATTTAATGAAAGGCGCTTCTGCCTGCTTCAAAGATCCTCAGTTTTATACTATTTTTAAGTTATTGATAGAGTCTAACTTTTCGGTTGAGGTGGTTTTTTTAGTGTGTACAGCATGGCTCACTAATCTGTTTTTATCCTAGTGATCAGCCAGCCCTTGCATTCTGCTGTGACATTGTACAACAATTATTTTTCAAAAGAGATAGATTGGTTGGCCAGTACTTACCTTTGTGCTGTGCCACCGATAGTAACACAAATGAAGAGAAAGAGAAAAAAAAAAGGGATGAAAAGGACAAGCTTTCAGAACACAGTTACTTCTTCAGGTGGCAGAGACGGGAAGAAAAAAGGAAAGGACTGGAAGGTAAAAGGTAAGTACTGGCTAGCCAATCTATCTCTTTTGAAAAATAATTTATCATCTCTGAGGAGAATTTCCATCATTAATCGAATTTTAATTACTTTTCAATATCAACAAATGTATTTTAAATATATATTAAATTAACATCTCAAAGTGTCTCATATGTGCAGCTAAATTTAGTTTAAACTTCTCATTCCAGTTGTTATAACATTTATAAAATAAAAAAAAAATATTGAATACATTAATTATGAGATAATTTCACCTGGGAAACTAAAATAATAATAATTTCAGTGAAACTGTCTGCTTTCTTATTGAGACACAAATTATAATGAAATATTTATACTGTATATTCATATAACTATTTTATAATTATATTAATGGGAACACCTTAAATTTGTTGTAAACATTTCATCATTTCCATAATTCTTCATACTACATCCATTCAAAAAGTCATTATGAACGTATTTTTTGTACCAAAACTAAACATGTCCACATTCAAGTTCACATTACGTCTCCAAATATATTACATATGTAGAAAACTAACAGCCTCAAGCACAATCATACATTCCACATCAAATTGTCTCCATACCTATAAGCTAGCAGCAATAAGACATATTTTGAACAGGATAAATGGAATCCCACTTAATAAGAGAAATTATGAAAAAGAAATTAACATAATCCTGCAAATAGCTAAAACAATGGATAAGACACACATGTAGTACACAGACTCAATAAAATGGCTACAAACTAAGAAAACAGGGCCATATAGCATATAAAATTGCACAATCTCCACAAACAAATTCAAATCAAGTAGCACTCAAAAGGTATACTTAAAAGGCTCAGTTATAAACAAACTTGGATGTCAAAGTTGTGATAAGCATGGCTTGTGGTAATTTGAATCAAGATAAAAAGAAATTAAATGCTGGAAATATCACATTAATTATTTCACTTAAAACACCACAACCACCAGTCTACCATGGAGCAGGATATGAGAATCATTAACATCCATAACCAAAACTCAAAGCTTGTACAAGAAGAGGAACAGCATCACATCCAAAAAGCCATAGACACAAATTAATGCAAATTCACCATTAAACTTGAAAAAGAAGTCATGCAAAAGTGAAACACACACACACACACACACACACAGAGAGAGAGAGAGAGAGAGAGAGAGAGAGAGAGAGAGAGAGAGAGAGAGAGAGAGAGACATCACTGGTATCACTACAACGTAGCTGATTAGAATGTATATGATGGACAAAGATATTGATTTAATTTAGTTGAAACAAAAAGCAATAATTATCATTATAATATTATGAAACTGAGGAAAATAATTATGGTATTACATTTAAATAATAATAAAAGTGACTAACTTCATGTTATCAAGGCTGCAGCATATCTCTTTGAGTCAATGCTGAGCCACCTGATTGATTTTAAAATGCCGGCCGCGGTGGCTGAGGTGACTGAGGCGCTCCAGTCACGGTCTGCACGGCCACTACAGTCGGGGGTTCGAATCCCCCCTCGGGCATGGATATTTGTGCCGTCCTAGTTCGTAAGTAGTTCATAAGTAGTTTGTAAGTTTAGGGACTGATGACCCCGTAGTTAAGTCCCGTACACTATACAAACATTTGAACTTTTTTTTTTTTTTGACTTTAAAATAATTGAACATAAGCATCTCTACCGTCAATCCCCCAGCTGTAGATATTGCAGGACTAATCTCTGTTACTTTAACTGGCTTTCTGGACCCTGGTCCTTCAACTGTCGTTGAGTGATCTCCCTGGTTACTGCTGGGTTCTGCTACCGGTCATCGCCCAGCCCTACTGCTGTTAATTACGTGGTCCTGCTGCTGGTCGTTGCCTAGTTCTGCCTGGACCTGCTGCTACTCCTCATTGCCTAGTTCTGCTACCAGTTATCACCAGTCCTGGTAGCTTCCCAGTTCCTGGGATGCCATCGTCACTGATGTCACTGCCCAGCTCAACTCTTCTGGACGGAGCAACATGTTTCAGCACCCGAGGTATGGAGCCCTCCTCCCCCGGAACCACTGCCACCACCACTACCCCTTCAACATGGACAATCATCAGCTTTCTAATTTTTCTGTCTTTCTTAAATTTCTTTCTTGGACTATCTCACTTCCATTCTTTTAGACAACCACCTGGATTCCTTCCTACCACCAACCATTCTCTGTGCTTCCACTCTCCACCACTTCCACCACCTCCAAAATTCCCCCTCCCCTACCTTTGTCCAACTCCCTTTAAATGACCCTAGCAAGTACCCTACCTGGCCCCTTCCCCCCACCCACATCACAACTCATCATCACGCCACGATGGCAGAAAACCCACAACCACTGCCACCACAACCACTGCCATAAGGCCCTGCTCCTCGCCACATCCTGATCGACGCTTTCACTCAGAATTCCATAGACTATATCAGAACTAAAAAATTCTCAAACATACCAGCAAAGTTCCTGTTACCACCATTTCCAAAAACGGCTCCTCCCCCAACAACTTTTGCTCCCTACTCCTAACCTATGGAAACCCCACCCATTATTCACACCCAACAACAACTGCACTCCACACATATGTCCTCTTCCATCCGAACCCTCACTTCCTGGGTAATTGCACCCTCACAGAATCCGCAACATCCATCAGCTGCCTTCTCCCCGAGAGGGCGTGGATTTATGATCGCCGCTGCTCCCCACCCCAGACGTACCACTGTGCCCTCTGCCTTATCTTTAACGACCATCTCACCCACAACTGCAACTGTCCTTCCACCTGTCCCCACTGCAAATTAGCCCTTTTCCTCAAAAAATGCCCTAATCTCACTGCCCCACCCACTTGCAGTACTTGTGGCGGCCCCCACAAATCCGCCCCTGTCCCTGCCATCCTTGGACTCACCATCCCAGACCCTTCCATCGACCTTCCTATGCATCCTAACTATTCCTTATGCCCCCCCCCCCCCACCCACCATTGAGGATATCATCTATTTGGTTACAACCATCCTCCAGAACATCCACTCTTTCCAGTGAACCCCATACCCTACAACAGGTTACCCTTGTAACTCGTACCATCTTCCAACTTGAACCCTAAACCATATTATCCCACAATCTTTCCCACTTTACATTCTTCCAACAAGTTACCACCAGCCGCAGTGGCCGAGGGGACTGAGGTGCTCCAGTCACGGTCTGCATGGCCACTATGGTCGGGGGTTCGAATCCCCCCTCGGGCATGGATATTTGTGCCGTCCTTTGTCTTAGTTAGTTCATAAGTAGTTTGTAAGTTTAGGGACTGATAACCCCGTAGTTAAGTCCCATAAGTATTAAAAGTTACCTCAGTTTACACACATGTTAACCTTTTTCCCTTCTCCCCTCTCCCTTCCACCCCCTCCCCCAGACAACTCCCAATGTGGCATGCCCTTCCTATATCCTCCTCTACCATAAAATCCATTCCCACCCCTTCAACGAGCACCTGTTCATGCACATCCTCTCTGACCGCTGTGTGGATGCTTTCCTCCTCAACGAAACCTTCCTCCAATCCCATCCTCCTATCAGCACCATCCCATCCTCCTAGCAGCACCATTCCTTACCTCCTCCACCACACTGTTGTTACATCCCTCCTCCACCACACTGATGGTCCCTCCCTCCCCCAGCCCAAGGCAGAGTGGGCGATTGGCCACCTTCGTCACCACCCCATCCGGCTACAACCTCTCCTCAATGATCCTACTGAAACTCTTATCCTCAGCCTCTTTGTCCCATCCCTCGGCTCCATTTATATCTGCAGCATTGCTCCCTCCCTTATGACTTCCTTTCCCATATCGATCACTCCTATACAATACATGTGGTTGCCGCTGTCCTAAACCTTTCTTGCTGTCCTCCTGCTGAACTCTGGTGGTGGTGTCAGTTTGTCACCACTTCACTCTGGGGGGACATCCTTTCCCTCTCCTGCCCAACCTGTTCTGAAAGCGACAACACCCCTGATGACGCCCATCACCGCCCTGCCTGCGCTCCCCATCTTGCCTCTTCTCCTAAGCTTGTTCATGACTATTTCCAAGCCGACTGGGATGCCTACAGGTGATCCATTGATATACCAGTCGCCAGCCACCCTTTCCCCTCCTTACTCCCACCGATACCGACCATGCTTCCTCTTCTCTCCAGTGCTGGCCCAGTACAAGCCCAGTCTCCACCAAAGCTATCCATCCCGATGGTCCTACCCTTCCTCCACAGGCCTTCCTTCTCCTCTGTAAGTCCCTCTACTGTTCCTTATTGCAGCCCTGTAAGCGGGACACACTCACCCACCACCAGCAAGTCAAATTCATAAGCGAAACCTTTTGTTCATGAGAAATGCCTGGACTGGGATAGACATGCACCTATGTTAATTCCATGCTCCCTGTCGAGTGTCAACTCCTCCAAGTACTGGCACACATTCCACAAACCTTACTGGCAGTCATTACCCACTCCTCCATGACGATTGTCCTTTTCCTTACAACATCCTACTTCTCCAACATTTTATCCATACCTGACAATCCTCGATGTGACTCCTCACTCCTTCCTGATGCCACTCCCCTCCCCCCCCCGCCACACTCGCCCCTGGCTTGTAGTACTTGGAGCACATTTCTCCCTCAGTACTCAACACACATATCACTGCCCTTGACATTTAATTAACACTATTTACGAAACGCAACACTGTTATTGGTAACGACAGGCACCTTTGGGCCTGTCTCTTCTCCTTCCACACCGTCCTCCCATCCCTTTACAATGTCATCCTGTTCACTGGCTTCTTCGCCGACTTGTGGAAAACCATCCGTTTCCTCTTGTTTCCCAAACATGACAAACCCCTGTGCCAGACCTCATCCTACAGTCCCATCAGTCTCACCTTCAGCAAGAGCAAGGTCCTGGAAACCATTCTCTCCCACTACATCCACCAGCATCACTGCCAACACCAACTCCTCCCTCTCTCCCAATGTGGCTTCCGACCTTTCTTCTGTGCCAGTCACCAGCACCTTCACCTCACTCAACTTCTCTCCATCCAGCTTAACTCCTGTCGCTCTGCCATCTTTGTCTCTCTTGATATAGAGAAAGTGTATAGCATTCTGGTCTCTTTTTCAAACCCAAGACTTATGCCCTTCCCAATAATTATGTCCACCCCATTGCTACCTTCCACACCCATCGCCTCTCCTCTGTCACTGTTTACAATGCCATTTCTCGTTTGTTTTACCCGTCCACTGGGGTGCTGCAGGGATCCATAGTATTCCCCCTCCTTTATCTCATCTACTCAATTGACTTGCCCCAACGCCAGTCTCCTGTCCACCCACTACAATAGGCTGTTGACACCGCTTTCCTAACCATCACCCCCCCCCCCCTTTGGCCCTTTCCCAGCATCTGCTCCAGTCTCACTTAGCCAAGTTCTTTGATTGGTGTAACTGGTGGCTTCTATTCATCAACTATGGTAAATCAGAGGCAATCATCATAGGTCGAACTACCCGCTACTTCCGCCTCCGTGAGTTCTTCCTCACCCTCCATGATCGTTGTATACATCACACCCCCACCCTCAAATACTTTGGTCTCACCCTCGACCAATCCCTCTACAGTACATCAAAAACTGTTTCCTGCCTTAACCTACTAAACTTCTTTCCACCTGGACATGTGACTCAGCCCTTCCACTATCCTCTACACTTATCGTTCTGTCATGTATCCCATCCTATGCAGTTTCCATCCTGCCTGGATCTTCACTATCCCCACCTATTACAAAACTCCCCTTCGCCTTGTTTACCATATCCGACTCCCATCCTCCATGTGGATCCTTTACGACCTAATCATATTCCCTCACCTCCTGCAGTTCTTAGAACATATCCAGATACTTTACATCACCCGCAAGTTACATTCCCGCACCCCACTGGTATACCCCATCCTCACCTATCATGGGCCTCTGCCACACCTTGCATCCCTCCCTTCCTTCACCTTCACACTCACCATGTCCTTTCCCAGGGTAACTTCCGCCACCTCCCTCTCCCAGATGACACCCTGTGTCCTGATATCTACCTTTTATATCAGTCCTAATCCTTCTTACTCCCTCCCCATGTATCCATCACCCCTGAGTCTCCAGAACCTCCTTACCCCACTTGGCTTACCCCTCCTTCCCTTACCCCAGTGTCATTACGCACCTCCCTCTTCCTACTCCCCCGCGCTTCATCCCCCCCCCTCCCCACATGGGGAGAAAGAATGTGATGCATTGATCAAAAATTAAATGATTTCATTTATGAGATAGTCCTGATGACCATAAAATATAAGAAATGGCTATAGCAGTGCATTTAAGTTATTTTTGACTCAATTTATTTTCTATTTTGGTCACAACTTCTGAAACTTTCGCACTCATTAGGCCTACACTTGTGCCTTCATAGCACTGGCTTAGTGAACTAGATCGGTTATTTTCCTTTAGTGTAGCTTTAGTTTCGTGAAAGTGCATGCATCAAGGGTTTTGTTCGCCGTAACTGTCAGCAAAAAGCCGTGACAATTGCATTCTCAATGTAATGTATTGCTGTTGCGATATTTTCGCAGTTAATTTTATCCCTTGTCCTGTCTTCCATTAAAGTAAACCAGTTTATGTCAGATTCCTTAATACAAAGGTCGTTCAAAACGTTTTGCACAGTCGTTTCCAATTTTATTTATTTTTTTGCAGGAGGAGAATGACACTTTTGTGAACATATTAGAAACATTTAGCTATAAGCTGGTATATAAAAGTATTTTATTTTATTTACAAATGAGCCATAATAGACCGTGAAGTAGATGACAGGTTGCGACAATAGTCTGTAATGCAGTTCCTCTTCAAGACCGACGATGGCTCTTCCTCATCGATTCACAGGCAGTTGCTCACTGTTTATGGGGAGGTCACAGTGAATTGCAGCAGTTTCCAGCGGTGGTTGCAGTGGTTTAAAGAAGGTGATGTCTCTCTGTCGTCATCTAAGTTCCCCTCGGAAGGAGAAACCAAGACTTTCACTAATATCAGGCCGAAAGGTGATGGCCTCTTTCTTCAGGGATCAGCATGGTGTCATTATCATTGACCTTTTGGAACCTAGCGCCACCATTAACTGGGACCGTCAATGCTTGTCACTAAACAAGCTGCGACACGGCACCAAAACTCACAGCTTCAGGGTCAGCTCATCAGATTACAGCATGACAATGCCAAACCCCATACAGCCGCTATGCCACAGGAGAAAATCAGGAACATGGGCGTCAAACACTAAGCTGGCTACCATCTAGGAAGAAAAGGGCGCTCTCCAACTCTTGGAGATACTTGATTAGGTGTTTAACAGATGCCACTGCAGTTTCTGAAGACACGAAAATGCTTTGATCTAAGGCTGCTTGCAAATGGTCTGTCAATTTGGGGACACTGCCTCCGGGTGTTTTTCCTATAATCTTAAGTTCGTAAATGAGGATATCCTTGTGCAGGTGCTTGATCCCAGATCACCGTCGGGGTTCCATGCCGTAGGCTGTAACAAAGAACAAATACGGCAGTACCAAGCCTTTAATGTTGGTGAAGTATAATAAAGATATTGGAAAGTCTTGTAATATGCCTTTTATTGTTAGGATTTGTAGTAGGCGTAAGGTAGAAGACCTTGATAAATAAAAAAATACACACTGACTTTGCCAAAACCCGAGAAGCGATTCTTGGTGTTGTAGCTCTCAGGGGCACTCTGGGATGCTCTCTGTGTGGGCATCTGTGAACCGCGGCACATGAGTTTCGTATGCGCAATACTGTCGCCTACCCGCCAACTCAACTCGCAACTATTCAGACCCATCCCCATCTCTTATTCCATATCATGAGTGCATCTCGATCATCACAGGGTGTCGGATTCCATCTTCTAATAATTTCTCTCTCTTATCATTTTCTTCTAGTAAATATAAATTCATGTTATTCTTTCACTAGCTTTTTCAACATAAACGTCTGTACTTGCCCTTAATCTTTACTTTTTTTCTTAAATGAATATGTATTGTTTAATTAATTTTTCTAATTGTTATTTATAGTTTTATTTCATAAGTTAGTTAAGCTGTATATTGTTAAATTTAATTAGATATAAGAAGAAATTATTCAGTGTAATAAAACCAATTAACTGTGCAAAATACGACCTGTTTTAACATCCAGACGACAGGTCATTGTAAACGACAGCAAAAAATAAAAAAAAAATTAAAAAAAATCACAATGTATCCTCTAGGAGTGTACGAGGCTATTGGGTGTGTTACAGTTATTTTCGTTCATTTTGGCTTTATAGCATTTAAATTCGTTTTTTAAAGAATTTCCTAATATTGCTTCTCCCATATCTCACAAAATATTGAACCTTTAGAAATTATGAAGAGGGGCGTTTTTGTAGAAAATTTTATGCATTTGCATTTTGCACAGTTGTACGTTTTCGCTAGAGATACCAGTTTTCAAGTTATTTAAGGAAAACATAAACAGTGTACCTTCAAACGCCCACCCACGCTCGAGCTCACGCCTCAGAGGTCGGGAATTTTAGTTATGTCGTTCATAATGGTCTTCCTTACCACTATACAAAAATTTACGACTACACCATCTCTTTCCCTATTTGGTATTTTGGTCGTCGTTGACTGGATTAGCAGGAGGTGAGAAAACTTGGATTTCATAGTCGAGTGGTTGCCCATAAGCCACTTATCATGCAGGTCAATGCCAAACGACGCCTCGCCTAGTGTAAGGAGCGTAGACATTGAGCTGTGGTAAAAAGTTGTGTGGAATTCGTGGTACACAATGTGGCGATCCGTTGGCTGGCAGGTTGTGGGTATGGCGAATGCCCGGTGAACGTCATGAGCCAGCATGTGTAGTGCCAACAGTAAAATTCGGAGGCAGTGGTGTTATGGTGCGTTAATGTTTTTCATGGAGAGAGCTTGCACACCTTGTTGTTTTGCGTGGCACTACCACAACACAGGCCTGCATTGATGTTTTAAGCACCTTCTCGCTTCCCACATTTGAAGAGCAATTCATCTTTCAACACGACTAAAGAACTGTGGAGGAGTGGCTGCACGTACTACCGTCCTTGTAATGGGCTGGCCTGCACAGAGTCCTGACTTGAAACCTATAGAACACCTTTGGGATACTTTGGAACGCCGACTTCGTGCCAAGCGTCAGCAACCTAGATCAGTACCTCTCCTCAGTGCAGCATTCCGTGAAGAATGGGCTGCCATTCTCTAAGAAACCTTCCAGCACCTGATTGAACGTATGCCTGTGAGAGTGGAAGCTGTCATCAAGGGTAAAGGTGGCCCAACACCATACTGAATTACAGCATTACCGATGGAGGGCGCCACTAACTTGTATGTAATTTTCAGCCAGGTATCCGTATACTTTCGGTCACATGGTGTATATGGTAATGTTTTGGTTATGTGCCTGCCACACCCACTTCAACCGTCAGATAGCTGAGTCCAAAGCTGTGCTTTTGCTGCAAACCGCCATCCTTATTAAGAGTTTTTTCACATACTCTAATTTCGATCGCCTCTTTTATTTTGCTGTCCCAGAAAGTATTTGTTCTTGTAATGACTAATGTCTCATTTAACGCAATGCGATGTTTGTTTTCCAGAGTATGCTCTGCAGTTGCTTATCTTTCGTGATAACGGAAACATCTTTTGTGTCCAACACAGGGCTTTCAATAATACGCACTGTCTGTCCGATGTAAAACTGTCCACACCCACTTGGTATCTTTTATACACCTGTCATTCTAAGGCCTACATCATCTGTTACTGGTCTCATCAGCTGTCGTAATTCTGTAGGAGGCCTGAACACCGAGTCGATTTTGTGCCACTTAAGAAGCAGGCTAATCTTTCCCGTTACCGAATCACAAACTGGAAAAAATGCAAGCTTCTTTATCTCCGGCGGTCTTCTGCTTTCGTGTCTTAGGATAAATAGCTTGTGAAATATAATCGTTGCTGTGGCCATTTTCCCTAAATAATTTTCGCAAGTGGCTCAGTTTCATCTGTAGATGTTCAGTGTCTGATTGTGAGAGTATGTAAAGTTCCTTGTATGTAAAGGTTGGGGTTTTGACTCAGTACATAACTTAAATTTTGCTGGTTCTGCTCGCTGCTGCTGTGGTCCATTCCAGTCATGCCGGATCCAAACTGTAACTTCTGTGGTAAAATTAGTGTGGAGAAGGGTTCAACTCGCTCATAATTATACTCCACACATAACTTTTGCTTTATAATCAGATTTATTGCTCAATATGTTACTGCATCTACTTTCGAAAACTCATCGAAAAAACTGACTGGCCAATTCTTCTCCTCTACTCGCTTATATACATTTCAACAATCAGAAGTTCGCCTAACTCATTGTTAAAATTAATATTACCAGAATTACAATCACAAAATTTTAATTTACAGCATTTCAAGTTATAAAGTGGAGTCTATGTTTTACGACTTTTGTTTATAATAATGAATCTTAACAAAACAACTAACATTTTTTTAGAAAACAAATAGCTTTAAACGTTTTTTAAAACGATGCTTTCATTTTCGGTGTTAATTAAATTGCCTAATGACTGAAATTCCTGATGCTAACATAAATTCATAGTGTATACTACCAGTAAATTGGAAATACATGTCACACTAGATCGAAATATTTTTTGTTAATGAGTTCAAATGTTTGTATAGTCTATGGGGCTTAACTACGGGGTCATCAGTCCCTAAACTTAGAAACTACTTATGAACTACTTACGAACTAGGACGGCACAAATATCCATGCCCGAGGGGGGATTCGAACCCCCGACCGCAGTGGCCGTGCAGACCGTGACTGGAGCGCCTTAGTCCCCTCGGCCACCGCGGCCGGCTGTTAATGAGTGTAATACGAAACAGCACTTGTCAAAATTCCAACTTAGCAACATTAGAAAATAAAGTGATTTAATTTATCTACTGCATGGGGCTGGCTTTGTTACTTTACAAGTACCTCCGCACGGTGCATCAACGTCCTTAGAACAGATCGTTCTGATTCGACAGTCACCACTTGACTATGACCGAGATCATCTCGGCCGAAAACTCGAGGATTTCAAACCACTTGACGTGAATGAAAGCCCTAGAGAATTTTATCTGTAAAGCTCGCCGCGAAACTATGCCGTCATATAAATGACGCACCGTTTTGCAGTAACGCCATCTCAGAATGTATTGCTTACTTGAAAAATTTAAGAGATGAAGATAAACTGATCGACTTTTTAAATTTTACGAGACGCTCGACTAATTTGGAACATGAAACTTTAGTGTTGAAATGATGGATGAATACATTATCAATCCATTGACTTCAAAATAGGTGTATTTCTAGACGTTTTATTACTCGCCAACGTCAAGTGGTAATCTCGCGACGGTGGCAGCACCGTCGTGTTCACGCCCGAGAAACAAGAGAAAGTACGCTCTAGTATTCTTGTAAGTGGGCCGCTACTAGTCTGCAAGCAGCGTGTTTACTCAAAATTAATTTTGCGGATGACTAAATCTAATTTAGAAATTCAAATGCAATATTCGAAGCTGTGGTTAGATGTTAAGCGCGCATCGATTTTACTAATCCTTTCAGTGGCAGTTTCCGAGTGTTTAATTCTTCCCACATAACGAAAAAAACTGGGAAGCAATTATTGGTTGAACATTGCTGCAGTCAAGTATGTCCAATACCTACGGTGGCTAGAAGTATTGCGAATGGATGAAGACGTTGCTAGTACTCAGAAGGGGTAAAGACAAAGCTAATAAACAAAACAAAGTATTTGACAATAATAATATGGTTTTCTGTTCCGCAGGATCTAATTGAGGAGTAAGACTCCATTGTCATGGAGCAAGTCAATACATGAAGTTTAACACAAGAATGGTAAGTAATCCTATGCACACGAAAATCTTAACACTAACTGAAAAGAATCAATAAAGAAAAAAAATGAATTAGCTTAATTGTGATGCAAATGTAGATTCGACGTCTGTCTAGTATTCACCGAATGAAAGCTACTAACTCTTGGGAATAAGCTGATATTATTAACAGCAAACGACATTAAAGAAAAACGTTTTGTGACGCCAGTGTCAAAACTCCCACACTACTGAAAAGGGGTCGACATGACGTCCATGAACTTACACCACATATTGCTCGAACCGCTCGTTTCTGAGCCAAAAATATCCTATTCGTTTCAGTCAAGTTACCCCAAAAAATACCGCCGTACGTTATGAGTGAAAGTAAGCGTAGCAGACTACTTTTCGTGTTGAAAAATCACTTATTTAAGATATTGTTCTAATGGTAAATATAGCAGAAGTTAGTTTTGGAACAAGATCCTGAACATGGGGTTTCCACGACAGCTTACTGTTTATCTGATCACCTAGAAATTTGAACTGTTCAGTCTCACTTATCATACGCCCATTATGTGTAATCAAAATCTCAGCTTTCGTCAAATTATGTTTTAGAAATTGTAAAAACTGAGTTTTACTGTGATTCAACATAAACATGTTTTCTACAAGCCATGAACTTATCTCTGGAACTGCCGGCCGCGGTGGCCGAGGGGACTAAGGCGCTTCAGTCACGGTCTGCACGGCCACTACGGTCGGGGGTTCGAATCCCCCCTCGGGCATGGATATTTGTGCCGTCCTTAGGATTAGCTAGTTCATAAGTAGTTTGTAAGTTTAGGGACTGATGACCCCGTAGTTAAGTCCCATAAGCTATACAAACATTTGAACATTTTTTTTAAATCTCTGGAACTGCATTATTTGATACCGTGTCAATATTACAAATAACATCCTTCACTACCAAGCTGGTATAATCAGCAAACAAAAATATTTTACAATCACTTGTAAGGCATATCATTTATATAAATAAGAAACAGCATTGGTCCCAAAAGACACCCCTGGGGCACAAAAATGTTCAAATGTTTCAAATGTTTGTATAGCTTATGGGACTTAACTACGGGGTCCTCAGTCCCTAAACTTACAAACTACTTATGAACTAACTAATTCTAAGGACGGCACAAATATTCATGCCCGAGGCGGGATTCGAACCCCCGACCGTAGTGGCCGTGCAGACCGTGACTGGAGCACCTCGGTCCCCTCGGCCACCACGGCCGGCCCCTGGGGCACCCTACACTTAGCTGTGCCCATTGCGATTGTACGTCATAGCCATTTTCAGAATTACCTTCTGTTGTCTATTATTAAAGTAAGAGGCGAACCAGTTGTGAGACACTCCTCGTATTCCATAATGATCGACCTTCTGCGACAATATTTTGTCATCAACACAGTCAAACGCCTTTGTTAATTCAAAGAAGACGCCTAATGTCCGTAGCCTCTTATTGGAAAGAAAAAAAAAAAAAAAGTTCAAATGTTTGTAAATTTATTGGACCAAACTGCGTGGCCATCAGTCCGTAGCTTACAAACTACTTAAACTAAGTAAACAAACCTAAGGACAACACACACACCCATACCCCAGGGAGGACTCGAACCTCCACGGCGAGCAACCGCACGCTCCGCAGCGAGGCGCTTTAGACCGCTCGGCTACTCCACCGCGGCGCCTCTTATTTAACCCATGTAGTGCTTCACAGAGAAACAAAAATACAGCATTTTCAGTCGTTAAACCACTTCTAAAACCAACTGTACGTTTGACAACAAATTATGTGAACTGAAATGATCAATTAATCTTGAATATACAGACTTCGCAATAACTTTCGAAAAACCCGATGACATAAAAATAGGTCTATAGTTGTCTACATTATCCATTTCTCCTTTTTTATAAAGTGGTTTAACTACTGACTACTTCAACCTGTCAGGAAACTGACCATTCTGAAAGGAAAAATTAGAAATATGGCTTAGTACTGGGCTAACGTATGGAGAACAGTACTTTAGAATTCTGGTAGATACCCTATCATATCCATAAGAGTCCTTAGTCTTTAGTTATTTAATTATTGTCTCAATCTCCCCTATGGAAGTATCATGGAGGACTATTTCAAGTAACAGCTTCGGAAAGGCATTTTCTAAAATTGTTATGATTACCTGTAGAAACTAGGGTTCTGTTTAGGTCACATACTATATTCAGAAAGTGATTATTGAATACTGCACATATACCTAACTTATCAGTAACAGAAACATTTCTACTACACTCTGATGTTACATCTTCTACCTGCTGCTGCTGACCAGACACTTCCTTCACGACTGACCATATCGTTTTAATTTTATCCCGAGAGTTTGCCATTCTTTTTGCATACCAAATACTTTTTGCATTCTTCAAATAAACAACATTGTATATAATTTTCAATTAAAAACAATAGCTAGAATACTTATTCTACGATATATTCCTGACAGCAGTGTCTTACCTCAGCTGTTCACGGAGCTTCGCAGGCAGTATCTGTACAACTAACTCCCATGCTGATCTCGTCTTCCACAGCTGTCTCTGTCGATTCGTCGTCTGCCGATTCTGTCGCTAACGATAATGATTCGTCGCTTGAAACCAGCCCGACTTATATATATATATATATATATATATATATATATATATATATATATATATATATATATATATATATATTTCGTCCATCAGAGAATCTCTTCTCCAATAGTCCTCGCACACTTTTTCTACGTGACATACCGCATTTCTCCAATCTTCCAGTGTCACAGCAGCAAAAGCATCAGATGTAATGTTTTTTCAGCTCCGTGAGCGAAATGCTTGAGATATTCTGAGAACGGATTTATTTTTTACAATATTCCAGATTAATTCGATGGGATTCAGCTCTGGATGGTACGGACGTAGTCGGAGGGGTACAAATCCATTCTCTTGCAAACTTTTGTCAGTAAAATAAACAGGAGACGTTTGGTGCCCCTTAACTGGTGCCAAAAGTTCGGCTTTCCGTAGGTCGGAGTCAGCAAGGATTGTATTTCACTATATAGAGAGCTAGAGGAAGGCGGTTTAGAAGGAAGCTTAGGGTTTAACGTCCCGCCGACAGCTTTGTCATTAGAGACGATGAAGGCGGTTTATTCTCTTGTTTATTGTGATATGGAGCATTATTAAAAACAACGATACTCCTTGAGGTAAGCCTGCCATAAGTTGGATTTCAACATATTTTTGCAAAATTTTTGCTATCCATTTCAGAGTGATAGTCGAAAGTTTTGGTTTTTGAATCATATATGAAAAGTGCACCCAATGAAACCTATGTCTCCGCCTGCATGAACAACAACTCAACGGTGACCGGCACTTTTGTTTGACAACACTCCACGCACACTAACACTTTACCAACATTCTTTTATTTACTGTGTAATGCGTGTGAATCCATGTTTTTTTATAAGTAAACCACCGGTCGCTTTGATTCTGATGCTAGATTTTTACGTAAAAACCTGAGAAAGTAAGCCCATTCAGCAACATTGTCCTCTCGTTCGAACAAAACAACACGTTTATTTTGGCACCTTCTAAAATGAAATCCCGTAAACAAAACAATTTTTCTAAGGGTTTCCTTGTTGGCTTTGAAACTCAGTTCTGTTCGATAAAAGCTGTGCAGTTTTCGCAAAGATGGTATTTCTTTATATTGTTTGCAATGCCGTTGAAATTGTTGCCTGATAAGTGATAATACATTTATCCATATCATCGATCACATACTTATTGTTAGGTTCTTGCTTCTTCTTGTTCTTCGGGATAGTAACGTGAGTTCCACTCGGCACGACATCGTGTCCTTCTTTCCGTAATTTGGAAACCATCCTCTAGCTCAGTTTTAAAATTTGGCAGCACGTTCCGTCGCCTTCTGCACTGGCACGGTCAATCCCATCTGTTTCTCGTCGCCAATGTATTTCATTACGTTAACCGCAAGCTGTCGACGAAGGAACTTTTCCACGCTCACCTCCCATTCTCGCACTTACAGGTAACAACGCGCACTAGTGTAACCGTAGCCCGGCTGTACCTCGTCACGTGACCAAGTTAGTTCTGCCGCTGCCGCATTACCACTTCGCCTTGCCGGATAATACAATGTTATAACACCATTGTAAACAAGATTTTCACATTGTGAGAAGCTGCTCGTCCCTAAATTAGGGGGTACTAATCAGTTCCGCAGTTATGCCCAGCATTTTCCAGCAGATGATGCGTTCTACAGTAGCTTAGAATTACGGGTAGAACTGGAAACAGTGTATTCTTCTCAGCATAAACAAACGTTTCAGTCAGTCAGTTTAAGAGATATAATCAAATGAATGATTGAGAATGAAACGGGCCAAATGTTTTCAGAAGCATTTAAATCATTTGTTTAGTTGTTGCCATTCCTGCGACAAGCGTTTCGATTGAAAGAGATTTTTCTTGTGTCAAACGCTTAGAAACGTATTTGAGGAACAATATGGCCCAGGATCGCTTCTCAGCTTTTGCCCGTGCCTCAATTGAATAACCAGTTCTGCGAATGCTTGAAATCCGTGACGCATAGTACAACGATGGCATCAACGACTCGGGAGGCAAAAGGATCGTCAAATTAACTTGGTTCACAAATAATAGCGCTCAAACGCCCAACCTATTTGGTAGTTTGTTTGTACTTATTGTCAGTCGGCGCCCAAACGCGGTAGTATATCTCTTTGACTGGGACTGATAGTCTTATGACGAACATTCAAAAATGTTCAAATGTCTGTAAATCTATCGGACCAAACTGCGTGGTCATCAGTCCGTAGCTTACAAACTACTTAAACCTAGGTAAACTAACCTACGGACAAACACACACACACACACACACACACACACACACACACACACACAAACAAACAAACACACCCATGCCCCAGGGATGACTCGAACCTCCACGGGAGCAACCGCGCGCTGCGCAGCGAGGTTCTTTGGACCGCTCGGCTACTCCACCGCGGCATGACGAACTTTGTAGTGGTTAATGGTACCGCATTAGCACAATACCGGATACTGACACAACATTATCATACATGTCTGACATCGCAAATAACAAAAATCCGCTATTTTTTCCCCTTTGCCCTTAAAGCCGCTATGATTTCGAAAACTTCTCGTTCACTTCTATTCCCGATGGAGCATATTAGTGGCTAATCACACCCTGACATTAGGATGACATCACACTCCTATGCTTCTGTTACTCCAACATTAACTTACTAACAAATGAAGAGGTGCCAGTAAACCTATTGAGTAGGTCACCATGTTAGTGCGAGCGTAGAGGGCTTTACTCCTTTTCGTTTTTAAATAATAGTGAGTGATATGATATTATTATTATTTTTGTAGCGTCTCAGGTGGGTCCGCAGCATATATTAAGTCAGTAAATGCCATATATTATTTCTTAATTTCTGATGCTCAATTATTTTCATTTAGGTGTTATTTAATGACGCCACCCTCGTGAACTATAGACATTGCCGAGGTGGGGTGGCTTGCGTGCCTCAATGACACAGATAGCCGTACCGCAGGTGCAACCACAGCGGCAGGGTATTTGTGGAGAGGCCAGACAAACGTGTGGTTCCTGAAGAGGGCAGCAGCCTTTTCAGTAGTTACAGGGGCAATAGTCTGGATGACTGACTGAGCTGGCCTTGTATCATCAGCTAACACGGCTTTGCCATGCAGTTACTGAGAACGGCTGAAAACAAGGGGCAAATACAGTCTGAATTTTCCCGAAGACATGCATACCGGGTGATCAAAAAGTCAGTGCAAAATTTGAAAACTTAATAAATAACGGAATAATGTAGATAGAGAGGTAAAAATTGACACACACGCTTGGAATGACATTGGTTTTATTTGGAAAACAAGTATTGTCAGACTCGTTAAAGATCTCTTGCGCGCGTCGTTTGGTGAAGATCGTGTGCTCAGCCGCCACTTTCGTCATGCTTGGCCTCCCAGGTCCCCAGACCTCACTCAATCCGTGCGGTTATTGGCTTTGGGGTTACCTGAAGTCGCAAGTGTATCGTGATCGACAGACATCTCTAGGGATGCTGAAAAACAGCATCCGACACTAATGCCTCACCATAACTCTGGACATGCTTGACAGTGCTATTCACAACATTATTCCTCGATTACAGGTATTGTTGAGGAATGATGGTGAACATATTGAGCATTTCCTGTAAAGAACATCATCTTCGCTTTGTCTTAATTTGTTATGCTAATTATTGATTTTCCGATCAGATGAAGCGCCAAATGTCGGACATTTTTTTGGTTCTAATACATCCCCATGTTATTCCAAGCATGTGTGCCAATTTTTACCTCTCAATCTACATTATTCCGTGATTGATTAAGTTTTCAATTTTTACTGACTTTTTGATCACCCAGTATGATGATGGCATCCTATCGAGTAAAATATTCCGGAGGTAAATTAGTTCCCCATTCGGATTTCCTGGCGGGGACTTCTCAGGAGAATGTCGTCATCAATAATAATAATAAGTCATTCTAAGGATCGGAGCGTGGAATGTTATATCCCTTAATCGAGTAAGTAAGTTAGAAAATTTGAAAAAAAAGCAATGGATAGATTAAAGTTAGATAAGATGGGGTTATTGAAGTTCGGTGGCAGGATGAATAGGATTTTTGGTCAGGTGAGTACAGGGTTATAAAAACAAAATAAGTTGGTGGTAATGTAGAAGTGGCTCTGATAATGAATTAGAAAGTACGAATGCGGGTAAGTGCATGAACAGCATAGTGAACACATTATCGTCGCAAAGACAGACACGAAGCCAACACCGACCACAGTAGTACAAGTTTATATACCAAACAGATCTGTCGATGATGAGGAGATCGAAGATATGTATGAGGAGATAAAAGAAATTATTCAGACCGTTAAAGAAGAAGAAAACTTAATTGTGATGGGGGACTGGAACTCAGTAGTAGGAAAGGGAAGAGATGTAAAAATAGTAGGTGAATATGGACAGGTGAAAAGGAATGAAAGAGGAGATCGCCTGGTAGAATTTTGTGCAGAGCACAATTTAATAATCACAAATACTTGGTTGAATCATAATGAAAGAAGGTTATATATGTGGAAGGGACCAGGAGACAATGAGAGATACTTGACTGTCTTTACAACAGTACAGCAAAGGTTTAAAAACCAGGTTTTAAACTGAAGGACGTATCCAGGGGCAGATATAGACTCTGACAATAACTTATTGGTTATGCACTGTGAATTAAAACTTAAGAGATTGCAAAAAGGTAAAAAGAACAAGGAGATGGAATCTGGACAAAATGAAGGAACCAGAGTTGGTTGAGGGTTTTAGAGGGAGCATTAGGCGAGAATTGTCTGAAACGGGGGAAAGTAAGTTAGTAGAAGAAGAATAGGTAGCTCTGAGAAATAGAGAAGTGAAAGCCGCAGAGTATCATATAGGGAGCGCAGAGTTACATTCAACTTCTACAAAAACCAGACAGCAATTATTAGACTCGAAGAGCATGAAAGGGTCGCAGTGGTTGGGAAGGGAGGAAGACAGGGGTGTAACCTTTCCCCAATGTTGTTCATTCTGTACATTGAGCAAGCCGTGAAGGAATGCAAGGAGAAATTTGGAGAGGGAATTAAAGTCCAGGGAGAGGGAATGAAAGCCTTGCGGTTTTGATGGTGACATAGTAATTCTCACAGAGACAGCAAACGACCTGGAAGAGAAATGGAATGGACAGTTTCTTGAAAGGAAGATATAAAATGAACATTTACAAGAGTAATACGAGGGTAATGGAATGTAGTGTCAGAAAATCAGGCGATGCTGAAGCATTTAGTTTTGTTATTTGGGTAACAAGGTAAGTTCTGATGGCCGAAGTAAAGACGATATAAAATGCAGAATGGCTATGGCAAGAAAACCGTTTCTGAAGAAGCGAAATTTGTTGACATCCAATATTAGTTTAAATGTTAGGAAGTCCTTTCCGAAAGCATTTGCCTGGAGTGTAGCATTGTAGCATCTTTTTTGTGGATGCGATATTAACTTGAAGAAAGCATAAGAACTGTTGGAATTTATCCCTCTTCATGGAACGACAAATGGCGAAGGTTTTTTTTATGCCGTGTAGAGTATTTTGGAAAAAAATAACTTACCTCTGTAACGACTGATCGAGCTAATCGATGACAGGAAGAATTAAAGGATCTGTATAAGTTATATGTGGCGTCTAATCATTCGGAGATGTACGAAAGACATAATATAACTTGTGTAGTTAGCCGATGGCGGGCAATAATTCTTTCTTCAGTGTGGAGGCATTACTAGGCCCTTACTATTACGGACATAAGTTGCAAATACCACGAGTTTGAGCAATAGTGGGCAGGGAAACGTTCAGAAGTTGTATTTGACAGGAGATGTGCTTGAGTAGTCCCTGCAGCTGTGATGGTCGCTGTGTCCCCACTGGTGTAGCGGTCAGCATAACTGCCTAGAAATCAGGAGAGCTGGGTTCGAATCCCGGCTGGGTACCCATTTTCAACTTCACCCATTCGCAGTTAAAATAGTAAATTCCGTGAATATAAATGATTTGTTTCACGACTAACGAAAAATTACAGGACCATTTGAAAGAAAGAAGTGTGTTATTAAATAAAAATAAATAAATAAATAAAAAAAATAGCTTTCGAAACTTGGAGGCCACGAGGAAAGGAGAAACGGGATGGCCGAAAACGTAGCTTTCAATATTTGGAGGTCCTGCAGAACGAGATGCCAAGGGCAGTCCACTAAAAATATAATAATAATAAATAAATAAAAATTTTCGATACATTTAAAAAAAACCTTCCCCCCCCCCCAAGACGAGAGGCCACGGGTGGTCTGCACCCCCGCCCCGCCACCCCTCTTAGTCCGCCATTGCGTATCCAGATAAATCGAAAACTAGAACATTTCAGTGCTTTATTCATCAACGAGTTCTTTGTTTAAAATGATTAAAAACTGACCACATTCTCTAAACAGTTACAAAGATATTTAATTTTATCGGACATAAAAGATCATTTGTGGGTGCAGGACCTAGCTTTTTAAGAGATTTTGCAGGTTATTTGAATGGCATTTACTAACTGGTCTTCCCCTTGCAATGTTAAATTAAGGTTATTCAAATGATCTGGAAAAAAAAAAAGCCAGGAGCTCCACTTAACTATCGCCAATTTTCTTCATTCCTTAAAGAATTTGAAGCCTTTCCTTATTACTTCTTTGTTTAAAATGATTAAAAAGTGACCACATTCTCTAAACAGTTACAAAGATATTTAATTTTATCGGACATAAAAGATCATTTGTGGGTGCAGGACCTAGCTTTTTAAGAGATTTTGCAGGTTATTTGAATGGCATTTACTAACTGGTCTTCCCCTTGCAATGTTAAATTAAGGTTATTCAAATGATCTGGAAAAAAAAAAAAGCCAGGAGCTCCACTTAACTATCGCCAATTTTCTTCATTCCTTAAAGAATTTGAAGCCTTTCCTTATTACAATTGAGTTTGTTGGTTGCCCTGCCATAAAGTATTAAAGAGATTTTATCTGCTTTGGAGGAAATAATAATATTAGTCTTAACCTTTCATTTCCACTTTTCACTGGACCATTCTCCTTTGAGGTTGAAAAAGCTGCGACGTGTATGAGGCGGGAAGTAATTTATTTACAGAATGATTCAGTTTTGAAGAAACAAATATCCTAAAGTAGAAATTCCTAAAATATATTCTTATTTAGGTGAAAGGTACACAGAAATTAAAAACAAATTGCTGCGTGGATCTGATGCATTTTTGGGAGTGCAAACTTATATGAGCAACTGTTTTCATTCATGAAATTAAATAATACTGTTTGTAGATCTCGACTGTCTGATGTACATCTATCTGCCTTAATGTTAACGTGAGCATATTTTTTAAGTCCAGATTAGGAAGGCACTAAATAATTTTGATATTGGAAAAAAGTCTTCATTAAAAGTAATAAATGCGAGCTATCACGCAAATTTTTTTATAAATTTGTTTTTATTAATGCTGTGGATTTTCTTCAGCTTGTCTGTATTCAACAGTATTTGACAACATTCACCTCAATTTTCAGCATAACTCTAGTCTCTTATATTGCTTTCGTTGTTGCTGCAACACGTGTTTCATGGCTAATAATACTTAACTCATTTCCGAACATAGTATTTCAATAGCAGCATATTTATACAGGTGAAATGAACATCTAACTCCAGATTAATTATTTCATAAAAATTTCAAGAAATGTATTCGCAATTGTGAGTGTTGTTGTTATGGTCTTCAGTCCGGAGACTGGTTTGATGCAGCTCTCCACCCTACTCTATCCTGAGCAAGCCTTTTCATCTCCTTATAAGAACGGCAACCCACATCCACTTGAATCTGCTTACTATACGCATCTCTTGGTCTCCCTCTGCGATTTTTACCCCACACACTTCCCTCCAATGCTAAATTTACGATTCCCCGATGTCTAAGAATGTGACCTACCAAGCGATCCCTTCTTTTAGTCAAGGTATGCCAAAAATTCCTTTTCTCACCAATTCTGTTCAGTACCTCTTCATTAGTTATGCGATCTACCCACCTAATCTTCAGCATTCTTCTGTAACACCACATTTCAAAAGCCTCTATTCTCTTCCTGTCCGCACTGCTTATCGTCCATGTTTCACTCCCGTACAAGGCAACACTCCACACAAATGCCTTCAGAAAAGACTTCCTTACCCTTAAGTTAATATTCGATGTTAGCAAATTTCTCTTTTTCAAAAATGCTTTTCTGCCCATTGCCATTCTGCATTTTATATCCTCTGTACTGCGACCATCGCATGTTATTTTACTACCCAAGTAACAAAACTCATCTACCACCTTCAATGTTTCGTCACCTAATCTAATTCCTTCAGCATCGCCTGATTTTCTAAGACCGCATTCCATTATTTTTGTTTTGCTCTTGTTAATGTTCATTTTATATGCACTCTTCAACACGCTGTCCATTCCATTCAACTGCTCTTCCAGGTCCTTTGCTGTCTCTGACAGAATTACAATGTCATCGGCAAAACGCAATGTTTTTATTTCTTCCCCCTGAACTTTAATCCCTATTCCAAATTTTTCCTTGCTTTCCTTTACCGCCTGCTCGATGTACAAATTGAATAGCATCGGAGAAAGGCTACAACCCTGTCTTACTCCCTTCCCAACTGATGCTTCCCTTTCATGCCCTTCGAGTCTAATTGTGAGTATGAATCAATATTAGCTGTATGATTTATTGGCGACGTATGCAAATTTATGCCGGATCTGGTTCAGGTTACGATTACTCCAACCCGCGTACGCCTCCCACACTAACCCGAATCTTCGTTCGCCACACACAGCTCAATGCCCATGAGGTTTTGTACCGAGCAAATGTCCTTCAGACTTGCATGCCACCATTATATCATACAGGTGATGCTGACTCATATTCGCAAATACGTTTCTTGAAGTTAATTTGGAAGCTGTAGTTGGCGCAGTGACCGCTCCTTCAGACATGCACTCATGTCTGAAGGTCATCTGCTCGGTTCTATTGATTATCACAGACACTGCGCACTGTATTTCATAATTTATTGTTAAAATTCGGACAAATTGGTATCCCTAATTACTTTTAAAAATTCGGCACCGAGCTAGAAACAGCGCGACTGTCAGAAAAAAAGGGGGGTACCGTGGGAGGGGGGGGGTCATATGATATCTAAGCGGTATTACAGATCCATGTCCGCCTTGAACCCTTGCCTTTTTAGCGACAGTTATCGTTCAGTTTTAGAGAAGTGTGATGATGTTCAGAAATGACAAATCATTTGAATCTCTCCCAAAAACAATTATTCAGCCATTTATTTACGCACTGTGGAAAGTAGTAAGTGTAGTACCTGTTGGGTATGGAGAAAAACACATTCTGACGTAAACAGTCTGTGTCAGTGCAGACAGTTCGCACCCCTCTGGCTCACTGACATCAGATGCATACAATTATTGTTAGACGGAACATTATATCTTTACGGTGCTGTTAAAGCATAATTGTTGACTGCACTCTGTTGTCGCCTGATGCCAATATCGTTGCCGTTCCGAGATTAGCAGTAGTTCAGTTTTTCGTCTGCGTTTATTGGTAGTGTGCTTACGTAATTGTGTGTGAGCTTTGCCTTTTCTGTTTGAAGCAAAATGCCGAAATGCTCGATTGCGTGGGAATTTTACACATAAACAGAGCTGTTGCGGTCTATCTTTTCTCTTGGGCCATGTTCTCGCACGTGAACGGTCAGCTTTGTTAAATCCGGATTTGGCGTGGGTTAAGTCATAACCGTCTTCTATTTTATTCAGCTTGTTGTTATAGTGAAGCCACTGTGGAAATTATATTTTAGTTCTGCATGGTCTGTGTAGGCTTGAAAACGAGCACGTATGGGCACTGCACACACACTACATTTACATGTAACACATCTTTCGGAAGACGAAAACCGATTTTCGTAAACCGTTTTTCGCTGTCGTGTTTATGTGGCACAGCCTGAATCGGATTTCCTAATCCACTGAAGATGGCGGCTGAAAAACAGCTGATTCAGTCCCCGATTTAGTCAGCATAATCGGTATTTAAATACACAGATTCATGCTCACTCTAATATTAATACTTTTATTTCACATTAGAAAATATCTCTCTGTCCATATGTGCCGAAAATTCGTACCAAAAAAACACAATCTGACAGACGAAGAACGCTTCTAAAACAGTTGCGTTTACATGGGCACGAAAATCGATTGTGCAACTGGAAAACCGCTTTTCAGAAGTGGATTTCCAGATTCGATTTTGGAGTGTTTACATGACCAACCAAAAGCGGAATTGGGAAATCGGTTTATGAAATCCGGTTTTGGGAGCCCATGTAAACGGCGTGACACAGAATAACGGGACTCTGCGAGGGAGGTGAGGCAGGCACCCTGGGCAGACAAGGCCGAGAGCAGCTCAACTCGGCTCTGGGGGTGGCGCCCAAGCTCACAGACGACTGACCCTTGTGCGGTTTGCGACATCCGTGCCAATAGTAAAGACATGTGTCGGGACTGGTAGTCGTTACAACGACTAGTCGTTTGAACGAAGCGAGGCATTTCTAGATCTGGAACCTCCTAGGAGCTTGGACGTCGACAACAGACATTGAGAAGTGGGAGAGTGGGAGAGGAGATGTTTGAAACTAGCACCATGATTGGCGGATTTCAGTGTGGTACTGCATGGCTTCACGGACAAGGACAGTTTTGCAGAGATCATGGGCACTTGGCTTTGGGCTGTCGTAGTGAGAGGATGCTATAGAGAAGACACTAGCAAAGCGTCCAGTGATTGTTCTTGTAATGAGTTTCGAAGGATTGAATCCCGGTCTGAAGTACTGTGAATTTTTTTCTCCTTCATACTTCATTTTGGCGTTTATGCCGTCTGAAGAACTCATTGGAGACCGACAACTACTCTTGGACGGTTCGGCAAGTAGAATGTGTCCGTTTTCGTGAGCGATAGTGCTACCCGAATAACTCTGCCCGTAGGATTTTTCTGAAGGATTAATTGTGATCACTGAACAGGTGTGTTTTCTGAATAGTGTCAGGAAACATTGCCGCATTGGTAATTTTATCAAAGGCCGAACACGAGACTACGCTCTGGTAAGTCAGTGATATTTGCTCATAGCCTTGACTGATGGAAAACTGTAATTGTAAATGTGTAACGTTCCACAAGATTGCTTCCATCGTGCTCCTAGTGATCTAAACCAGCGTAGATGATAGTTAGTGTAAAAATAACAGGCTCATTGTACTATGTATTGATAGGATTGAACAACTGCAGAAAAGTATTGGGATAACTAGGTGTGCACTCCTTGGTAGGGCAAGTCATAATTAATGTCCAAGATTCATAAGAGTTTCACTGTTTTAATTTAATAAACAATTTATTTCGTTGTATCATTTAGTAGTTAGCATTCAACTTTCACCTCAGTAGATAGGTAAAATGACAGGAATCCTTCTTTTGAATAAATTAGATAAAATTTTAACGTAAACCAAGTTCTGAGTGATCAGCTTCACTTAGAGCACACGGGTGCCTCATTCCGTTATTCAAACAGATAATAATAATTGACGTTATGCCGTAAAAGGCCACAACTGACAGACTTGTTTCATTCGCTTGACCCGCAGCGAGTGAAACCATTAAAAACTTGCCGAGTGAATGAAAACATTCATGTAACTGCCGCAACAAACCTGCTGAGTGAATGAAAACATTCATATAACTGCCGCAACCTTCAGAGACTTTTTTCATTCAGTTGTCCCGCATCGAGTAGAACTACTGAAACGCTGCGAGTGAGTGAAAACATTCTAAAGCCACATATACTATTTTCATTGGGTTGTTTTATCCGACTGAAGAGCCCGACTGAACGAAAAAGCAATTGACTGACCAATCGTTTGGTAAAAAACCGAGAAGACAGGGGCAGGAAGGGCGAACTAATGTCGTGTTCCCGTATACCAGTATACGAATGTCACCCCCTTGGTATTAATTACAAAATCGTCATCAGAAAAACGGCAGAAATACTATCGAAATTCCGCTGTTGTGATAATCTCTCTGATCCCGTGAACAAGTAAATTATTTCAGTTTCCTATCATCATTCAAAATACCTCCCGCCGGCCTAAAGTAATTAAATATAATGTGGAATAATTTCGGATTCATTGCGTTAGAAGACAAGTAGCGACTGCTAAAAAATTAATAGTAATTCCTTTTTTACAATGATGAGCATAGTGAGATTCTTTGCAAACATTGTTCGCTTGCAACATCTGCAGTCATTGCATGCAGAGTCAAAACGGATGGAGCTCAGGCAGGACTGTTACTTGTCATCTGGTCGCTGACGACAGTGCCAAATAAATTACTAAACACACAATTCGTTGGCATGGTGAACACAGTCCTTGATGGTGTTGTTGTTTGAATGCTCTAATGGATAACTTTGGAAACTCCATCAGGTTGTTTGTGCATGATATTGGTGTAACATAAAAACGTTACAACGGTAAGAGTAACTTATTAGCAGTCGAAGGTGGTCGTAAGGAGTACCATTATAGTTGTATGCTATATGAGTTGAGCAGTGTATTTTTCTACTAGATAACTTTGTAAATTATCTAAGTTCACTAGACGGCTTTTTTTGCTAAACGAGAACCCCTCTCGTTTGGAGCCATGAGGAATAGCATTTCATTTCATGTTTTTAGACGTTAGTTTCTGTAATATTGCTGGGATTTTACTATGCTAATAATTCATCATTATGTCTATGAATGTGGCAAGATGAACGGTTTCTCCGTGACACCACTGTCCCTGCGAGAACGTGTACTTGCTTTATACTGTATGTGAATGTATGAGAATCTTCTAGCATGGGACGCTGAGTGTATGTATGAGAATTTTTGTCGTCGGCTGCTGGCTGCTCTGTACTAGTGTTTCTCTAGCTTCATATTGATTGGTAGTCGTTACCAACATCTACTTTTAATGCTACCAAAGAGGTTCCTCCACCCTTTGGTTACAAATTGGGTTGTCAGTGCCCAGTTACTGAACCTCAGCAAGTCACACGAGCTTAAGCTCTTCCCCAACACTTCGTTTTTCCTGGGGTTTGCCGATTTCCGGTGGATTTCCGGCCTGATGGCGGACATTCTGTGGCTGCGCTTCGTCCTGGTAAGACGTTCTGATTTTCTTTCTCCCTTGAGATGGTAGAGATTAGTTGTCTGGTTTGTTAGACTTCAGAACTTAGGTTAATTTTTTGGGATAAGTTTCTCCGATCATGTACGGAAATGTATTCAATTTCATTTCGGTGATTTTGCATAAGTAAACGTGGTGAATATGCAACTAGTTTGGTTTGATAACAGTTGGGAACCGGTAACCTGTGTGAGACTGTTTAATTTCTTTCTAGTTTTATGGGATGCAACCAATGTGCGTGAATATTTTTATTCTGTGTAGTGCATGTGAAATATTCTTTTCCATTTCCTCCTTCTGTGAGTGATATGTACTCCACGTGGTGTGTTCTTAGAACAAAGCCCTCAGTTACCACTGTATCTGTTTCTAGGCCTTTCAGACAAGAAATCATGCATCTTTCTTATTTTCCTTATTACATCGCGATTTCCTCTCCATCTATTCTATATTCTTGTTTTGTATCCAAAGTTGTACTTTGCATTCAGACTCCTCTAGTAAATTCTCTTCTAGCATTGTACAACCCCCTTTATTAGCTTTCTTATGAAATACTACGTATTTCTAGGGGCTGCATGCCGCATTTCTTAACTGATTTACCCCAACTTTGAATTTATTCCACTTTTCTGATTTTTCAAGACTGGACTTCGTCCATCCGTGTAAAACCTTCCCAATCTCGTCTAACTGTATTTCTTTAGCTTCCTTATGAAATCCTACGCATTTCTAAGGGTTGCATGCAGTAGCTATTTTTCTTTATTTTTCGGAAATTGAATTTTTGTATTTTTTACAGGTTTTCGGAACCACGTGGCTCCGAACTCCGACTTCAAGGGTTTATAGCTAGTCACTTGAGTGCTCGCCACTGCTCACACACCAGTGCTTACCTATTGTATATTCTTGCTTCGTAATCTATGATTCCGTTGAATTTTGTTGAAATGAATACGACCTTTAAGCTCTTCGACTTCATTGGAGTGCGAATATGTAATGTAGCAGACCCGTGCCGTGTGTCTCAGTAAGTCTGCATGCTCACGGTTTGATTCAAATGGTAATTAATCTCGCTATTATCGCGTACCATCTCAATTAAAGAAAGACAGACCAGAGCGATCTACGAAGTTTATTTTTACTTGTGTTGTGTGGTACATCCTAGTTCGCTGAATTTCGCCTACGATAGTGGCGCCTGCTTCTCCCTCGTATCAGCACGCTGAGTTGGGTGAGTTTCGCTTTGCTTCGCGCGTGTGAGTGGTTGAAAGCTGTAAATCCCTCCCCGACGATGTTCAGTTTAGATTATTTTAATTTCATTTAGGAGTTCAATGAGATGCATTTTTATTGTTTAACAAAATTGGTGCCCCCATTTGCTTATGTTTGAATTGAATATATAATTTATTGTCAGTGAAATTTTATCCTTTTTATAAATATTAGTTTATGAATAACCTCCCTTTTTATGTAATGGATTTTTCACCAGTGCTGAGAACAAATTCAGATGCATATTATCATATATTTAATTCTGTTGTGCCATAAATGTTCTCTCAGCTACCTTCATGAAATTGTTTAGTTCGCGGTGGCTTGTATATTAATGATTGTGTGTAATTCTCGTGATCTACGACGTATGCTGGCCACCGTCTCTTGTCTTTCTGCTGCTAAAGTAAAGTTTGAGCTAGTTCTAAATTCTGGGCCAGAGAACAAGATTCTGTTGCACAGGAAGTAGTCAGTAGTCGACGCGAATTCTTTAGATGGTTTTACGGCCAGAGTTATATGTTTAAAGTAAGTTTTAACTGGCTCCATTCAGCTAGAGTTAATTTTACAATTAACGGTGGTCTTTCAAACTTCACTGAATTACCTTCGGTTGTTTAATGATTATAAGTTACATTTCACGAAACATGACAAGTGACAATCGAACACCTGTATACTTATTCATGTCACAATCCAAATTACTCCTTTTACAGAACATCTTGTAGTGTCATAGTCAGCCTTATTATCACTTAAATTTCAATAATATTCTTATTTTTCGCAATTGTTTCTTTAGAGAAGATTCACTTAAAACTTCGCTTAAAAGTTAACGAATGTGTAGGCCTACCTACTTCATGGGTATCTTTATCGGTTTTCCTGATAACTGTTCAAGGAAGTAACATTTTTCATCAAAGTTCATTGAAATCATGACTCTCTACTTTTCATAACAAATAAAAGAAGCAGGAAACAAACTTACAATTGGCCTTTCATTCAGTGGCGGACTAATTCTCTCGGATGCCCAGGGCGGCGGCAGAACAAATTGAGACAAATGGGACCGCTTGTACACTTGCATATACATATATTACTATAAGAAAAACACGACACGACACGACGAGCGGAAAAGAAGGCCTGGTTTTGAGGTATTTGGAGGCCCTCCAAGACGAGAGGCCCGGGGCGTTCCGCCCCCTCCGCCCCGCCCCCCGCCCGTAGTCCACCACTGCTTTCATTTCCTCTCATGCAGCATAAGTAATAGCATACTTCCAATTATTCATTTAAAAGTTGCAGTAAAAGAACTGCACAACAATGTTTTCCAACTTCAAAGAGGCTTCCTGCCTGGCGCTCAGATTGCAATAATGCCCAAGTATCTCGATCTAGGTGTTTGAAAAATGGCTTTCCAAAGAAATATTAAGTTATAAGTAACTCGATTAACACAATTTATTATTATATTAAAATAATTGTACATTATATATTAGATAGTAGATCCATGAGAGAACGTTTGTCTCTCGGGAACGGCCGAGCAATCTGCCGGTGCGTTGACTCAGCGTATTCGATGAAAAGGCTGGAGGTTATCTGTAATAATAACAATAATAATAATAATAAACTCAGCTCATAACAAAATGATCTAAATAGGACAAACACATTACAATGACGGCAAGGAACACATAAAAATGTAAAATAAGCCAAGCGAATGCTTATTTTTGGAAGGAATCAGCTACATAATTCTTCTTTATGTTTTTGGCCTCCTTTCAGCTAGTAGCACTAGACAGATCATGGCCGAATTACAGAAAAGAAAGAAATACTCAAATATATTGGAAATTTGTATAGTGACCTATAAAGTGAAATCAATGATGATAGCTTAATCCTAGACGAACTGGATGCTTCTCTCTCCCAAATGCAAGAAATATTTCCATCAGAAGTGAAACGTGCAATAGATAATATGAAAAAATGGACTGCTCCAAGTAGTGATGACCTCTCAATCGATGTTTTCAAAGCTGGTGGATGAGGAATCGATAAAGCATTTAGCTAGGATATTTTCAGGTTGTTTGCGTAGCGGAACGTTACCAAAGCTGGAATAAAGCCAGAATAGGTCTGATTCATAAGAAAGGTAGTACCAACGACATAAAGAACTATCGCCCTATCAGCTTACTCTACATAGTATACAAAGTTCTCACCAGAATATTGACTACAAGATTGAGCCGTACACTCACCGAGCGCAACGATTGAGCAAGCAGATTTCCGATTTAGCACAGCTGATCATATCTTCACCCTAAGGGAAATAATTAGCGGAACAAATGAGTACCATTTACCTCTTTGTCTTATTTTTGTAGATTTTGAAAAGGCCTTTGATTCGATAAGTCACACAGCTATGTTTGCGGCTCTAAAAGAACAAGGAATAGTACAGGGTTATATTAAAATCTTACATAACATTTACTAAACGTTCACAACCTTTGTAAGCGCTCTCGAAGAAGCTGATGAATTTCTCATTGAAAAGTTTGTGAAACAAGGTGTCTCTATATCTCCCAAATTATTTTCACCGGTCATAGAAAAAGCTATGTCTAAACTGAATTGGGAAGAGAAGGAAATTCAAGTTCTCGGAAAAAGACTGAACAATTTGAAGTTCGCAGATGATATTGTCCTATTTCCAAATGAGATACAACTTCAAATATTAATTAACGAACTTTCATTGGTATGCTCTGAAGTTGGAATAAAAATAAGACCAAGATCATGAGTGGACAGCTGAGGGAAATATATCGCTTGGAAGTACACAACTGCAAAGAGTCGCAGAATATGTGTATGTGGGTCAACTGATAAACATGAAAGGAGATCTAAAACCAGAAAAAGTACGACGAATTAAATTGAGCTGCAAGCTTATGGGGACACTGTTCAATTTTGAAATCTAAGATGTCGTTTAAGCTGAAGAAAACAATGTTGATCAATCTATACTGCCAGTAATAACTTACGGCTGTGAATGGTGGACTTTAACTGAGTTCATTGTTAGGAAACTAAGAGTAGCCCAAAGAGGAATGGAAAGATCAGTGCTGGGATACACAAAAAAGACAGAAAGAGAGCAATTGAAATAAGATGAACAACCCAGGTCACCGACATTATGGAAAGGGTGTCTACACTGAAATGGCAGTGGGCTGGTTATATTGCTAGAATGAAAGATGGTAGATGGTCTAGACCATGTGTGGGCAACCGGCGGCCCGCAGGCCGGATCCGGTCGTGGAAGAATTTAATGGGGGCGGGCCAGGCACTAAAAAATGTTCAAATGTTTGTAGAGCTTTTGGGACTTAACTACGGGGTCATCAGTTCCCTAAACTTACAAACTACTTATGGACTATCTAATACTAAGGACGGCATAAATATCCATGCCCGAGGGGGGATTCGAACCCTCAACTGTAGTGGCCGTGCAGACCGTGACTGGCGCGCCGCAGACCACTTGGCCACTGCGGCCGGCGGCCAGGCCCTCACCCTGTACTAAGCACGGGGTACATTTTCGGATACCTCCACCAATGCTTTGACTCGGCTCGTCTACTGTTTGCAGCTGGCAATGTAGAACTGCAAAGGTTTTGCGGTGAGTCTTGGACAGGCAGGACGTGGCCTGCCGATAAGTCATGGCTCAGGCTCTGGCAGATGCCAGCGTGGGACAAGTCCTATATCTGTGCTTCACATTGATGGATCTCAGGCATTGGTGGTAGGCAACAATGCCACGAAAATTACCGAACACCAGCGAAATGAGCCGATTTTAGAAAAGACAGCAGGTGCCACAAATAGCGAATCTTTTAGTCTCCATTGTCAATTTACCTGTTCTCTGCGAGTTGTTCCTTAATTTCGTCAAGTGTTTCCATATTCCCGTGTGTCGTTATTAATTTTATTCACAAAATGTCCGGCATTAATAAGAGGAAAGTAAATTCTGAATGTCGGTAGTACCAAAAAATGGACAGAGTATTATTTCTTTACGATGTACAACAACAAACCTGACATATTCAAAAGTGGGTATCTGCCAGTTGTTTGCGTCGTTCTGTCACAATATTTCGATAGTGAAGACTGCTCCTTCTGTGGTCCGCTCCTATTTTGATCGTCTCCCGCCATCGCGACTTCTTCGTGGTTATATGTTCCACTTCTGTGTTGCTCTGGAATATGTTCTGAAGTCTTATCTAGTGGAATGTCGTCTCCAGTCTGTTGCGCTCCCAGCTCCATCTGGTACCCCTCTGCTTGTGCCTCAGCTGCAATAGGAGAGGTCTGGTGTTGTCTCCGCTGTACTTTCAGACGATCCAGTGCTGGATTCCAGGCTTTGCTGAGGCCAGGCGGGAGACGATCAAAATAGGAGCGGCCCACAGAAGGAGCAGTCTGACGGGCGCGGACCGCCGAGGGAGCGGCCTGGCAGGCGCAGACCAGCAAGGGAGCGGCAGGATGGGCGCGGACGGCCCAGGGAGCAGTCTAGCGGTCGCAAACCGCAGCAGGAGCAGCCCAACGGGCAAGAACCAGCGAGGGAGCAACCGGACAGGCGCGGACGATGCAGGGAGCAGTCTAGCGGGTGCGGACCACAGCAGGAGCGGTCCAACCGGCGCGAACCAGCAAGGGAGCGGTCGGGCGGGCGTGGATGGCCCAGGGAGCAGTCTAGTGGGCGCAGACCGCCGAGGGAGCAGCCAACACCGGACAGACATAAATACTGCACCAGATCAAAAAATGTTCAAATGTTTGTAAAGCTTATGGGACTTAACTACGGGGTCATCAGTCCCTAAACTTACAAACTACTTATGAACTAGCTAACACTAAGGACGGCACAAATATTCATGCCCGAGGAGGGATTCGAACCCCCGACCGTAGTGACCGTGCAGACCGTGAGTGAAGCGCCTCAGTCCCCTCGGCCACCGCGGCCGGCTGCACCAGATCCTCGGTTAGATCAGTCTCAGGTAGCACGTGATGAAGATAGTGAGGTACACTATCGAAATATTGTGACAGAACGACACAAAGAACTGGCAAATACCCGATTTTGAATATGTCAACATACCGCCAAGAAAGTCTCAAGATTTACAACAAACCTGTTTGCTTGTTGGGTAATGAATCACTATCTGTTATGAAGGAATGTAACATGAAAAGACACTTTTCTACAAAACACGTAGCAACAACTTACAGAGCAACTGCGAAAAGACAAAATTAAATTATTAATTTCCAATTTGGACAAACAACAGTAAATATTTGTGTACTACCATGTATGATAATAACAATGTTCTTTTGAAAATGCAAATTTTGAAGTATAATTATTGCGATGAAATGTTGGAAAGTTTACAGACGATTACAAGATATTATCCACAAATCTTCACGTGACATATGCCGTGAATCTATACATTACACGCACTGCTATCGCGTCACATGAATGCTCTCTTCTTATTGGTTGCACACTCTGTAAATCTTATGCTGTCATTTTACTATGATTGGTCTGAGGAGTTTCGGCCTTTTCGTGCAATGTTAAGAATATGCGTTTTAATAGTAATTTACTAATTTCACTCGAAAGTTAGGGGGACCCATAACACGTTCAGTATCATTATTAATACGTCAATATAATGGCCACTGCGGCCGGCGGCCAGGCGCTCACCCTGTACTAAGCACGGGGTGAGAGTGAGCATTAGCTTGTTGTCAGTACTAGAAATATTGAGGAACGGTATTAATGCTATCAAAATTATTCTGTATTCTTTCTTGCATAGAAGTTAGTAAATGATTCTTTTCCTTTGTGGACATATTAGAGCACTGGAACTGTTGAAAATGGAAGTAATTTATAATGAATTAGCTGCAACATACATTTGTTTCTTCATGATGACTTTTCAAGATGTCTGACATCAAAATGTTCAAATGTTTGTAAAGCTTATGGGACTTAACTGCGGGATCATCAGTCTCTCAACTTACAAACTACTTAGGAACTAACTTATACTACAGACGACACAAACATCAATCCCCGAGGGAGGATTCGACTCCCGATGGGGAACGGCCTCGCGCATCGTCACATAGCGCCTCAATGCGCTCGGCCACTCCACCGTGACTGCCTCACATTCCAAGTCCTGATAATTTCATTTATTTACACGCCGTGAACGCAGTTTATTTAGTAATGGCGTTGCTGTATTTTCCAACGAAAGCTTCAATCCAGCTATTGCAAAAAGTTATAAGTAAATAACACTCCATGGCGCGTAAATAAAAAATCGGAAGTTTGGGTGAACGTAAAATTAATGTACCTTCTACTGCAGGCCTCACCACCACTAAATTATTTGGGGGAAGGCTCAAAGGATGTATCTGATAAGAAGGACTAAACAGAAGGACAAAATATTGGGGGGGGGGGGGAGACACCCCCTTCCATCTCTCCCACCCCACCACCTTGCTCCTACAATGCTATTTTCGAGACATAATTAGTATGCGTGGTGGGTTGGGAATGGGTCTCATTATATGCGTGCGTTACCCCATGGACATTAAGCCTAACGTAAGGTACCTATTAATTTCGACACAATACAATAGGAGCGCTGCTGTCACCTCACTTGACGATCCGGCCCGCGAGCTTCGGCATATATGTGAATCTGGCCCCCATGTCGGCAAAGGTTGCCCACCCCTGGTCTAGACAAGTCCTAGACTGGAGCCCAATTTACCAAAACAGACCTAGGGGAAGACCATCAGAAAGTAGGGGACAGAGACCTAAGGAAGACCCAGGGCCGCAGTGGAGTAGCCGAGCGGTCTAAAGCGTCTCGCTGCGAGCGCGCGGTTGCTTGCCGTGAAGGTTGGAGTCTTCCCTGGGGCATGGGTGTGTGTGTTGTCCTTAGGTTAGTTTACCTAGGTTTAAGTAGTTTGTAAGCTACGGACTGATGACCACGCAGTTTGGTCCGATAGATTTACAAACATTTGAACATTTGAAGACACCATGGCCGGCCGCGGTGGCAGAGGGGTCTGCGGCGCTCCAGTCACGGTCTGCACGGTCACTACGGTCGGGGGTTCGAATCCCCCTCGGGCATGGATATTTGTGCCGTCCTTAGTGTTAGCTAGTTCATAAGTTGTTTGTAAGTTTAGGGACTGATGAACCCGTAGTTAAGTCCCATAAGCTATACAAACATTTCAACATTTTGAAGACACCAGGACTCGGTTGGCAACGGAAAGCTCAAGATCGGAAGAAATGGAAGACCCTGCTGGGATCCTTTGTTATACGCTAACTCAAAGAGGCCACATCACTGATAGAACTGGCTGATGACGATCCTGATTTATCTGCAGCACTACCGATTATTTAATATCAATGAAGTCCCCTCCCACCAGTCGTACCCACAGTTTATTCTGTGAGCACGTTTCTCAATGCCGGCTACCGATACGGAGCGCGCTGTTATCCGGTTAGACGTGGTGTGTGGCTGCCATGCTCGGATTTTTGACTCCAAACCCCTTCTGCAAGGGTTCGAAACTTTCGTGTCTCGGTAATAGTATTATTATTAATAATAATAACAGAAATAATAATAATACGGTAATAATAATAATACTTTCGAACCTACAGATCGAGAGAATTGATCCACAGCCGGTCGCGGTGGCCGAGGGGACTGAGGCGCTTCAGTCACGGTCTGCACGGCCACTACGGCCGGGGGTTCAAATCCCCCCTCGGACATGGATATTTGTCCCGTCCTTAGAATTAGTTAGTTTATAAGTAGTTTGTAAGTTTAGGGACTGATGACCCCGTAGTTAAGTCCCATAAGCAATACAAATATTTGAAACATTTGACTTGATCCACATACGGATTTAAGAAAGTAACTGCAGCAGAAATGGCTTTTGCAGGCTGACTGCTCCCCAGCGTATCTGGAGGCATGTGGGTAGCCTACTTTTCACACAAGTACAGGCGAGTAGAGCTCCTAAATACCCAGGCCATGTTTTCCCCAACATGGTTGGAATCGTGCTGCACTAACAGCGTAGAGGCGCAAGCCCTGCCATCTTTCACAAACGATTTCACAAAAACTAATTGGTAGAAATATTTAATTTTTCCGCTACTTAAATATTTATATGTCAGCATTGTGACGAACTGCTCGTCATTTCGTTAACAGTCATAGTTAATAAGATGTTGGCTTCGAAATAAGAGACTGTGCTACATTAGGAAAAGTTTCCAGTAAAAAATAGAGGCTGCTATGATATTCCGTTTGGTGCTTGTTGCACCATATGTTGCTGCAGGTGAAACTTTCCTAATGGATTGAATTTTATTTTCGACTTAGGAGGAGATCTTTACCTTTCACTCATACCGCTAAGCTTTATTTTATTTAGCGCACTCATTTCCGATGGCTGTAAGGTCAGAATGAATCATTGCGTATCTCATACAAGGTTAGAGGTATAAAAATGATATTTTGACAAATGATAACATGCAAAGAGGGGAGTATTTTTGCCACATGGTTACTACGCAAAACTTCATCAATTGTCGCGTTATTCAAGGAAATACATAGTTGTAGAATGAAAAAGAGTAAAGTTAGCGATTTATTATTTGATTTGCAGATATTTCTTCGTCACTCACAAATGTTTATTTTTTGCTTCTTGTCCATTGTGTTTCAGAGCTACTACTCAGTTTCCAAAACCTAATAGGAGTTACATTTCCTTCAGTTTAAAGCGTAGCAGTAACAGAACGGAAGTTAGTAGATCTAATGAGGATTTTATGTGAGAATACTTGAAAATGACAGATAGCAAGGATCTCTTCACCAGCTAACGAACTGACTTGTTCTCATTTCCTTACATGAAGAGCACTCTGTATTGAGATATTTAGAATATCCTTTTCATATAACTGAAAAATGGAAATTGCATAATTCATAAAGACACAACACTTTTGTAGTGTGCAAATATTAAATTTAATGGGCTAAAAGAAGTCAGTATCAGTATCTTTAAGTATGGATGTTATGCAGTAACAACTTGTGCCTAATTATTACGAGCTCTAATATGGAAGACGTGTTACTACTAGACGGGCGGGCGGATCCCAGTGCGTCATATTTGACTGACATTATCTCAACTTACATTTCTCACAGAGTTGCTGTTTGGAGAGGATGAAAATTTGATGTATTTTGAACATTTCATTCGCTTAATGTGTTCACCTAACTTCAACAGAAAAAAAGTTCCTCGCATGTCGAAAATTCCGTAAGTCGTCAGAAAGTGCATGTTCGTAAACTATCAATATATGCTGTTTATAAATTATTGCCATAAATAAGACTAAAATGAAAATGTAGTGTACTTCTTAATGAAGACATTGATAGAAATTCCACGTTCATACAGTGAGTAGTTTACGAGTGTGAGCTACTTTAATGAAAGGCGAGGTAACGCGTGAGCTCTTCCGGAACGTGGCAACGCCTGCAGCTTGGGGAAAAAATGGCGGATAGTTCAGCTCGGGTTTATAGGAGCCCTAGCCAGCGAGCTGATATCCTCCTCCTCTCTCTCTCTCGGGTTAACAGCCAACTCCAACGAGCTATATAAACTACATAGAGTGGCGATCTCTGGGTTAATAGCGTTCCTTGTGGCAGCAACCAGGAGCTGTGGCAGCCATTTTTTCTAACCTCTAGTGCGCCGAATACGAAAGTTAGGCCGACGCTATTTACGTGTTTTGGGTCCACATTTTATGTATCGTAGTAAGCTTGAAAGGTTATTTATTAAGCTGAAATCGTGCCCAGTGTATGTGCAGCATATAAATGTACGAATCGCTGTAATAAGACTGTTGGAATATCGTATTTTCAGTTAGTATTTGTATCTTTTCGTTTCTAATATTTCGTGTACTCGTGTTTCTCCTACTACATTTCTCCATACAATAGTTCTACTGTAACTAAAGTAAGCTGTAATTATATTTTTAAGTTTTACTTTGAAAAATGAACTTACAAAACGATGGTTAGCCAATACGACGGGAGATATGTGGAAACCTACTGCATACAGTTGCATTTGTTCATCGAATTTTGAGGAGAAATACATATATGCAACAAATGATACAAAGCGAATTCTCGTTTCATGTACTCCGTATGTGCTGTTTCGAAAAGAAAACTTTATTAAATTGGAAACCTCTAAGAGGACCCGTTGCTGTTGTTGTTGTCTTCCGTGCGCAGACTGGTTAGATGCTCTCCATGTTACGCTGTCCTGTCCAAGCAAAATCAAATGTTTGTAATTCTATCGGACAAAAATGCGTTCACAAAAATGGTCAAATGTTTGTAAAGCTTATGGAACTTAACTACGGGGTCATCAGTCCCTAAACTTACAAACTACTTATGAACTACTTACTAACTAGGACGGCACAAATATCCATGCCCTAGGGGGGATTCGAACCCCCGACCGTAGTGCCCGTGCAGACCATGACTGTAGCACCTCAGTCTCCAAAACTGCGTGGTCATCAGTCCGTAGCTTACAAACTACTTAAACCGAGGTAAACCTACGGACAAACACACACACCCATGCCCCAGGGAGGACTCGAACCTCCACGACGAGCAACCGCGTGCTCCGAGGCGAGACGCTTTAGACCGCTCGGCTATTCCACCGCGGCCCTGTGCAAGCCTCTTCATCTGCGAATACGATCAGCAACCTAGATCTTTTTGAATCTGCTTAGTGTATTCGTCCCTCGGTCTCCCTCTACGATTTTTGCCCGACACACTTCCTTCCAATGCTAAGTTGACGATTCCTTGACGTCTCAGAACGTTATAGTTAAAAGGCGCTTTACGCCACTGGAGAGCGATCAACAGTTTATATAAAACATTTCATTCAGCCAAGATCGCTAAAAATTTTATTTTCGTCCATTCACCGTTTTTGGTGAGCTCGGTCACCATCTTCAGAAAGTCCAGTACAATCACTTAGTATGTTACATATGACACTAAGTGATTGTACAGGACTTTCTGAAGATGGTGACTGAGCTCACCAAACCCGGTTGCGGGACGAAAATAAAATTTTTAGCTATCTTGGCTGAATGAAATGTTTTATAAAGTCTCAGAACAGGTCCCACCAACATACCCCTTCTCTTAGGCAGAATATGCCAGAAACTCCTTTACTCCCCAGTTCTGTTGAGCACCTCCTCATTAGTGATCTACTCATCTAATCTTCATCATTCGTCTGCAGCACCACATTTCGATTGTGTGTATCATCTTTTTGTCTGTACTTCGTATCGCCCACGTTTCACTCCCATACAACGCTACCCTCCAGACAAATGCGTTCACAAAGGACATTTAAACTAATATTGAATGTTAAGAAATTTCACTTCTTCAAAAACGCATTTCTTTCCATAGCCATTCTGCATTTTATATCTTCTTTACTTTAGTCATCAGAAGTTGTCATGCTACCCGAATAACGAAACTCGTCTACTACTTTTATCGTCTCATTACCTAATCTAATTCCTTCAGCTTCGCCTGATTTTCTGACACTACACTCCATTATCCTCGTTTTGTTAATGTCTCGTCCAGGACCTTTGCTGTCTCTGACAGAATTACCATGTCATCAGCAAATCGCAAAGCTTTTATTTCTTCTACCTGACAACTGACTCTAAATAATGAGAAGTGTGAAGTCGTCCACATGAGTACGAAAAGAAATCCGGTAAACTTTGTTTACAAGATAAATCAACCAAAAGTGAAGGCCGTAAACTCCACAAAATACCCAGGAATACGATTACTTCAGACTTTAATTGGAGAGAACACGTAGATAATATCGTGGGAAAGGCGAACCAGAGACTGCGTTTTATTGGCAGAATCCTTGGAAACATGCAACAGAACTACAAAAGAAACTTTATACACTACGCTTGTCCGTCCATTTTTGGAATATTGCAGCCCAGTGTGGGATCCTTATCAGGTGGGTTTGACCGAGGACATCGAAAGAGTCCAAAGAAGGGCAGCTCGTTTCGTGTTGTCACGATACAGGGGAGACAGCGTTTCGGAAATGATACAGGATCTGGGATGGGAATCATTACAACAACGACGCTTACCGCTGCGGCGTGGGCTACTTGCGAAATTCCAATCGTCAAGATTCTCCTCCGAATGCGAAAATATATTGTTGTCTCCCTTTTACATAGGTAGAAATGATCATCAGAATAAAATACGAGAAATCAGAGCTCGAACAGAGAGATTCAGGTGTTCTTTCTTCCCGCGCGCTATTCGAGAATGGAATGGGAGATAAATAGTATAATTGTGGTTCGACGAACCATCTGCCAGGCACTTAAATGTGATTTGCAGAGTATCCCATATAGATGTAGAATGCTCGCTGACACTCTCCGTGTGAAACTTATCGTGTTCTGTAAGACGTGGAGCACCTTTCTTGGCCAGCACGACGTCCAGACATGACTCTAATCCATTACTTGTGGAACATGGTGGGTAGACACCTGATAAGTACGGCTCATCAACCTAGAACTCTTGCTGAACCACGTGGACAGGTCGAACAGGCATGGAACACTGTATACCAAGACAGTATTCGTCGTCTGTTTGATCAAACGCCAGAATCAGCGCCTGAATTGCCGCCCATATTGGCTACAGCACGAAATAATATTGGCGATTAAGCATGGGATGGGTCGACACCTGGTACCTAAGTAATGTAATCGTTTCATGTACTCCGTACGTGCTGTTTCTAAAAGAAAACTTGATTAAATTGGAAAAGTCTAAGAGGGCCTGTTGCTGTTGTTGTTGTCTTCAGTGCGCAGACTGGTTTGATGCTCTCCATGCTACCCGGTCCTATGCAAGCCTCTTCATCTGAGAATACGACCAGCAACATACATCCTTTTGAATCTGCTTAGTGTATTCGTCCCTCGGTCTTCCTCTACTATTTTTACCCCCCCCCCCCCCCCCACACACACTTCCTTCTAATGCTAAGTTGACGATTCCTTGACATCTGAGAACATGTCCCATCAACATGTCCCTTCTCTTAGGCAGGATATGCCAGAAACTCCTTTACTCCCCAATTCTGTTGAGCGCCTCCTCATTAGTTACGTGCTCATTCGTCTGTAGAACCACATTTTGATTGTTCCTATCATCTTTTTGTTTGTACTTCGTACCGTCCAGGATTCACTCCCATACAACGGTACCTGCTGCTTTCACAAAGGACATTTAAACTAATATTGAATTTCAACAAATTTCGCTTCTTCAGAAATGCATTTCTTCCCATAGCCATTCTGCATTTTATATCTTCTTTACTTTAGTCATCAGAACTTATCTTGGTACCGGAATAACGAAACTCTTGTACTACTTTTATCGTCTCATTACCTAATCTAATTCCTTCAGCTTCGCCTGATTTCCTCGTTTTAGTCTTGTTAATGTTCACCTTATATCCTCGTTTCATGACGCTGTCCATTCCATTTAATTGTTCTTCCAGGTTCTTTGCTGTCTCTGACAGAATTACCATATCATCAGCAAACCGCAAAGTTTTTATATCTTCTACTTGAACTTTTCTACTGCAAATTGCTCCTTGCATTCCTTCACATCTTGCTCATTGTACAGATTGAACAACATAGGGGAAGGCTACAACCCTGTCTTACTCCCTTCCCAACCACTGCGACTGTTTCATGCCCTTGGAAAGAGGGCGTACTGACTTCCGGCAGCTTGTAGGGGCCAGTGCAGCCTGGTAGGTCCCCTTGCAAGACCTTGGCACAGAGCCCTGGAGGGCGCCGCGGCCGTGGCTGGGGGCCGTGGCGGCGGCGGCGGCGGGCCTGCGATCGATGTGGGGCGGCGTGGGCGGCGTAGTGTGGTGTGCGTGCCGCGCCAGGCCAGACCAGACGCACTATCGATTCTGGCGCCAGCGGCGGCGGCGGGGCGGCGGCGGGGCGGCGGCGGCGGCGGGCCTCCTGTCCCGGTCGCCTATCGCTCCTTCTGGCGGCCGACGGCGTATCACACACAACGTTGGGCAGTTCTCTGCAAGAGAACCGACGTGTCTCACATGTTATTGACAGGTTCGTAGGAGAACCTTTGTGACATTTGGAAGATAGGAGGTTAAGGTATTGGCGGAAGTAAAGCTGTGAGGACGGGCCGTGAAGCATTTATCGGCAAAGGATCTCAGATTGATTCTGTATAAGAAATACGGAATGCCAGAAGGGTTTTGACACGCTATCTCATAAACGGCTGTTAATCAAATTGCGTGGTTATGGAATATCGCCCCAGATTTTTGACTGGTTAGGAGACTTCCTGTCAGAGACGATACAGTTTTTAGTAATTGATGGTAAGGTGTCGACTAAAACTGAGATGACATCCGGCGTTCCAAAGGGTAGTGTTATTCGTCCGCTGTTGTGCCTTACCTATACACGGTATTACAAAAAGGTACGGCCAAACTTTCAGGAAAGATTCCTCACACATAAAGAAAGAAAATATGTTATGTGGACATGTGTCCAGAAACGCTTAATTTCCATGTTAGAGCTCATTTTAGTATTTACAGATGAGGCTTCATTCCAACGTGATCAAATTTTAAATTTTCACAATCAACATGTGTGGGCTGACGAGAATCCGCACGCAATTGTGCAATCACGTCATCAACACAGATTTTCTGTGAACGTTTGGGCAGGAAGTGTTGGTGATGTCTTGATTGGGTCTCATGATCTTCCACCTACGCTCACTGGAGCACGTTATCATGATTTCATACGGGATACGCTACCTGTGCTGCTAGAACATGTGCCCTTACAAGTACGACACATGTGCTTCATGCGCGATGGAGCTCCTGCACATTTCAGTAGACGCGTTCGTACGCTTCTCAACAACAGATTCCGTGACCGATGGTAGAGGCGGACCAATTCCATGGTCACCACGCTCTTCTGATCTCAACCCGCTTGACTTTCATTTATGGGGGCATTTGAAAGCTCTTGTCTATGCAACCCCGGTACCAAATCTAGAGACTCTTCGTGCTCTTATTGTGGACGGCTGTGATACAATACGCCATTCTCCAGGGCTGCATCAGAGCATCAGGGATTCCATGCGACGGAGGATGGATGCATGTATCCTCGCTAACGGAGGTCATTTTGAACATTTCCTGTAACAAAGTGTTTGAAGTCAAGCTGGTACGTTCTGTTGCTGTGTGTTTTCATTTCATGATTAATGTGATCTGAAGAGAAGTAATAAAATGAGCGTTTCCGGACACATGTCCACATAACATATTTTCTTTCTTTGTGTGTGAGGAATGTTTCCTGAAAGTTTGGCCGTACCTTTTTGAAACACCCTGTATAAACGATCTGGGGGAAAATCCGAGCAGCTCTCTTAGATTGATTGCAAATGATGCCGCCACTTATCGTCTAGTAAAGTCATCTGAAGATCAAAATCAACTGCAGAACGATCTAAATAAGGTATCAGTATGCTGTATAAATTGGCAATTCACTCTGAATAATGAGAAGTGTGAAGTCGTCCACATGATTACGAAAAGAAATCCGTTAAACTTTGTTTACAATATAAATCAATCAAATGTGATGGCCGTAAACTCCACTAAATACCTAGGAATTACTATTACATCAGACTTAAACTGGAAAGAACGCGTAGATAATGTCGTAGGCAAGGCGAACCAGAGACTGCGTTTTATTGGCAGAACACTTAAAAGATGCAACAGAACCACTACAGAGACTGCATACATCACGCTTGTCCGTCATCATTTGGAATATTGCTGCCCAGTACAGAACCTTATCATGTAAGTTTGACGGAAGCCATAGAAAGAGTCAAATGACGGGCAGCAGGTTTTGTATTATCACGATACTGGGAAGACACCGTCAGGGAAATGATACAGGACCTGGGATGGGAACATTACAACAACAGCGATTATTACTGCGGCGTGGTCTACTTACGAAACTCCAATCGCCAACATTCTCCTCCGAATGCAAAGATATATTGTTGACTCGCACCTACATAGGTAGAAATGACCATGAAAATAAAATACGAGAAATCAGAGCTCGAACGGAGAGACTCAGATGTTCTTTCCTGCAACGCGCTGTTCGAAAATGTAATTTTAAATGCCTGTCAGGCATTTAAATGTGATTTGCAGAGTACCCCATGTAGATGTAGATGCAGTGATAGCTCAGTCAGTAGAGCGCTTGGCCGCGAAAAGAAAATGTCCCAGGTTCGACTCCCGGCAACGGCACGCAGTTTTAGTCCGCCAGAAAGTTTCAGGTTTGTGATGTTTAGGGACGGGTTTGTACTAGGCGTGGGGGACGCCCGGAGACCTCGAGGGGCGTATTTGCTAACGATAGTCTTGGCCACACATAAAAAAGAATTACGTCCAGAGAGCTAACTGTAAAACCCAGTACGTTGTCCTCGATGGCGAGCGTTCACCAGGGACTAGTGTGCGCGTTCATTTTGAACTCAGCTCGCTCCCGAAGGAGAGTACTCCGGATTCGATATGTCGCTCCAGGTTTGTCGAACTTCGTTCGCCCCTTGATACTGCCAGTTTTATCTATACAGGTGGCTGCATGAACACTGATGGTATCGGAGCTGCCTTTGTCGTTGGAGACGACAGATTTCAATACAGGCTTCTTGAACAGTGTTCGAATTTCACAGCTGAGCTTTTTGCTCTCTATCAGGCTGTTCTGTATATCCGCCGCCACTGCCTTCCTTCCTATGTCATCTGCTCTGACTCTCTCAGTGCCATTCAGAGTCTCAGAGACCCGTATCCGAACCATCCTGTCGTACACCAAATCCAATGCTTCCTTCGTTAGAGGACGACGGTTCTCACGTTCGCTTCCTGTGGGTACCTGGCCACGTAGATGTGCTTGGGAACGAGGCTGCTGATGCTGCGGCCAAGACTGCAACCCCCATACCTCGGACAGCTACCCTGTGTGTCCGATCCAATGACATTCAAGGGGCTATTTGGCGACGCATTTTATCGTTGTGATATAGTTTGTGGTCCTCGCTTCATTCCAATAAACTTAGAACCATTAAACCGATCCCAACGACTTGGAAGACCTCCTGACGCCCCTCTCGACGAGAGGAAGTAATCTTGACTCGGTTGCGGATCGGACATTGTCGGTCCAGCCACCGCCACTTCCTGACGGGTGACCCCGCACCATTGTGTACCTGTGGTCAACCGCTGACGGTGCGTCATGTCTTAATGTCCTGGTCTAATTTTAATCATCTCCGTGTTGCACTTAATCTGCCATATACTCTAGAGGAAATTTTAACCGACCACGCACGAGCATCTGCTCGGGTCTTGCATTTCATACAGATGACTAATTTATCAAAAGACGTTTCATTACTCCCGTTGATGTATTTCACCCTATGTTTTTAACGATCTCCTGGCATCATCCTCGTTGGCAGTTGTCTTAACTCTGTTTTTAGTAAATCCGCGTTTGGGGTCGGGCGCTAATGACCTGAGCAATTGTCTGCCCTTAAGCCACACACACACACACACACACACACACACACATAGTTACATACATAAAACACATACACAAAAGAGAGAGACTAGGGTATCTTCAGGCGTGCCCCAGTGAAGTGTGATGGGACCAATGTTATTTTCTATCTATATAAATGATCTGACGTATAGAGTGAGTTGCAATCTACGGCTGTTTGCTGATGATTCTGTGGTGTACAAGAGGGGGTAGACATTTAATGCGTGTAGTAGGATGCAGGAGGGGTTGGACCAAATTTCTAGGTGGAGTGAGGAATGGCAACTAGCGCTAAATGTAAAGTGATGCAGATGAGTTGGAGGATCAATTCCGTAATGTTGGATTACAGCATAAGTAGTGTAATGCTTGACAAAGACCATCAATTAAATATCTAGGTGTAACGCTGCACAGCGATATGAAATGGAACGATCGTATAAGGACAGTCGTGGGGATGGCAAATGGTGGACTCGGTTTATTGTGAGATTTTTGGGAAGGTGTGATTGTCCGTAAAGGAGACCGCATATGAAGCCCTTGTACGATTCTGTCTTGAATATTACTCAAATGTTTGGCATCCTCATCAGATCGGTTTAAGGAAAGATATAGAAGCAGTTCAGACGCGGCAGCTAGGTTTGTACTGGAAGATTCGACCAAGGCGCGAATGTTACCGAAATGCTTCGGGAACTCAACTGGGAGTCGCTGGACGACAGCCGACGTTCATTTCGAGAGGCACTGTTGAAGAAATTTAGAGGGCCGGAATTTGAGGCGGACTGCAGAACAATTCTACTGCCGCCAACATACATTTCGCGTAAAGACCACAAGATCAAAGAGATCAGGGCTCGTACCGATGTATACAAGCATCCATTTTTCAGTCGCTCTATAAGAGAGTAAACAGGAAAGCAAGTAACTATAGTGGTAGCGAGAACCCTGCGCCACGCACCATTGGGTGGATTGTGGATAAAGTATGTACATACATACCCCCCCCCACCCCCCCACAAACGTTTAATGAACAAAGTAAGAGCATATGGTCCATCAGACCAATTATGTGATTGGATTGAGGAATTCTTAGATAACAGAAAGCAGCAGGTCATTCTCAATGGAGAGAAGTCTTCTGAAGTAGGAGTTATGTCTGTGCCACAGGGGAGTGTCGTGGGTCCGTTGCTGTTCACGATGTATATATAAATGACCTTGCGGATAATATCGGAAGTTCACTGAGGCTTTTTGCGGATGATACTGTAGTATATAGAGAGGTTGTAACAATGGAAAATTGTATTGAGATGCAGGAGGATCTGCATATAATTGACGCATGGTGCAGGGAATGGCAATTAAATCTCAATGTAGACAAGTGTAATGTGCTGCGAATACACAGAAAGAAAGATCCTTTATCATTTAGCTACACTATAGCAGGGCAGCAACTGGAAGCAGTTAATTCCATAAAGTATCTGGGAGTAGTCATTAGGAGGGATTTAAAATGGAACGACCATATAAAATCAATCGTCGGTAAAGCAGATGCCAGACTTAGATTCATTGGAAGAATACTAAGGAAATGCAGTCCGAAAACAAGGGAAGTAGGTTACAGTACACTTGTTCGCCCACAGGTTGAATTCTTCTCACCGGTGTGGGATCCGTACCAGGTGGGATTGATAGAGGAGGAAGAGAAGATCCAACGGAGAGCAGCGCGCTTCGTTACAGGATCATTTGGTAATCGTGAAAGCGTTAGGAGATGATCGACAAACTTCAGTGGAAGACTCTGCAGGGGAGACGCTCTGTCGCTCGGTACGGGATTTTGTCGAAGTTTCGAGAACATACCTTTACCGAGGAGTCTAGCAGTATATTGCTCCCTCCTACGTATATCTCGCGAAGAGACCGTGAGGATAAAATCAGAGATAGATCCCACACAGAGGCATACCGACAATCCTTCTTTCCGCGAACAATACGTGCCTATAATAGGAGGGAAAATCGATAGTGGTATTCAAGGTACCCTCCGCCACACACCGTCAGGTGGTTTGCGGAGTATGGTTGTAGATGTAGATGTACATGCAGATTATTCAAGTGCTGATTATGACTTGCAATTTTGAATGCTCTCTGTATCTGATCAGAGGTGCTGAATTTCAGACATGACACAGTCTTCCATGAGGTATGCACCCATTATCACGAATTTCAAATCTTAATTAGAGTTAGGAAGGAGGCTGTTGTTTATAGGCCGGACAGATGGTGATGCTGCTATATGTTTATTGACGCAAATCCAAATGTCACCTTTTCAGAATCGAGTCCTGCGGTAAAACTTCACTCATAAACGTATGACGTCCTGGCCCTTGGAACTATAGCCGCATCATCACATGTGACCTATATACTTTTAAAAAGCGCCATTCGTAGCTCTCACTGTCCGCCTTCGTAGTCTTCTTTACAGCGTGTTGGTGTGATGGGTATGGGGGTCCGGGTTCGAATCCCGGTCGGGTCGGAGATTTTTCTCCACTCGGCAACTGGGTGTTGTATCGTTCTAATCACGGAAGTCGCCGAAGTGGTGTAAGATAAAAAAAATCTTGCAACAGGCAGGCTGAACGCAACCCCAGTTGTGGTCTAACGGCCATGAAAACCACACTATCATTATCATCATAAGCTCTCACTAATATTTGAAATTCAGAAGTTCTACATCTACATATATACTCCGCAATCCACCGTAAGGTGCATGGCGGAGGGTACACTGTACCACTACTAGGCATTCCTTTCCTACTCCACTCCCAAATAGAACGAGGGAAAAAAGAATGTTTATATGCTTCTGTACAAGCCCTAATTTCTCTTGTCTTTGTGATCTTTATGCGAAGTAGGCTGCAGGAAGATCGTTCTACACTCAGCTTCAAATTCCGGCCCTCTAAATTTCCTCAATAGAATTTCTCGAAAAGAACGTCGTCTATCCTCTAGCGATTCCCTCTTGAGTTCCCGGAACATTTCTGTGACACTCGCGTATTGGTCGAACCTAGCTGCTCGCCTCTGAACTGCTTACGTGTCTTCCTTTAAACTGATCTACTGCGGGTCCCAAACACTTGAGAAATACTCAAGACGTGGTCGTACAAGCTTTTTATACGCGGTCTCCTTTACAGATGAAGTACATCTTCCCAAAATTCTCCCAATAAACCGAAGTCGGCTGTCCGCCTTACAATTGTCCTTGCATTTTCATTCCATTTCATATCGTTCTGCAATGTTACACCTAGATATTTGAACTACACGACTATATCAAGAAGCTCACTACTAATGCTGTGTTAGAACATCATGGATTGTTTTTCATAATCATGTGCATCATATTACATTGTTCTACATTTAGAGCTAGTTCCCATTCTTCACACCAACTAGAAACTTTGTCTAAGTCATCCAGTATGCTATTACACTCAATTAATGGTGACACCCTTCCATACAACCATCATCACCAAACAGCTGCAAATCACAAGTTACTCTGTCCATCAGATTATTTATATAGATAAAAAATAATAGTGGTCCTACCACAGTCCCCTGGGGAACGTCTGACGATACACTCGTCTCTGATGAACAATCGCCCTCAAGAACAACGTACTGCATTCTGTTACTTAGGAAGTCTTCCAGCCAGTCACAAATCTGTGAACCTATTCCATATGCTCGTATCTTCGTTAGCAGTCTGCCGTGTGGCACCGTGTCAAATGCCGTTTTGAAATCGAGAGAAACGCAATCTGTCTGTTGCCTTACATCCATGGCTCGCAAGATGTCATGTGAGAAAAGGGCAAGTTGAGTTTCACACGAACGATGTATCCTAAACCCGTGCTGATTCATAGAAAGAAGCTTGTCAGTCTCAAGGAAATTTACTATATCCGAGATGAGAATATGCTCCAAATTTCTACAGGAAACTGACGTCAACTTTATTGGTCTGTAATTATGTAGGTCAGTTCTTCTACCTTTCTTATAAACGGAAGTCACCTGTGCTTTTTTTTTCCAGTCACTAGAAACTTTGCGCTGAATTAAAGATTCGTGATAAATGGAAGCTAACATTATTGGAATATTACTGGATATTGATACAGCATGTGTCCACCTGTCGCACATATGACGAGTCTGAATGTCTGTGGAGGAATGGCAGTCCATTCTTTCTCAGCCAGAACGAAGCAAGGTTGTAATGTTGGGTCTTGAGTGAAGTCCGCATTTCTGACTCAAACCAAAAGTGTTCCATTTTGTTCATCCTAAGATTCGGGCCAGGTGAGCCCATGCCATTGTGCATATTATCATATATCTGAAAGAATAGACATCAGAGGCGCCAACTTAAAAATATTATTGGGGCCACATTCCACATTTGATACATAACTAAGCCTCCAGGCAAGTAGGAGGCGAGGTACTGGCGGAAGTAAAGTTGTGAGGTGGCATCTTGAGTCGTGTCGGGATAGCACAGTCGGTAGTGTGCTTGCCCGCGAAAGGCAAAGGTCCCAGGTTCGAGTCCCGGTTCCGGCACACAATTTTAATCTGCCAGGAAATTTGTACTTGCACCCAACTTTTTATCGGTGTTCAGAATGCTCTCAGTCAGCCAACTACGTGTAAATACAGTATCAGCGTCAACAAATGGTGCGCCAAGTAACAGTGTGTTTGAACACTGTGGAGAGGGGGGCCCCTACTACAAAATATTTTGCGAAAGCGGTAAAAAGTATCCTGCCCCTCCCCCCTCCCCGCCCTTACGTCGGCGCCTCTCACAGACACCACATATGCAGGGCGAGTCACATAAGATGTAACAGCTCTTACACATATCGAAACGCAGTCTAACGGCAGGAGTAAGTATTTTTTTAGCATGGTTAATGTTTTCTTTTTTAGCGCTGGTATCAACTAAGAAACTAAACCAAGTACGTATTTTTAAATTAAGCCGTGTATTTATAATTTCATTCGATAGCTTCTGAGAAGACACAGTGATATGGCGTTTATTAGTGTTGTGGTTGAAACCGATCTTACAAAATTCGAGAAATGTCATATAATTTGAAAACACGTTGGCCGGAAACGGTGGCGTCGCGTCGCTCTCGTTTGACGTCATGCAGAGTAGGCCGCGATCGCGTAGATAGTTGGATAGTCACTAGGGCATAATAGGATGTGCCCTAGCGGCCAGCCACTCAGCTGCGCGATCGCGGCCTACTCTTCATGACTTCTAACGAGAGCGACGCGACCACTTCTTTTGGTGCTTTTGCTCGGACCAAGGTGCGTAGTTGTGAACTGTAATGTAGACCTGAACTACTATACTAAAGCTTTGTTTCCCTGTGAACGAAATTATGACTTAGATGCACGTTCGCCTACCAATGTTATATATGGAAATAAGACACAGGCTAAAATCTAGCGTACTGCAAAAGGTGTATGACAACTTTTTAATATTTGTGTATGTTCCTAGATACACGTGCTGTAACAGAAAGCAATTATTGATTTTTCAAAAATGAAGAGATCTTTTTGTTGTTGTGCTCTTCAGTCCGGAGACTGGTTTGATGCTGCTCTCCACCCTACCCTGTCCTGAACAAGCCTCTTCATCTTATTATAAGAACGGCAACCCACATCCATATGAATGTGGTTACATATTCGTCTCTTGGTCTCCCTCTGCCATCCCCACCCCCCTCCACACACACACACACACACACACACACACACACACACTTCCCTCCAATGCTAAATTTATGATTTCTTCATGTCTCAGAATGTGTCCTACCAATCGATCCCTTCTTTTACTCAAGGGGTGCCAGAAATTCCTTTTCTCCGCAATTCTTTTAGCACTTCCTCTTTAGTTACGCGATCTACCCACCTAATTTTCAGCATTCATATGCAGCACCACATTTCAAAAGCCACTATCCTCTTCCTATCCGTCCAAGTTCAACTCCAAATAAGTGCCTACAGAAAAGACTTCCTTACACTTAAATTAACATTCGATGTTAGCAAATTTCTCTTTTCCAAAACCGCATTTCTTCCCATTGCCATTCCGAAATTCATCATCTCAAGTATGTTTTCCGCAAGAACGGCTATGTTGCACGTGACAGCGTTTGCCAAGAAACGGAAACGGGAAAATGGTGAAGATCCAAGTGATGGGCAACCGACGGCGTTCCTGCCTTTCTGCGGAGCCACATCGAGCAAAATAGGCAGACTTCTGGGGAGACAAGGTATAAGATCGATTTTCCGAGCACCTAGGAAAATTAAGGAGAAGCTGCGCCCTGTTAAGGACAGCCTCGGCCTTAGGATCCCTGGAATATACGACATACCATGTGAGTGCGGAAGTAATTATATTGGTCAGTCAATTCGTACCGTTTCTGAACGCTGTACAGAATATCACGAACGTGTCAGTAACAGAGTTCCAGTTCGAAGTATCACAGATAGCTGAGGCTTGCAATAACAACGAAAGTGCCACTGAAAATATTTGTGTTAATTTTAATGCAAGTACATGGTCTAAACGAGCCGCGAAACATACAGTGAACAGCAATTGTTACGACGAACAATGATGACCACGGATTTGCATCTGTTGTTAATGTGTGTTACAACTGCTTTCATAAACTCTAGTATACATTTATCTTGAGTTTACTAAGCGAATTAAGTCTTCTAGCTTGTAAAATTGCTGTCCAAGGTTTTGGTTGTGAACTTTGGTGGACGACATTTGACTACAAAAACGAAACTGACAACAAAATACTGCAATAAAAAATGCGCCTATCTCTTCTGCCACAAAAGCATTCCACGTCGAAATAAGGTGTCGTTAATAACTTTCCTTGTTGTCATGCTGAAAAAGTAACGTTTGGTACGTGAAATTTGAGTACAAAGACGAAACTGTCAAGAGAATACTGCAATAAAAAAGCGTCTGGGTGAGATGCCACAAAAGCATTCCACACCGACATAAACTATCATTAATAACTTCCGTTGTTGCCACGCTGAATTAAGTACATATTTGTTGTATAGAACACAGACAAATACAAATGAAAAATTGTGGTTTTTACTATTGCTTTCACACTTTTCACTGGTTACATGTCAGCCATGCTCGATCAACTATTGTCAACAACAACAACAATTTCTTTAAAGAAGGTGTAGACACTCAAAAGTGTGTTTTCACGAAGCCCAGGAGCAACAGAACAAGAAATATCTCAAAAACACAACATCACTAGGTAGGAACTCAGCACTTTTTTCATAGTGTGTACTTGAAGGGAACTTTAGGATAGGTCATCTGAAACTTCACTCTTGGGGCAGCTAAGTGCCATTAATCAAGAATTTTGTCTGAGTACAGACAGACTGAGCTCAAACAAGGCAAAACATGTGGTGTTCTTGCATGAAGTACTTGGCGTTATATCGCTTAGATTTATGCATTTAAATGTTGATCACACTTTAGACATATTTTAACAGCAAAAATTGTTCAGTCAATACACACTAAATACAACACTTCAAGCTCAACAACAACATACTATAGACAGACTCCTCTCAAGTGTACTGACTACCGTCGAGTTTACACAGGCTGCCGCAAAGAGCGCTGTAACTCGTGTGTCAGCCACTCTATGAAATTTAAGCGCGTTGGCAACAGCGTTACGTAGCGGCCGACCAATCAGAAGACGACCAATCATAAGCCGTCCATGGGCTATTATTTTAATGCTACCACACTACCGGCACTGTCAGTCCTGATAAAGACGATGGAGGATATCTTCGAAAGCTTGAGATTTTATCAAGAATTGACACGGCAAGAAGTCCGAGAAAGTTTTATACTGCTGAATATTTTACTTCCTCATATGTTCAAATCTTTGTGAATCTAGGGTACGAATCTACTAGGGTCTTTGGGCGCTAGACTTACAAGCTACTTAAACTAACGTAAACTGACTTACGCTGAAGACAACACACACCCCCATGCACGAGGTAGGACCCGGACCTCGGGAGGGAGCGGCCCCGCTGTCAGTGTAGCATGGCGCCTTTGACCACGCGGCCATTTCCATGCGACTGTTGATATTCTGACACAACGAAGCATGAGAGCTCTCCTTGGCGGCACTTGCACTGCTAACGCCGATTCCGGCCAAAAAGCTCTCAAATTCTATCTCGAATGTTATTACGACTTGTTTCGACGCCAACATCACTGCCATCGCCCGATAGTATTCTAGTTACTGCTTCCGATATACCTCGAAGCTGGACCCGTGCATATCGATTGCGAGGAAGAGCCCGACCACCTTCACGTGCGCCTAGGGGCCGTAATACGTGGGAACCCGGTATCTGGCGTTTTTTGCAGTGTCCGATAGATGTCTCTACGATCATACTACCGTGAGCCCTTGCGATGGTATTTGGCGCGCTTTTTGGAATGTAGCGCACGGCCATTCGGTGTTGTTCGTAGCAATAGTGATGGAGGAAGTAAAGAGTGTCGTGGAGTGCGAGAAGTGTGAAAAAGTTTTTACTAACGTTCCAGCTCTTGCATCCCATGTGAGATGGATCCACGAGACACCTCCTTATCGCTGTGACGTTTGCATGAAAACGTGTCGTGATTCGTATGATTTAAAAAGGCATGTTAGTGCGATGCATACAGGGAACGACTCCCGTAAAAGATCGAAATCGTGTCCAATTTGTGATTGCAAAATTAACAAGAAAAGCGCTGTAGAACATTTTCAGAGTCATGGGTTTAGAATGGAGGTAGAAACGTTAAAGTTTAGAGATATTGCAACTTTCGAACAGTGGAAGACTGCAATCGAAAAGGAAACGAATTCCAGGTTTGTTTCACAACAGCGTCAGATAAATGGTGTGCGGGAATACTGCTGTCACCGGAGTGGTTTTTTCAAACCAAGGGGGCAAGGTGTCCGTTCATTAAAAGTAAAAGGGTCAAATAAAATAGGTGGATATTGTCCAGCTTCAGTAGTGACACAGTCATTACCCAGTGGGGAGGTTATTGCAACTTTCCAAAAAACTCATGTAGGGCACGAAAAAGAAGTTGGCAGGAATTTGCTTTCAAAAGAAGAAAAGGCAGAATTTGCTAGCAAAATTGCTATGGGTATCCCGATTAATACAATTCTGGACGAGATAGTGACTAATTTTGAGGGTACCTTGTCTAGGAGAGAATTGACGACAAGAAAAGATCTGCAAAACATAATCCAGTTGTACAATTTGAAGAAAGACGGTGTTCTGAACAGTGAAGATTGTCTCAGCGTGGATTCTTGGGTGGCCCAAATGAACGCTAATTCTGATGTTGTAAGACTGTACAAGCCACAAGGCAGCATATTGTCCGAGTGGCCCCAACTAGATAAACAAGACTTTTGTTTGATTTTAGCCAATGATTGTCAAATACAACTACTTCAACAGTATGGTAACGATGTAATTTGTGTCGATGGTACCCATGGGACTAATGGATACAATTTCCAATTGTACACTATACTGGTTTTAGACGAGTTGCGGGAGGGTTTCCCTTGTTGTTTTATGGTGTCAAGCAGGGGAGATACGGTTGCAATGCAAGTTTTTTTTAGTGTGATACTACATTCTTTAAGGGACGGGATAATAAATCCAAAGTGGTTTATGTCTGACATGGACGACTGCTTTTTCAGTGCATGGATTGCTGTGTTTGGCCTCGGACCTAGGCAATTGTACTGTTCCTGGCACGTGAACAGAGCGTGGAGGAATAATATAAATAAAGTACAAGGTGAAGAATATCAATATGCAACCTACAAAAGAATCAAAACGTTGCTCTATGAGAGAGACATTGATACTTTTGAAACTATGAAGCACAATCTAAGGGAAATTTTACGCTCTATGAACGAGACCAAAAAGTTTGCAGATTATTTTGAAAAGTTTTTCAGCCAGTCAGAAAAGTGGGCTTACTGCTACCGTTTACATGCTGGTATTAACACTAATATGGCACTGGAAAGTCTCCACAGAACATTAAAGCATATTTACTTGGATGGGAAAAAAATAAAACGTTTAGATAAAGGCATCCATGCTCTAATGAGGTTTCTGAATTATAAGATGCGTGATCGCCTCATTGCTATCCATAGAGGGAAAATTTCACATAAACTGTCTGTTCTGCGGTTACGCCACAAGCAGTCATTGAAGTTATCTGAAACACAAGTATTAGCTGTTTCCCAACTTTTGTGGACTGTGACATCAAAGACCAACACAGAATTGTATGCAGTAGCGAAAAACATGGACGTGTGCAAGTGTAATTTGCGGTGCCAGGACTGCGAGTTTTGCATACATGATTTCACTTGCACTTGTGCTGATTCAAGTGTTTTGTGGAACATGTGTAAACATATCCATTTAGTATGCAAAGTAATGAAACACACAAGTTCTGTAACAAACAGTGGAGAAACAGCAATCTCATGTGCAGGAGAAACAGCAGTTCCATGTGCTGAAGCAGAAGCACTTGTACAGCAGTTATGTGCTCCAGAACTAATTAAAAAGATTGACACTGATTTGGAGAAACGGAAAGCTGCTTTACTTGCAGAATTTTCAGAAACTGTGATGAGCATCAAATCAGATGCAGCATTTGAGGCCCTGAAAAGGCACATAGCACCCGTTAAATTTATTGTTAGTGCTGCAGAGGAGGCAGACAGTGTGAATTTTCCCTCAGTGTCAGGTATTAGGAAAGAACCTGCAAACAAAAAAATCAGCACTCAAAGGAAGTTTCAGTCAACTAAGAAAGCACCTGTCCCAAAGAAACTTAAATTATGCAACCCTTCACGCACTGAATGTGATGCAATCACACTTTCAATGGTGACAGGACTGTCAGAAGATTATATTTCAAGTCAGCAGTGATTGGACACTGCCATGGTGTGCTGACAATTGAACACCTTGTATTTTGAAGGTATTTGTATGGAGGAGGCCTATGTGATTGTATTTAACTTATTATTTATATGTAGGCCTACCTTCCATTTCAGGTTTTCCTGACATTTCTTAAAATTGCCTTACTCACCAATGTTTGTAATTTTTTCCACTTACGTAAAAATCGGTATTACATTATTTTTCTGCAGTGTGGAAAGACTGTCCTGTTTTCAATTATTAGCCTTTTAATCCAGAACCACAGTATTAAATTTTGTTTCATCTAACATGGACTGACATATCATTTAATGGTTATTTCAGTTGCCTGCAGAGATTAGGCTACTGTGGATACATTAGTTAACTTTTCTTGTAAACCATACATATACATTGTGGTGTTCCTAATAATTCATCTTGATAGACTTTATATTTCATTTTTGTGCCTTATTGTAAAAATGAAAAATTGTCTCTCTTTGTGTTTCATCTATTTGTATTAATTGTGGTAATAATGGTTCTTCTTGTTTGTTACTTTTGTATTATGTACTGTAATTACTAAGTTTGTGCAACACAATATCACAGTCAGTTGTTGACACTGTACATATGAAAATGTCAGTATAAAGAAATTTGCCTATTATGTGTCACTGTTAGTATTTTATTTAGTAAGGCAAAAATAGCTGACTAGGTTGACCTGGCACTTTAGAGCCCATGCTATGAACCACTTACTTCTTTATTTATGAAGGCTGTTAGTCTCATATAAAAGTTTCTGAAGAATTTTGCCAAATCATGAAAAACTGATACAGGTTCATTGTTTGCAGTTCATACGTGACATCTTTCTTGTGTAGTGGTGAAATATTTTTTGTGGAATATACCATCCAAGAAGATGAATTTTAATTAACTGTTAATGCTTCCACAGTAAATACTACTACTTGTATTTTATTGACATCCACTGATATTTATTGAGTATTGTAATCTTAGACTATTTGTTGCAACAGAATTTTGTATCTTGAGGTGGTTTAGTTTTGGGTAGTGAAATGAGGTAATCAGGGGCTGTTATTTCTGAATGTTTTCAGTGTATATTTATAATGTAACTGTTCATCTACTAGGCATTAAGTTGAGTGGGCAGTCAGTTAATGTACTGCAATCTTAATGAAGATATTTGTAGTTTAATGATACTGCACTTGTTTCTTTTTTGGTGATTTTTTATAAATTGCATTTGATATCACTTGTCCAAGTATCACCAGGAAAGTTTCCTTCTATAATTTTCTCTTGTTTACCATACAAATAGTATTTTGCAACTAGGATTGCATATTTTTTTTATTTATTTATTATTTAACATGCCCCATTACATAGCAATATTACAGTAATTTTCTTTCCACATTAAGCTATGTGTGATTTTCAGAATTTGTTGGCAATAATTTTACAGTACAAATTGCAGAACCATAACAAGACATGTGACATCTTACAAAGGTGCAACATAGACTCGTGAATTACACAAAACAAAGTGAATACAACTTCTCAAGCACTAAAAATGTGCCCAGGTGTTGAGGAATGTTCATAGACTAGTTACTGTGACACCTCAACAGGTTATCTGAAGATGACAGCTAGATTGTCAAAACTGGTCAGATGTGGAAATAAAAATATTACTAAGATTACATGACAGTCTGGTCTGGAGGCGATCTAATCGTTTTATAGTTTTCAAAGTGACGAGCCAAGATAGCACACTAACAATTTATTAAATGATGACCGGTTTTGGTGCACTGTGTCACTATCATCTGGTCACATATATGTTATAATCTGATCATCTGTCAAAAATATATGTTTAAAACATGACAGCTTTTTTTTATTTTATACCCAATTTTTTGAAATAAGGTAGGTTAAGTGCCTCGTAATCCCAAATGTATATTATTTTTTATGTTTTTACAATATTTCTTGCATGTCTTTTATATTTTAGATAGATGACCAGATTATAACATATATGAGACCAGATGATGGTGACACAGTGCACCGAAACCGGTCATCATTTAATAAATTGTTAGTGTGCGATCTTGGCTTGTCATTTTGAAAACTATAAAAATATTACTATACACTATCTTGCCTGTGCAATATTATTAGAAAAACAGATTATTCCAACAAGTGAAATTTATCAATTGATATTGTTTAAAATACTCTGTAAAAGCAAGATAAAGCAAGGTGTTTTTTTTTTTTTTTTTTTTTTTTTTTTTTTGCAGGCCTGGTTTTATTAAACCTTCCTGCATTAAAATGGTTTTAACTGCAACTGTTTGGCTGAATTTTTCCTACAAAAATAAAAGTTACCGTTGCTGAGGAGACTCATGATTAAGATTGTTATATGCTTTCCTTGGGCCAACTCCAGATGAGGATACCACCTGTCAGATTTGGACAAGTCGTGTGACTGCTGGAAATTAGAACTAGTTGTCTATTGTTATTGATGTTCAGGTGATAGTTACCTGAACATTTTTTAGATCAAAATCGTTTATTGTGCTGACACTGTAATATCAATTTATTTTTATATTTACATCTTGATTTGAGATTTAACAAAGACATGATATCTCAATGTAGCTGCATTCACGTGACTTGTCCAAAGCTGATGGGTGGTATCCTCATCTGCATTATTTCCATTTCTCTTCAACATTCAATTTCTTTTTATTCCTGCTGTCATCAATTGGATTGCAAACATTGTTTAAAATGTTTGTGTGGTCATTCATTTATCAAATTTGACTTTGGCATTGTTTATATTTTGAAAGTAAACTCCTCTCGGGGGAACAAAAGTAATCTGATTTCATCACCAAGTTTTGTGATATTACCTCTAGTTTTTGGCGGGTTTGTCTGTTTTGGAATAATTGTTAGAATTTTGGCATGGTGGTAGGACAAGTGTAAACAATGTGTGTTGTTTAAGATTCTGTATTTTCAAATACATGATCAGTAATTGGAGTGAGGTGAATTACTTTAATATTAAATGGCTTCAGTAAATCTTTTGTTTCAACATTAAATTCAGTCCATTTTCAGAAATGAACAATTGTCCTTTTTTAAAAAGAATTTTTTTCCATTTTAATTTTTTGTAGAGTTTGTACATTTGGTTGTAATGAAACTTGTCATATAGTGACACATATACACAAAGATGATCAGAGCATCTTTCTTTCCTCCACTGCCCACTCACAAATTTCACCTGGCGGGTGGGGGGGGGGGTGTTTTAATGCAACCAGTGTCCAGTAAAACATGAAACGCTGCTAAAATTGTTTGGAAACATTTCCATTTCATTGGCTTGTTGAAGGTGTACTGAACATTTGAATGGGTCAATAAACTGTGGACAGTTCATTACTTTTCTAAATGTTAATTATCCATGCTGATTTTTGTTAGTAGTATCTTTGTCAATTCTTTCAGATGTTGGGTGTAAAATTAGGTCACCCAACTGCTAAGTAGACACATGTTAATGTTTTGAAGAATATTAATAAAGTGAAATAAACTCTGACCTGAGATGTGTGAAAAATACAATAAAATGCTGGCCAGTACTTAAGTCAGCTCTCCACCTCTGACAGATACACACAAAAAAGGGTACCCTTCACTCCATATTTACATCTATCCTTCCTGATGAAGGAATTATACTCTGAAAGCTAGAAGTATGTATTACAACTTTTTTCTGTGCACGTCAGTAGTACTTTCCTATGACTTAGTATCATCTGACCCAGCAATTAGTACAAATGTGAAAGTGTTCTGCAAATTTATTAATTCTGTTAAAACTCTTCATGGTGAGCATTTGCTTAATAAAACAATCTCGTACTATGATTCAAGAATGTTTTTGCTGTACCTGCCCCGACTTGTCACCATTACATCTTTCAGTTTTTGTACTGGACTTCCTAACATACAACTTTGTTTCACTTATATAATGTAGATTCTTTATCTTCCAGCACATTACTTTTATCTTAACCACAATTTTTGTTATACTTTTTCTGATTCATTCACATGTCAAGTGTGAATATGTGTATTTTATTTTATTTTTACCAAATGTGTTGTTAAGTGATATGAACTGAAAATTTTCCTTAGCCTTTAATGTATGTAACTTTGTACAAAATAAATGGTGATTATTCTTGAAAGAGATTTGATTTTACTAGAAAAGTATTTGTGAACCTTTGTTTCTCCTCAGAGTAAGACTGATTTAGGATTAATTTTAGTAGGCATATGTGTATATGTCATGAAAATTACCAAGTTTCAAGATGATTAATTTTGATACAGTTCATTAAAAATTAGCCATAAAGCACCAGTGTTTGCAATCCAACATATTGGTCAACTTGGCTGGTTGAAAGATGTTACCATAAGCTGGGGTTACATTGGTCCCCCGAGTGTAACTGTGGCCAACTGGTCAAAGAAAGTTAATTTTCCTATGTAAATTTTGACTTTAGTTTGAAATAAACATGACAGAATACATTCACAATGTCCAAAGAATGAGCTACAGGGTTAGTTTGAAATGAACATGACAGAATACATTCACAATGTCCAAAGAATGAGCTACAGGGATGTAAGTTCCAGCCAATTACTACAGTTTTGTACCTGTTGTGACAGCTGAGGATGCTAGAGTGCATTGTATTGAATATAAAGCTCTACTATAAATAGCAACAATTAAAATATAAACTATAATTTTTCCTTGGGATGATTGGTAAGAATTATCTGTCCACCATGACTAACAAAACAAGGCTAACTTTTCAAGTAACGGAGCTTCAGTTATCTGTGCAATTACACTGATATGCATACTTTCCAGTAACCTCAAAATATATTCTTTGCAAATTATTGTAATATGAATCTGAAACAAAAATAATCAGTTGTTGATACATTGTTCAGCAATACACTGCAAGTGTCATTTTCTGATTAAAATTAAATATTTTCTACCGCAGGGTTCAAAATTTAAAGTATTATTTATTCTTCACGCTCATGTATATTTTAATTCAGTTCACCTTCTCTAGACATTTTATCATCTGTTTAGAAGCCATCACACAACGGTTTCACAATTATTACTGTACTTCACACACCAATTGTCAATAATAAAATAATTGAGAAATTACTCAGTGGTTCAATGTAACAACTGAGTGTGGGTAACACTGACCCATTATTTATTTACAGTACCACAGCAACATATGTGATGAAACAAAAAGTAAATTAAGAGCTATCTTTCAAGTTTTTAAAATCAAATGATAGTGAAAAAATTCACAATACAAAACATGACATTTTGGATGATTCAGTTACGGTGCTATATTCTTCATATGTCACCTGTTTTATTGTTTTAAATCTTCTGTTTCCATATTTGTATGCTATCGGCTCAAGAGCAGCACGTTAGCTGCTTCCAGCCTGCCCCTTCTGTGGGTTTTTTAATTAAAAAAGCAAATGTGCCATATTTGGTCGATTTTGTATTTATACTCCAATATTACGAAAGTGGGCAGATTAAATGCAACGGCACTTGAAAGACATTTGCAAAACTCGTATTTTAAGGTATGTCGTAATTAAATACAGAGAAATTATGCCTACACATATAAAACTTTTACTGAAGCAAGTCATTAGGTAATTGGTTCCAATAACTACATGGTACAAAATTTTAGAACATAGAATGTCTTTCACAGGAAAGAGATGAATTTATTTTCATTATTTTGGATGAGCCACTCATGAATTTCACACTTATTCATCATATCTTTCAGCTAACATACAGACTTAAACGACACACTTTCCAAATAATGTCCGGATGGCAACACTTTCACTTTAGCACTTCTAAACTGAGAGTTCTCGAAACGTTTCCTGCTATCTTCAGCATCTTCCCTCCTGGATGTTGACGTAGAGAGATGAGTAGGGCAATCAGACATCTGAGTGAGAACTGCATCTGAAAAATCACGAACATTACGAAGATTGACAGTGGGTGATTAACTGAAATATTATTTTGTACAGCAGCAAATGTTTTCGGTAATGAGGTGCAAAAGAAGGTACTTCAAAGAATGTTTATATTTACGAATCTAGCATTAGGTTTCATGCAATATTAAGATACTAACCTTTCTTTACACGAGTACGCTCTAAGAGAGCAGTATAAGTTTCTCCAGTTTTGCTGCCAGTGACTGTTGTGCGGCTGAAAATGTAGTTTACACCTGTAAACAAACAAAAAAGGTTAGAATTCGTAACCATACATGAATTTTAATACCAATCGACTTTTTGATAGTTTAAAAACGTTTCTGTATACTTTATAAGTCAATATTTTCTTTAGTTGCATGAATAGAGTTAAAGGAAGAATGAAATTTTTGGCATACTTACTACAAACTTGTTGGAACAAAATTCTCTGTGCATCCAACGTGTCCTATTTTCACGTAAAATTTTGTCAGTTGGGAGACTGAATACACTAACTTCAGGCCCTGATGTATAATTGCATTTACAAGCCGGAACACAACACTTTCTAGGCGTTACGTAATACATATACAAATATAAGAAAGCATAGCACGCGAAACGAACAGTACAGTACATACATGGACCATAGACAATCATATGTCATGGCTTGCCTGCAGACGATTTTCCATCGCAAGCGCGACCGCAGAGACATCTATCGGTCTTCCGGTTCCCACCAAGGAGGTTACCTCCATGGTTCCCACGTATTACGGCCCCTAGGCGCACGTACCACCTTCGAGCATAGATACTGGTAGACTGGGCATGGTATCGTTTTCACGGCACCAACATCTCTGCAGCTAAACCATTGCTTTTCCAACAGTCGCGTGTTAGTGTACAGCTTTGCCTAGGATTATATAAAGCTTTTTATGAATGCAAGCAACATTAAATTTCAAGTGAAAGTATTATTAGTTTAAAATGATGGCATTTCTTGAAAACAGTGGATTTGTTTATTATATCTGGCTAATTTTTGCCAACAGTCACGTGGTCACATGTTTGAACCATACCATGTGCATAGCCGCTCTGCTGTTTGTCCAGTCTGTTAATATCTATGGTCGAAGCCGGCCACACACAAAAAATAGGGACATTTAGAATGCTGATTCCACTATTTATACACTTTGTGGTAAAGTTTACGTAAGATTCTTTTTGAAATTAGTTTTAAAATATTGCACTCCGTGTTTCAAATATTGTTCCTACTTTGCCATTGTTGTTGGTGACAATCGAATATGATGTTAGTTAATTGCTACGAAACAAACGATATATACAGATCCAAATTCGAGATATATCGCTTGCAGAGGGGCACGCACAATTTCTGCGCAGTATTTAATTAAAAAACAACATATAATCAGGAATTTATTGAACAACATTAAATTTTATTCAATATTATCGGACTATAGTTAACAGAGTATTTTACATTTTGCTACTATTGTAAACAAAAACGACAAGGAACATGAAACCAGCCAAATCAGTAAAACAAGTGCGATCAGAACATGACACGACAATATCGAAATGTGATGCCAATGGGTATGTGTAAACATTCGACGTGGTACTGTCTTCGCCGTAGTTACTGCATCTGTTCAAAAACTGTTCAAATATTTGTAATCCTATGGGACCCAACTACGTTGGCCATCAGTCCCTAGTCTTACAAACTACTTAAACTAAGATAAACTAATCTAAGGACAACACACACATCCTTGCCCTTGGGAGGATTCGAACCTCGAACGCGGGAGGCCGAGCGATCCGTAACGTGGCGCTCCAGACCGCTCGGCTACTCCCGCGCGGCTCTGCATCTGTTGATAATACTGTATTGAAATCGTTAAGATAAAGTGTAATATGAGCAATAAAATAATGTTACTGTTACGTTAGACTGTATGGGGGGCGTTTTCTAAATCTTTCCATTCGTTTGGGAAATTTTATTTGTGACTATGTTACGAAATGTAATAATTATGTTTGAAACTTGAGAGGAGAAAGAAAAACTTGATTGAAAATTGGAGTGAGAGTACCGGGGTGAGAGTTTCATGACGTAGGAAGCAGAAACTTGACGGAGTGTGAAATAATCTTGTTCGTTAGCGGCGGCAGTTATCAGTGCTGTCACAAGAAAATAACTGGATTTTTATCTTACGTGTACAGCAGCATAACCTCGGCCACGTACACTTAAGTGACGATGTTATATGGAAATGAGTACATGTTCTGCGGGAACCAGTGCCATTGATGTTTATCCGATGACTTAATAACAGTAATTTTATTGCTGACTGCTTACAGGGCGGAGTAAAACCGGGAAAAGTGGGGAAAACCGGATAGTCGGGCCCTCTGGCTGGAAAAAGTGAAATGCTTCAACACCATCGACGGTAGAACTGTAATACATTATATAATACGAGTAATTTGTACCCAGTACGATATTACTCGAAGAAATACATCTTTGAAATACAGCTCATTTGAGGTGTTTAACATCTGGATGATAAAGCTATATTCTAATTTCTTAATAATTACATACCTTTGTTGAATAATGTTCAGGTTCTGAACTGTTTATATAAAAAATACTCGAAATGAAGAACAGCAAACAAAATGGTTTTGCATTTGTACCAATTTAACTCTAAAATTGTTATTCGATTTGTACATTGAGCAAGCTATAAAGGAAAGCAAGGAGAAATTTGGTGAAGGAATTAAAGTTCAGGGGGAAGAATTAAAAACGTTACGTTTTGCCGACGACATAGTAATTCTGGAAGAGACAGCAAAGGATCTGGAAGAGCAGTTGAACGGAATGGACAGTGTGCTGAAAGGTGCATATAAGATGAACATTAACAAGAGCAAAACTAGGGTAATGGAGTGCAGTCTAAGAAAATCAGGTGATGCTGAAGGAATTAGATTAGGTAACGAAGCAATAAAGGAGGTAGATGAGTTTTGTTACTTGGGCAGTAAAATAACAAATGATGGTCGCAGTACAGAGGATATAAAAGGCAGAATGGCAATGGGTAGAAAAGCGTTCTTGAAAAAGAGAAATTTGTTAACATTGAATATTGATTTAAGTCTAAGAAAGTCCTTTCTGAAGGCATTAGTATGGAGTGTTGCCTTGTATGGGAGTGAAACATGGACGATAAACAGTGCGGACAGGAAGAGGATTGAGGCTTTTGAAATATGGTGCTACAGAAGAATGCTGAAGATAAGGTGGATGGATCGCGTAACTAATGAGGAGGTACTGAACGGAATTGGGGAGAAAAGAAATTTCTGGCATATCTTGACTAAAAGAAGGGATAGATTGGTAGGGTACATCCTTAGACATCAAGGGATTGTGAATTTAGCGTTGGAGGGAAGTGTGTGGGGTAAAAACCGCAGAGGAAGACCAAGAGATGGATACAGTAAGCAGATTCATACAGATGTAGGTTGCCGTTCTTATGTGGAGATGAAGAGTCTTGCTCAGGATAGGGTATTGTGGAGAGCTGCATCAAACCAGTCTCCGGACTGAAGACCACAACAACAACAACAACAACTCTAAAATAATTAGAGACGCGTGGTGTAAAGTATTTTTAATATATTGTAAAAAGCAATTTCTGATTGTATCTATATACAAAGACTAAATGGAATTTAAAAAAGTGATGTTAGACAGAAACTCACACAATTTGTGAATTATTGGTAGTCATTTTCGCAGTTCAGCTTGCTTCATGTAGCATTTGTAACACTTGTACTCTTCGTCTCTCAAATCCTAGATCAGTATGCACTCTACTCTGCCTCAAAGTGGATATCTTCTCTCTCCTAAAGCATCTCCTACCAGTTTCTGTAGTTTCTCCTCAAGTTTCTTGAACGTCTTCCTAAATCCTATACTTGAACTCAATAGTTTCTCAAATCGTCTACAATACCGCGTTGCCAATTTACCTATAAGAAGGGAAATGTCATATCCAAAAATATTTTATAGTAAATGATATAATATATGTACTAATTATTTCTATTGAAGCAGTCGAATTTTGTTAAAATCTTACGATGACTGTTTAGCATTCTTTCTTGTAATCAAGCTGTCATTTATGGGGCTGTCATTTATGATATTATTCAAATGTCACCATCTCTGTGTTGTCTAAACCGAAAGATGTTTTTAAGAATTTATATTTAGTTCCTTCTATTATATAATTATTGTATAATGTGTTATATAATAGCGTAACTATTAATCATTGTTAATTCCTTTTTTGTCCTGTCTTCCCACAGTTGCTTTATTATATTATAGTGTAGATATTTATGTTTGTGTTGTGTTTTTGTTTTGGTTGGTGTTGCCAACTGCTGAATGTGTGTTTGTCCTATCATTGCTTTATGTGTGTGTGTGTGTGTGTGTGTGTGTGTGTGTGTGTGTGTGTGTGTGTGTTCGATGTTAGTTGCATGAGAAAGAGAGAGAGAGAGAGAGAGAGAGAGAGAGAGAGAGAGAGAGAGAGAGAGGTGGAGAAGAGTGGGATAGGGATGGAGGGAAAGAGAGAGATAGAGATGTGTTTGTTGTAGTTATCTTTATTTTTTTAATGAAACTTTGTGTGAATGTGTGAATTTTATCTCATTAATTACCGTCTAATTTCTTTGATTAGGTTTAGCGGTGAGTTTTCATTGATGTTTGTCTGTTCATTTATTAATTGTTTGTTCTCGGCTATGGCTTTCTGAATATGATAGTTTTCTTGTGTTTGTATGAGGTGTTTGTTGCGATTGTTGGTCTGTTTTCGATAACTGGTGCAGTTCTGTATACAATTACATCGAACACACACACACACACACACACACACACACACACACACACACACACAGAGAGAGAGAGAGAGACATAAAGCAAAGATAGGACAAACACACATTCATCAGTTGGCAACATCAACCACCAAAATAGAAACACAACACAAACAAAATGGCATGTGCCTAGTGGTGCTAGCTGTGGAGTGCTGCGAAACAAAAACACGAAAGGAACGTAATGAAATCAAAAGAACCTGATGTGACTGCCAGGCAGAATCCTCGAACTATTGTAAGTAATAACATCCAAATATCTGTAACTATACTTAGATAACGCACCAGAACTGTTTATAACCTAAAATACCAAGAAACGCAAATAAATAAATAAATAAATAAATAAAAATTGTAAAACTTAATCATGTATATATTACAGGCCACTGATGATGCCTTCCAAATAAAGGCGAAATGCATTTGGCAGTAAAAACTCTTATTAGTCAGTTGCACAGACAGATGATATAAATATCTACACTATAATGTAACTATTAAAATCTGTTGTCCTCTACTACGTATAAACTGACGTGTAATGACACCAACCAATTTTTTTCCGCTGAATTGCATGATACAGATCTTAAGCCTCCACTCGTTGCATACGACATTATTTCAAAGTGCATGCTACCAGACAGACTATTTAGTCGTTATCTAACGAAACCAGACGTTCAGAGTTATTAAACACATTTTTGGCGTAAAATCTTTTCCCATATATGGGATACAATAGGTGGGGGGATATGGGAGGTACGTTACCGCAATTGAACAATATTCCGTAACTGTTTTCTAATGCAACTCTTAGTTACCGTAAATGTATGTGGACGGAACATTTATAAACCAGAAAATACGATAATTGTTACGTATTTTAACTGTATGTGATAAATATTTAGAACGGAAACATACACCTTAATATGGACTGTGACTGTATCATATCTTTAAATATCTCTGTAGTCACTAACTTTGAGTTGCTTGCCTCTTACAGTGAAATGTAAGCCAATAAAATTTACTATGCTGTAATATTTTCTGCGTTAGGAAAGTATATTTAATGGCGTAAGAGCATATTAAAAAGCGTAAGTGTTCCATAGTCTTTAAGTGCGCGCCTTCACCGTGGGATTCAAAATGGCGGATTGTTCTGCTTGTACTATACAGTGCTCTAAGTCGAGCCGTGGCTTGAGTGGAAGACAGGTAGCGGTTTGCGTGCCCATAGACCGATTGTTAGTAACCGTTTGGCAACAGTTCGTGGTGACACTTCTGAGCCGCCAGACACTGTTATCCATTAATGAGTTTGGAAAACATTGTTCCCTTTGGAAGGCAGCGAATTAAAGCAATGTTTTACTTCGCCAGTCTAGTTCGTAAAAAAATTATACACCTTATTTTATAATAGGGTTAACCGTTGATCTTACACTAAGATTATTTTCAGACCTTTTTGTCTCAAGTTGGTACTGAGACAAATAGATCTGAGGATGATCTTAGTATACCGTAGAAACCGGTCACCATATGAGGACGGTTTGATAAGTCTGGTAAAAATGAATAAAAAATTGTTTTAAATGCGAAAACTCATTTCATTTCTCGATATAGTCTCCTTGCAAGGCTATATACTTGGTCCAGCAACTTTTCCAATTTTTTCTTCCCGACGGAAAAGTAGGCTTTGTCAAACTCTGCAAAATAGTCTGTCACACCGGCGAACACTTCCTCATTCGATGAAAATTTCTTCCCACCAAGCCAAATTTTCAAGTTCTGGAATAAGAAGCAGTCACTCGGAGCCAAGTCCGGTGAATAGGGTGGCTGAGCAACCAATTCAAATCTCAAATGAGCACCTTTACCGTTGTGATAGATGCTGTGTAGGCCTGAGAACTGTCCTGATGAAACAGCACTTTCGTAGTCCATTAAATTAGTCCAACAGTAGTATACTACGAATACTTGAGCGGTATTGAAGGAAGAGAAGTCAATAGCTTACGTGTAACCGAAATCGGGGAAGCACGCAAATACAAATCAACAATGTCGAGTCTCCGCGAGTACTAACTTAAAACCTAAACAATCGCCGGTTGAACTTCAGCATCACCCGGAATTTGTCGTCTGGAAAATATTGAGATCTCTGCCAACTTCCGAGAACTATGACTGGTGCCCCGGGCTAACATCAAGTGTTGTTTCACTCAGTTGTATTGTGTATTTATTTTTGTTTTTATGTACACTACACAGTTACTGCATATAATCACACTCATAAATCCGATTCAGGATATGAACTTATGCTTAAGATACGTGTGAATAATCTGCAGTCGGTGGAATATGAAAATTACCAAAGTGCGGGACAAATCAGACATTTTGCGGAACACTTTTATCGAGTCTCCCAACGCGGGACGGTGCGGCAGAATCCGGGACGGTCCCGCAGAATCCTGGACGGTTGGCCGCCTTACTGTTGTTTGGTCTCTGGAGAATAATAGTGGATCCATGTTGCATCCACAGTTCCGAATCTGCGCAAGAAGTCCTCTGGATTGCATGTGGACAGTGTGAGAACTGAGCAGAAATGCTCCATTTTCGTGTTTGGTCCAAAGTGAGCAGGTGCGGCACCCATCGAGCAGAGCTTCATCATGGCGTTTTCCATGGAAGAGGTAATTCACTCGATCAGTTGAGATGCCTACAATGTTAGCTACCTCGCGAACTGTTAATCAACGATATTCCATTACCATGTCATGCACCTTATCAATAGTTTTCTGTGTGTTGACTTCAGCGGGCCGAACGGAGCGTGCTCCATCTTCCGTGTTTCTCCGACCACGTTTAAACTCATTGATCCAAATGTAAATGGTCTTCAGTGTTAGTGTAGAACCCACATGGACATCATCCAACTCGGATTTGCTCTGTGCAGCTGTCCAACCCTTCTAATGAAAATGTTTGCCGCGCGGGAGTAGCCCAGCGGTCTGGAGCGCCACGTTGCGGATCGCGAGGCCTCCCGCATCGGAGGTTCGAATCACCCCTCGGGCATGGATGTTTGTGCCGTCTTTAGTATAAGGTAGTTTGTAAGTTTAGGGACTGATGAAACCGCAGTTAAGTCGCATAAGATTTACAAACTCTTGAACACTTGAAAATGTTTAACTACCTCACGAAATTCGTTCTTCTCCATCCTAAGGAACTAACTACGCAGTTACCACTTCAGCTGGTAGCCAACAATCAACTAATAACAGTTGCCGTTCGAATCACTGTAATATCCGTGGAAATATGAGGCTTACCAACAACAGTGGTATTTTTCGCTGTTTCATACTAATTTACCAGACTTATCAAATCACCCTCGTATTATAAAATAAAGTGTGTAAACTTTTTGCGAACTAGATTGATATTTTCACGTTAAAGTCTGTTATCCATGCTGCGATCTTGGCGGACGTCTTTGCTACGTGGGCATCCAAACCTCGTCTGCGTGGCCATGGAAACCGCCATCGTTGCACAACTGACGCAGCACGTCCAACTCGTGTGGCAGTTCTCCCGAAGGACCATCCCGCCACTCCGAAGGCCGCAGTTTGACCCCTTCCAAAATAGCTCAGTTGGCTGTAAGAAGCTCGAGTGCGTCTCTGTAGCATGGCGGCTATTTGCTTCACACATCGATATCACAGTCAGCCTTATGGCTGTAAAGATTCCGTATTTAAGGGCACACCAACGAGCTTAAATTTCATAGAGTGGCTAACATGCGAGCTACAGCGCTCTTTGGATCATCCTGTGTAAACTCGGCCGCCATGTTTTCGGTGGTCAACACACTTGAGAGGAGTCTGTCTATCGTATGCTGTTGTTACGCTTGAAGTGCTTTATTAAGTGTATATTGTATACAGGGTGTACTGTCTGTACAATTTTTCCTGCTGAATATGCCTAAGTGTGTTCAAGCATTTAAATACGCAAATCGAAGTGATAAAACGACAAGTAATTCATGCAAGAACACGAAATGTTTTGCCTTGTTTGATCTCAGTCTGTCTATACTCAAACAAAATTCCTGACTAATGGTACTTAGCTCCCCCAACAGTGAAGCTTCAGATGACCTATCCTGCAATTCCCTTGAAGTACACGTCATAAAAAATGCTCAGTTTTCTAACTAGTCTTGGTGTGTTGTTGAGATATTTCTTCTTCTGTCGCTCCTGTGGTTAATGAAACAACACTTTTGAGTGTTTACACCTTCATAAAAATATTTTCACTTATTGTCGACAATACTTGATGAAACAGGTTGGCGTGCAACCAATGCAAAGTGTGGAAGCGGTAGTGACAGCCAGAATTTTTTAACTTGTATATTTCTGTGTTCTTTGGAACAAATATGTATTATTAATGATACTTTATTTCGGTGTGAAATCTTTTCGTGACAGCTGACTCAGGACCATTTTTATTGCAATATTCTGTTTACACTTTCGTCTTTTTACTCAAATTTCACGTACCAAACGTACTTGTTTCAGCATTGCAACAAAGAAAGTTATTAAGGACACCTTACTTCGACGTGGACTGTTTTTGTGGCAAATGACCTACGCACATTTCTAACTGCAGTATTTTGTTGTCACTTTCGTCTTTGTACTGAACACTTGAACAGTAATTTTACAAGTTTGTAGAGTTAACAGTTTTAGTAAACACAAGATAAATGTATACTAGACTTTATGAAAGCAGTTGTTACAACACATTAACAGCATATAGAAATGCATGGTCATGATTGTTCGCCATAACGATTACTGTTGACTGTATGTTTCACAGCTCGTTTAGACCATTAATATCACAACAAATATTTTCGCAACGGGTCCTTCGTTGTTATTGCAAACCTCAGCTAACTGGTATACTTCGAACTGGAACTGTATTACTGACAGGTTCGCGATAATTTATTACCGCATTTTTAGGAAATTTACTACCACGCTCGTCAATTCGCAGCTTTGAAAAAGTTTGACGGAACTTGATGTACGTCCGTATTCAATAGTCGAGCTTTATTTAAAACGTGGAACTGTAATTGCTGCTGTGAGCCAATACCCCAAATAACATGGCGGACGGCGGTTCAGCTTGCCTCAAACATGGCGGGCCTATCGCCACTCTATGAAATTCCAGTTCGTTGGGGCACACAGATATGGTGCTCTGGCAGCTATGACATTAGAGCCCTGTATAGAGCCCTGTATTGGGAGAGTCCACCCCCATGAACCACAGACATTGCCGAGGTGGGGTGGCTTGCGTGCCTCAACGATACAGATAGCCGTACCGTAGGTGCAACCACAACGGAGGGGTATCTGTGGAGAGGCCAGACAAACGTGTGGTTCCTGAAGAGGGGCAGCAGCCTTTTCAGTAGTTACAGGGGCAACAGTCTGGATGATTGACTGAGCTGGCCTTGTAACATCAGCTAATGTGGCTTTGCCACACGGTTACTGCGAACGGCTGAAAGCAAGGGGAAACTACAGCCGTTACTTTTCCCGAGGACATGCAGCTCTACTGTATGAAAATATGATGATGGCATCCTCTCGGGTAAAATATTCCGGAGGTAAAATAGTCCTCCATTCGGATCTCCGGGCGGGGACTACTCAGGAGGATGTGATCATCAGGAAAGACAATACTGGCATTCTACGGGTCGGAGCGTGGAATGTTAGATCCCTTAATCGAGTAGGAAAATTAGAAAATTTAAAAAGAGAAATGGATAGGTTGAAGTTGGATATAGTGGGGATTAGTGAAGTTCGGTGGCAGGATGAACAGGATTTCTGGTCAGGTGAGTACAGGATTATAAATACAAAATCAGTTGGGGGTATCACAGGAGTAGGACTGATAATGAATAAGAAAATAGGAATGCGGGTAAACTACTATGAGCAGCACAGTGATCGCATTATCATTGTCAAGATAGATACGAAGCCAACACCGACAACAGTAGTACAGGTTTATATGCCAACTAGCTCTGCCGATGATGAGGATATAGAAGAAATATATGAGGAGCTAAAGGAAATTATTCAGACCATTAAGGGAGAGGAAAACTTAATTGTGATGGGAGACTGGAATTCGGTAGTAGGAAAAGGAAGAGAAGGAAAAATAGTAGGTGAATATGGACTGGGCAGAAGGAATGAAAGAGGAAGTCGCCTGGTCGAATTTTGCACGGAACATAATTTAATCATAACAAACACATGGTTTAAGAATCACAAAAGAAGGTTGTATACTTGGAAGAGACCAGGAGACACTGGAAGGTATCAGATAGATTTTTTAATGGTAAAATATAGATTCCGGAATCAGGTTATAAACTGCAAGACATACCCAGGGGCAGATATAGACTCTGACCATAACTTGTTAGTCATGAACTGTAGGCTGAAACTGAAAAAACTGCAGAAAGGTAGGAAAATAAGGAGATGGGACCTAGATAAATTGAAGGAACGTGAAGTTCTGGTGAATTTCAGAGGGAGATTTAGGCAACAATTGACAGAAACAGGGGGAAATAAAACAGTAGAAGAGGAATGGGTAGCATTGAGAGATGAAATAGTGAAGGCAGCAGAGGACAAAATAGGTAGAAAGGCAAGACCTGCAAAAAATCCTTGGATAACACAGGAGATACTAAATTTAATTGATGAAAGGAGAAAATATAAAAATGCAGTAAATGAAACAGGCAAAATGGAGTACAGACGACTAAGAAATGAGATTGATAGGAAGTGCAAAATGGCTAAGCAGGAGTGGCTATAAGCCAAATGCAAATCTGTAGAAGAATGTATAAGAAGGGGAAAAGTAGATACCGCCTACAGGAAAATCAAAGAGACATTTGGGGACAAGAAAAGCAATTTTACGAATATCAAGGACTCAGATGGGAAACCAGTTCTCAGCAAAGAAGGGAAAGCTGAAAGGTGGAAAGAGTACATAGAGCAGCTCTACAAAGGAAATGAACTTAGAGACGATGTTGTAGGAAGGGAAGAGGAAATAGATCAAGATGAAATAGGAGATACTATACTCAGAGATGAATTTGACAGAGCCTTGAAAGACCTAGGCAGGAACAAGGCCCCAGGAGTAGATGATATACCCTCAGAGCTACTAAAGTCTCTGGGAGAGCCAACCATGACAAGACTATTTGAACTGGTGTGTAGGATATATGAGACAGGCGAAATGCCCTCAGACTTTAAGAAAAATGTAATAATCCCCATTCCAAAGAAATCAGGTGCAGACAGGTGTGAAAATTACAGAACCATCAGTTTGATAAGTCATGGTTGCAAAATTTTAACACGAATTATCTACAGGAGAATGGAAAAGCTGGTAGAAGCTGGGGAAGATCAGTTTGGATTCAGGAGGAACGTAGGAACCCGGGAGGCAATACTCACTTTACGTCATATCTTAGAAGATAGATTAAGGAAAGGCAAATCTACATTTTTAGCCTTTGTAGATTTGGAGAAAGCGTTTGACAATGTTGACTGGACTACACTCTTTCAAATTCTGAAGTCAGCAGGGGTACAATACAGGGAAAGGAGAGTTATCTACAACCTCTACAAAAGCCAGACCGCAGTTATTAGACTCGAAGGGCATGAAAGGGAAGCATCAGTTGGGAAGGGAGTAAGACAGGGTTGTAGCCTTTCTCCGATGTTATTCAATTTGTACATTGAGCAGGCGATGAAGGAAAGCAAGGAAAATTTTGGAATAGGGATTAAAGTTCAGGGGGAAGAAATAAAAACATTGCGTTTTGCTGATGACATTGTAATTCTGTCAGAGACAGCAAAGGACCTGGAAGAGCAGTTGAATGGAATGGACAGTGTGTTGAAGAGAGCGTACAAAATGAACATTAACAAGAGCAAAACAAAAATAATGGAATGCGGTCTTAGAAAATCAGGCGATGCTGAAGGAATTAGATTAGGTAACGAAACAATGAAGGTGGTAGAGTTACTTAGGTAGTAAAATAACATGCGATGGTCGCAGTACAGAGGATATAAAATGCAGAATGGCAATGGGAAGAAAAGCATTTTTGAAAAAGAGAAATTTGCTGACATCGAATATTAATTTAAGTGTAAGGAAGTCTTTTCTGAAGGCATTTGTGTGGAGTGTTGCCTTGTATGGGAGTGAGACATGGACGATAAACAGTGCGGACAGGAAGAGAATAGAGGCTTTTGAAATGTGGTGCTACAGAAGAATGCTGAAGATTAGGTGGGTAGATCGCATAACTAATGAAGAGGTACTGAACAGAATTGGTGAGAAAAGGAATTTTTGGCATACCCTAACTAAAAGAAGGGATCGCTTGGTAGGACACATTCTTAGACATCGAGGAATCGTAAATTTAGCATTGGAGGGAAGTGTGTGGGGTAAAAATCGCAGAGGGAGGCCAAGAGACGCGTATAGTAAGCAGATTCAAGTGGATTTGGGTTGCCGTTCTTATGAGGAGATGAAAAGGCTTGTTCAGGATAGAGTAGGGTGGAGAGCTGCATCAAACCAGTCTCCGGACTGAAGACCATAACAGCAACATTGGGAGAGTAGCGCCAACCTTTTATGTGTGGCTTGCCGACAACCGCCGGCTGCTATTGGTCAGTTGAGCGCGGGTGGGACACGTCCTCCATTTTAGGCCTAAGCAATCTGTCAGCGTAAATGGCATATTTCACTTAACTAGCTGTTATTTTAGCATTTAGAGGTGTTGGAAATCTGTAGACTCATTGTGTATTAAATTAAGAGCTTAACATAGCATATTCCACGTTTTATGGTGAAGAATGCCGCAGCGATGTGCAGTGAATTGTTATATTAAGTCAGTCAGTCCGAGGTAGCACGTTTGCTGCATTCCACAGGGTGAAAGGAATGTGAAAAGACGGTAAATGAAACCGCCGATTAAATATATCTCAAAAAGTTGATTTTAAGATAAGGTTTATTTTACGAAAGTACCCAGCAGTGCAATAAAAATGTATAAAAACGTAACCCTTCCCAAAATGGTAGCTCAATGTTATGTGATAATACCACTTGTAGGTTAGCACACACCACCTATCAACATTAGGCACTAAAATAATGGAAAGCAAAATGTATTAATTACGTCTACTTTGATAAAAACCAATATATTAGACATAAAAACGTCAGTCCTTAGCTAATGTGAAAGCAGGAACGTCACTTATTGCGAAAGCAATACATTTGGTACAGAGTTTAAATTTTACTTATCATCGCCTCGCGTGATAATGTTGGCAATCATGTGACGTTGGCATTAGCCAATCGCGTTTCATTGCGGATGTTTTGTCATGAAATCTTCGTTGTACGAGGACAATTTCGTTTAGGCCTACTGAGCGGACAAGGGTACATACAAGAACATGTCAACCACAGAGAAGGAAACAGCATTATTGACGTAATGGACTGTACGAAACACCAATCAAGTCATTCTATGCGGATTTCTAAGAATATAAACATCTTAGCAAATATTTTCTACCGTGTTCTTGTTGTTGCTAACATAACCACGTGAGGCCGCCGGAGTGGTAGGTAAAATTTTGCCGGTGTAGGAAATCTATATAAATGCATCTGAATAAAAGTTTAATTTTTTTTCTCCTACAATTGCTGACCTCGAACTATATGGTACTGTAGCAATACTTACACAGTACACATTGACGATGTTACAATAAACAAGTCCATACTATTACAAAACAATGTTTCGAAACCTCACACTGTACGGTTTCATTTGTCCCTAAACCGTAAGATTTTTCAGTTTTCCATCTCTATTACATTACAGTTTAACATGTGTTTTCATTTTTTAACTTCATTTTATGTCTGATCAGTTTGAAACAAACCGCAAGGATGGCGTTAAGAAACTAAAACTTAGTGCGGTACCTAGTATAGTCATTGTCATCAAATTAAGGAACGAAAGCCACCAAAAGACAGGGGTGTGCAAAGTGAATCTGACTGCACTTCCACCGCACAGGCAGAACCAGGTACCGTTTACATATATTGTATGTATATAACAAGATTCGTATCTTACTCATTTTACGTAAATTTATCGCAATGTATTTCGACAAAACTTTTTTATACATTTTGAGATAGTGAACAATCCTGCTTGCACATAAATCAATCAGTGAACTTGTTAAAAATATTCCGCCGTGCCACAGTGTTGTGGACAAGTTGTGCACGTATTTTTAACCACTAGAATATATATTCTTCTGAATAAATATAACCACCAGGCAGAGGATTCCACAGCAAAATGCGGTAGTAAAAGTATTGGCATGATGAATGCAGTGAAGGTATTTTAAGATGCAGTTACTATGTAGATAAATTATATTTCAAATTTTTAGACAAATAAAATAATTTGTAATTTTGCAATTTTTATTCTTTGCCTTAGCGACGTAAATAACTAAAGTACAAGTTTGTATTTTAATAAGTACCAGTAGTTCAAATCGAATATGTTAACTTAAATGACTTGAAGTCTCTTATCATTACAGCTTATATTACTTTTGACAAAACTTGGTACGAACAATTTTACAACTACTTTGCTCAAAAATGAAAGGTCTTGATCTCGATCTCAGATTACCAGTTTTTCCTTAATATTCGCAGTAGAATTAATGAAACGATTAAAAACCTTAGTTCATTGTTTACTTAACGCACTGTCATACCACGTCGATGTACAGACTGGCTCCCTTCATCATGAATGCTACTTTGACAGCGCCGCCCATAGCGCTGCTATTGCGAGATAGGCCTACAATGGCGGCGCCCGCCCTGTTGGCTGTACTCTCCCAATATTGGCTCTACATGACACTACTCTGTAGGCAGACGACGTTGAAACAAGTATCAGTACATTATCTACCAAGTGACATTTGCCGTCAACGGATCAATATCGACGTCATCTTTCACTGTGTACTATTTCTTTTTATTTTTTTTTCCAGCAGTTTATTTCAGTTACTAGGGGATTAATTAGCTGTGTATCTACAGCAGTGGTATCTTCTGTGAGGTAGGATTAGCAGAGCCGCTGGTAGTTACACAGTGAGTAGATAAGTTCTAATAGTGGATAATTTCATTCCGAGTGTGAACTGCTGAGAAAACAGTCGTGGTTCAAGCAAAAATAGTTGTTGGACAAGACTGTTTGTTGCGGCGCAGCTGGTAAATGAAATAGGCATGTGGTGTGTGAATGGTAATGAGGAAGCGGAGCGCAAGACAAATGAGGGGCGGAGCCCGCGGCAGGTGAGTAGCGGGCGCTGAATGAGTGACGTCACAGCACAGCGCGCACATCCGTCTGCCGAGCGCTGGCGGCCGACACTTGTTGCATGCCGCCGTCCCGCCACTGTTTGCAAGCGGGCACAACCTGTTTCTGGCTTCACTGCAGACCCTAGCCCTTCTCCTCCTGCTGTCATTCTAACTAATAATCTGTTGGTGTTGTTGTTGTGGTCTTCAAAAATTCAAATTCAAATGTCTGTAAATCTATCGGACCAAACTGCGTGGTCATCAGTCCGTAGCTTACAAACTACTTAAACCTAGGTAAACTAACCTAAGGACAACACACACACCCATGCCCCAGGGAGGACTCGAACCTCCACGGCCGGCCGCGGTGGTCGAGGGGACTGAGGCACTCCAGTCACGGTCTGCACGGCCACTACGGTCGGGGGTTCGAATCCCCCCTCGGGCATGGATATTTGTGCCGTCCTAGTTCATAAGTAGTTCATAAGTACTTCGTAAGTTTAGGGACTGATGACCCCGTAGTTAAGTCCCATAAGCTTAACAAACATTTGAACATTTGAATTTGAACCTCCACGGCGAGCAACCGCGCCCTCCGCAGCGAGACGCTTTAGACCGCTTCGGCTTCTCCACCGCGACTGTGGTCTTCAGTCCGCAGACTGGTTTGATGTACCTCTCCACGCTACCCTGTCCTGTGCAAGTCTCTTCATCTGATAATACATTCGGCAACTTACATCCTTTTGAATCTGCTTACTGTATTCGTCCCTCGGTCTCCCTCTACGATTTTTACCCCACGCACTTCCTTCTAACGCAAAGTTGACAATTCCTTGATGTCTCAGAATGTGTCCAACCAATCTATCCCTTCTCTTAGTCAGGATATGCCAGACACTCCTTTTCTCCCCAATTCGGTTAAGCACCTCCTCATTAGTCACGTGATATACCCATCTATTCTTCATCATTCGTCTGTAGCACCAAATTTCAAAAGCTTCTATCATCTTTCTGTCTGAACTTCTTATCGTCCACGTTTCACTGCCTTACAGTGCTACACTCCAGACAAAAGCTTTCAGAAAGGACTTCCTAAAATTTAAATTAACGTTGGATGTTAACAAGTTTCGCTTCTTTAGAAACGCTTTTCTCCCCATAGCCATTTTATATCATCTTTACTTCCGCCATCAGAAGTTATTTTGTTACCCAAATAACAAAATTCATCTACTACTTTTCGCTGCGGAGCGCGCGATTGCTCGCCGTGGAGGTTCGAGTCCTCCCTGGGGCATGGGTGTGTGTATTGTCCTTAGGTTAGTTTATCTAGGTTTAAGTAGTTTGTAAGCTACGGACTGATGACCCCGCAGTTTGTTCCGATAGATTTACAGACATTTGAACATTTCTACTACTTTTATTGTCTCATCACCTAATCCCTCCAGAATTACCTGATTTTCTGACATTACATTCCATTACCTTCGTCTATTTCTATTTCTAATCTATTTCTATAAAAATGGACGAGTTTATGTATGTAGGATCCCTATGAACTCCAAGGCGGCTGGAGTAATTTTGATCAGATTAACCCAGCGGGTGATCCCGTGAATCATGGTAGCGATAGGATCAAGATATTTATTAACGTATACTTAAAAATTTACGTCTGGCACTTGGGACGACTATAGCTCCCCTAGCGGAGAAATAGCCAGCAGCTTCAAAAATGTCCAAATGTTTGTAAATGCATGGGACGTTACTACTCTGGTTATCAGTCCCTAGGCTTACAAACTACTTAAACACACACACACACACACACACACACACACACACACACACACACATGCCCCACGGAGTACTCGGACCTCCGACGGCGAGCAACCGCGCGCTCCGCAAGATGCCTTAGAACGCTCGGCCACTCCAAATGTTCAAATATTTTTAAATCTATCGGACCAAACTGCGTGGTCATCAGTCCGTAGCTTACAAACTACTTAAACTAAGGTAAACTAACCTAAGGACAACACATACACCCATGCCCGAGGGAGGACTTGAACCTCCGACGGCGAGCAGCATGGGGTTTTCGCCTGACTCTCAGGACGTGCGCTAGCCGCGCGTTTCGCGTATTTCAAGCGTCAACTTCGAGTCGCAATATCTCGGGATGTAATAGGAATATTGCGATGCAATCAACGCCATTGTTTATGTGATTTGTCATGCTATCGATTGCTGAAGAAAAAATATAGGGTGTCCATTTAAAAAAACATGTTTGTGTTAAGAAACACATTTGCTTTCGTTTTAGAATGTTTCCAAATATGTACATTCATGGGTCCCAGTCGTACATTGATACCGGTGAAAGTCGTTTTCCAATTGCTCTTATTGTACCAGAGATATTTTGGGTGGACAAGATAGCTGGGACTCCCAGCTGCGTCCAAATCAATTTAAACTACATTCCTATCACAGTTTGGGAGCTACAACCCTTCAAAGTTTAGGGGGCGGAGGCTACGACAGCGTAGCTAACTGGCTGGTGGTCATGAGACAGTGGGCCGTGCCCCAGGGGATAGCCACTCGGCCAGTCAGCTACGCTATCGCAGCCTCCGCCCCCGGAACTTTGAAGGGTTGTAGCTCCCAAACTAACAGTGATAGGAATGTAGTTTAAATTGATTTAGACGCAGCTGGTTTAAGGGAATCCAATACACGATAGAAAAAACTATTGTTCCATTTAAAAAAATTGTATCTTTGTGGTGTAACTCTTTGGAAAATGATACAATAAACTATGTTCATAGCTCCGCAGAAAGTGTAACATTTCTTGTGTTGACCTACCGCATTAAAATTTCCCGTCACCTATTATTTTATAAGTTACAGAGGCAAACACACTTAGTGAAACACCCTGTATATACGTACACAGAAATAATTGCAACAAATTGTATACGTTTTATTGCGCTAGGTCAACAATCATGCAACAGGGCATTATTGTCACTGTTTTTCTTATGTTCTACCTGCCACGAGGCATTTTTTCAAGACTCAGTTTATTTGCCACGAGGCACTTTCTTTCAGTTTAGATTTCCCGCCAGGAGTACTTTCAATTTGCAACTGTGCGCGTCTGTGAAAATATTTCGTCAGAGGCATTGCTGTGTTCTTCCTCCCCAGTAATGGCACCTTCACCTTAATTCTACTACGTGCCGGAGATTATTGTCTCTTCCTACTAATGTCTAAAGTTGGCAGAACACCCCATAGCGCATGAAGTTCTGGGTTGGCGCATCAGATTGAACTTTACAGCATGGGTGTGCACATAGCAACACACTTGGACCTTGGTGTTGATAGTGTCGCTTGCTGTTCCTCCTCCTTTGGATTACTCGCAGAGGCCGTCACGCAGCGCATCAAGGTGTAAATACAGGTAAGCCCGTTTTGAGATTCACTCAACCTAACACCTGCTAACACTGCACACGTGACACAACACTGAGCGCTCGTCGTGTTTACTGGTCCCACACACCGTCTATCCATTTTTCAGTAAATAAATGACTTTGCTACGTTCACTATAACTTCACTGTATGACTTTTAGCTCAATAGCACTGCTAACAATTTTTTTTTTAACCCGGTTCACTACAACAGACAATACTATTGTCATTCCATACATCACGTTGTAACTTTATTTTAAACTATTTAACATTGTCCTATGGTGAGTTCTTTGATAAATTTTGTAAACAGTTCGTGAATGAAATACTGTTGTTATTTTCCTTACGACAATAAATATATACATATCACATAAGTGTGACAACAAATGGTACAAAGTTAGCTAGGATATTAACAATACCACATATAATTGTTAATTCTTTTAAGAGCACTTCGTTATCTAGTTAACATCCAAGTATATTTACAATAATATTTACATTCTTTTCCTCCCATTCATTATTGCATATTGCAGTTATATTTGAAGCTTTACATACAATTGTAAAATTACTTTAGTTCTTTGGTATGAGCCAACTGCTCATTTAATAACGAGTTCATTGACATACTCCTCATCATGTCTAGAAAAAATAAAGAGGAAAATCACATCAGCCTTTTAAATCTTTTTCTACTTCAGATACATGAATTGACTCAATCTGTGTCCGCACGCTCTCTCTGATACAGGACCAACTGTAACACCCTCCAACCACTCTATGAAGAAGGAAACTTATCCTAATACTAGAGAGATAATTAGTTAGAGAAGTGTTTGTGTGGACTGTTAGGAATTGTCCTAAGTATCTATCAAATTCTGAAGCATAAGAATCTGTTTCCATAAAGTCATTATTTACGCATTTCACTTGCTGGACAAGTATTTACAGACTCAATAAAATTCTATTTTGTTAATAACGGACTTATAGTACTCCAATCAAGTACACTGAACAAGCGTAACTCAAGTATTTTATCATGTTGTATCATTTACTTAGTATTACTTGTGCAATAGATACTCCTTATGCACCATATTTGGTTCAGCTAAACAATTACTATATGTACAAAATTTTGCTTTGAGCGAGAGTGTGATATTTCGTGATAAATTATTCTCTATCAGGGTATTTCAGTTTAGGTTTGCATCATGAGAAAAGTGTATTTAATTAACATTCTCTTACTAAATCATGACTGTAATCCATGATTGTTTATCATTCATTCTTCAATAGCTTATCCCATTCAGTTTCAAGATAGTATATTATAATATTGGTAGGCATATAATTTTCAGAAAGTAGGTGGCGAGGTACTGGCGGAAGTAAAGTTGTGAGGCGGGATCGTGAGTCGTGTCGGGAGAGCTCAGTCGGTCAGTCTGCTTTCCGCTGCGACGCGGCGAGGACACGCTGTTGTGTTCGCTGCCGCGGAGCCAGCGCTCGGGTTTGTTTACGCCGTACTCGGCCGTTTCCACGCGTGCCGGCGTATTTACATAGAACAACATGGCGAACCAGTACCGCAAATCGACGCTCAAATTCACGTTCCAAAACGAATTTGCAAGACCGAAGGCACTCGAACTAGAACGATTTATACGAGATGAAGTGAAAATTCCGACGGCCGACGTTCTCGGCATACACCTGTCAATAGTGAGCAGTGTGGCTTATGTAAAGATCATCAATGAAGCAACATGTGAAAGAATTCTTCGGGAGACGAAACGAGAGCTTCGTTTCTGTCACTCTGATGGCAATGTGGGTACTGTGACAGTCGACCACGCTGGATTGGGACTGCGTACCATCAGGATCTTCGAACTCCCCTTCGAACTTCCAGCAGAAGAGGTCGTGGCGGCGCTCCGCCCCTACGGCACGGTGCAGAGTCACGTTGCTGAGAAGTGGATGCAGTTCCAAACGTACCCTGTCTTGAACGGCGTGCGGCAGGTCCGTATCGAACTTCGACGCCATGTTCCCTCATATATATCTATCGGCGGCTGTCGCGCTATAGTCATATATGATGGACAACCGAAGACCTGCTCGGGATGTGGAAAAGAAGGACACCTCCGATCCGAATGTATGCAACGTCGGATCACGCAACTGCCTCCGACGGATATGTTGCCTCCGTCGCAGCCAACGATACTTCCCGTGACTTATGCTGCCGCCCTAACAAATGATAAAAATTTGTCGACTCATCTGCCAGCTTCGAACACTACATTGCACGACCCTCCGACGCGAAGCGATGCGGCAACGCATGCTCCACGTACTGAGGAATCACTGCCGACGGCACCTCCCTCCACGACGGAGGAACAACCCCGTAACACCAGCATGGCGATAGAGTCACTGATTGTGCCGACTTCGGCCTTTGTGCCGGAGCGTCGAGACTCGGTGCTGTCGTCGGATGCGGAAGGACACACCCGGAAACAACGATCCCCGAAGCGACACAAACGGAGGCGTAAGTCTTCAGTAGAAAAGATGGAGGACGAGACGCAGGAGGATGAGGACTCGACTCACAATGACGACACTGCCTCGGTGGCGACCGCCGCTGACACGGTGATACAAGATGCGGATCAACTTGCTTCACAGATGCCCGCAGTAGAACGCCTGAACGACGAGACAAGGGATGGGCGCGGCTCCACCGGTGCAGGAGAGAGCGCGCCCAATCTGTGCCCTGAGGACGCGATGGACGAAGACCCTCCTCCGCGCTCCACGGCGTGGGCAGACGACACTGAAGACGACCATACAACACCGACGGAGTCCGCGTCGGTGACGGCGGCACACTAGGAATCGGTCCGGTAGAGGTGATGGGGGTTGGTGGCATTGTCGATTCTGCATGACGCTCCACAGACGTTTTTCCTTCTCATGAATAACTTGGCAACTGCAGCACACCAGCAGGCGTATCGGATTTCAACGATTAACCTTAACACGATAAGGACAGTAGTGAAGTATCAGTTGCTGCGAGAGATGCTCCGAGCGTCCGACGTTGACTTTGCTTTGTTACAAGAAGTCTCCATAGCGACTCTCCCAGAAATTTATGGTTATCGGACGTACAAGACACCTGGTGAACCGAATGGCAGTGGAACAGCAATACTTATTCGTGACGGCATCCCTGTTGAAGAAGTGACATACCTCCCTTCGGGCAGAGGGGTGGCGGTCACTGCGTTGGGAACGCGTATAATCAACATCTATGCTCCCTCAGGAACCGATAAACGTCGCGAGAGGTCACAGTTCTACGCCGAGGAAATCACCCCCCTTTTTCTTGGTCGTTACGATCACTTTATCCTTGGGGGTGACTTCAATTGTGTTTTACACAAGAAGGATCAGGTCCCACATTTCTCGACGTGTCCTGAACTTCGGATAATTGTAAGGGACTTGCTTCTCGTCGATACTTGGGAGCAGATACACGGGGACCGCCCAGGCCACACCTATTTCACTAGTCACTCGGCCAGTCGTCTTGACCGTATCTACGTCTCACGAGATCTTGGTCCACGAGTGATAGACGCCGAACGTTGGCCGCTTGCCTTCTCCGACCACAGCGCTTTCATATGCACGGTCACCCTTTCAGGACAGAAAGTATGGCAAAGCCGTGGGCTCTGGAAGTTGAATGTGGCACACCTCCAAAACCTGGAATGTCGGGAACTGATTGCCGCGGCATGGGCGAACTGCGAGCGTCGGCTTCCAAGATACCGGTCAACTCTAGAATGGTGGATAGAGTGTGCAAAACCGACGTGCCGTCGGGTGCTAACACAGTATGGGAGAGACGCTGCAGCATGGTCCCGTCACACTTTGGACTTTTACTATACGATGCTTCGGGAAATTACCTCCCAACCCCCGTCCCTGGAAAGACAGATGGAAAGTCGCCGCATTAAAGCAAAAATATTGTCGTTGACGAGGAGAAGATTAGAAGGGGTAGTTGTGAGATCACGGCATCGAGACAGAGCGAGTGGAGAACCTCCTACAATGCACCACATTGTGCTTGAAAACCGGCAACGCAAACGGCAGCTTATAACGAAACTGTCCTTGCCAGACGGCCGAAACGAAACGACCCAAGCGGCCATTGTGGAAGCCTTTGCAGCTCATTATCGACGATTTTACCAGGAAGATAACAGTGAGGAGGGAGACGAAAAAGACGTCTTGCAATACGTCTCACACACCCTCGACGCCACGTCTGCGGCTTCACTTTTAGAGGAGGTTTCGCGGGATGACATCGAGGAAGCAATCGATAAAGCTGCTCTGAACAAAGCACCTGGGCCAGATGGACTGCCGATCGAATTTTATCGAACTTTCCGTACCTTGATGATGCCCCGTTGGATCGATATGTACCGAGAACTGATGTCACCTGGCTTTCATATCCCATCGGCTTTCGTCGAAGGACTTCTTATCCCCATACACAAGCCTTCAAGAGGACAGAGGATTGAAGACTACCGTCCAATAACTTTGTTAAATTCGGACTATAAAATTTTCACCCGACTACTAGCGGCACGAATCAAGAAAGTTCTACCAGTAGTCCTTTCCATAGAACAAACTACACGAGGAGGAGAGACCACCATCCAAACAGCCACTAGTGAATGTAGAGATGTGATAGGACTCGCCGCATCCTGTCATCTCGCGGCAGCGTTGATCGCCATTGATTTCGATCACGCATTCGACAGGGTACACCACAAATTTCTCATGGCAGTGTTGGATCGAATGGGCTTTCCAAATGATTTTACGAACATCATACTGCGCCTCCTACGCGACGCTACATCTCGTGTACTGGTGAATGGCCGTGTAACAGATCCTTTACCAATTCGGCGTTCGGTTCGACAAGGATGCCCACTCTCCATGATTCTTTACGCAATTGCTCTGGAACCACTCATAGGAGGACTGAAAAGCAAACTCACAGGAATTACCCTAAGGGGCCATACCTTTCGCTGCAGGGCATATGCGGATGATCTTTTCTTGTTGGTACAATCTGGAGATGAGATCCGCTTCGTGATTGATTGGATCCAACAATATGGTTTGGTGGCGAAAAGCGTCATGAATGTCAATAAATCGGCAGCAATGTTCATTGGAAGAGGCTTACCTGAAGATTGTGTGGCCCCGTTTCCACGGGCAGATGACCTCTGGTACCTAGGAATCACGTTTACACGGGACATGCGCCGCACAACAGCAATAAACTACAGACGATTACTGCAAGTCGTACGCACAGAGGTACGCCAAAACCTACTACGACAAATGGACCTACTACAACGTGTCGAATACCTTAACATCTATGTGGCGACTAAGATCATCCACATGGCTCAGGTGCTCCCACTGCCGACAGTGATGGCACGCAACCTACAATCGGCCTTTGGATATTACGTCACTGCTGGATACATTTTCAAAGTCCGCTATGACACTCTTACCCTTCAACGGCGTGACGGCGGACTCGGACTTATCAATGTCAAAGCGCGGGCCATGGCGCTGTTCCTGTCCACGATGGTGAAACTGAGGACACGTCGACATACCTCACTAACGGGCGTTCTTATAGATGAGCTGATGCCTACGTCGATCCTGCCACCGGTTGCGATTGGACACGTCGCGCCCCCTCTTGGCCACATTGCGACTTTCATACTCGAATATAGCTACCTACATACTCAGCTCCCCACCACACGAGCTCCAAAGGCAAGGGATATTTACCAATTGTTGCTTAGGGCAGTCCCTCGAAATGTGATTGAAAGTAAAGCACCGGCCACACAATGGTCAACGGTGTGGAAAGCAGTTCAACAGCCGTTCTTCCCTACAAGAATAAGAGCCACGTGGTACCACGTCGTCAATCGGAAATTTACGACGAGACACCGGCTGCACGCAATCAGGATGGTGGATTCGCCCCTTTGCCCGGAATGCCAGCTTATGGACAATGATGAACATTGTTTAACATGTGAATCTGTTGTCGAAGTCTGGACGCTAGTACAGAAGATTATTGCCTGCTACCTTCGCGTCCCGCCTAACGCGATTGACCCCAGGCTCCTCCTATGCCCGGAGGACACATATTTTCCGGCCGCGAAAACACACGCTCTCACGTGGATAAAAGGCATGTCCATTTACTACCTTTTCCAAGAAGGTGAGAAGTCGGTACTTGATTACTGGAAATTCCTCCAAGAGCATCATCACAGACTCGAGACCACACCTCGATACCGACAGATCTTCGCCAATTACCTACGTAGTGTCTTCACCGACCCCCCTCGCAGCTGGGGAGTGCCGGATAGGGGACGCCCGCCGTAACGAACCTTTATAAACGATCAACTGCATACGACCAGAATCAACGAAAATAGTCCGCAAATGGGATGTAGTGCGACATTTTCCAGTTTTATTTTTTTTTTTCCGTTTAGAATGGGAGTCTTTTGTTATATGTTTAGTGTTCTGAAGAAATCAATGGCGATGCACGATTATGGTAACTGACGGCGTCAGGGTTCACAGAAGTATACTATAGACTATGCATCTCGGGCAACCGAAACCAGACACACAAAGTAATTGAGAGAACAAGAACTTCCTGAGACAGCAGACCTACGAGAAGACAAACCCTGAATCTGTCGGTGTACTGTTATTTCGTGCAGCAACGGCCATCTGGGCAGAATGGGGCGTGAGTGTCGCGCCATTAAAAAATAAATAAATAAATAAAGCAATCCAAGAAGACACTATACCTTTTGTTATCCCTTATCCTTTCCCTTAGTTTAATCTTTCATTTAGTATAAGGTAAAAGTGGCGGTGGCACTAGACTTTTTTTTTTTTTTTTTTTTTTTTTTTTTTTTTTTTTTTTTTTTTTTTTTTGGGAGGCGAGATGTTTTGTTTATGGGGGTTATGATAGTTAGGCGCCAACGCCTGAAGAGGAAGAGCTTAGGGAAAGAAAATAAAGGGGGACATAAAAAAAAAAAATAAAAAAAAAATAAAAAAAAAAATGAAAAAAAAAATGAAAAAAAAAAAAGTCGGTAGAGCGCTTGCCCGCGAAAGGCAAAGGTCCCAGGTTCGACTCCCGGTTCCGGCTCATAATTTTAATCTGTCAAGAAGTTTCATGTAATTTTCCATTTTGACGCACCTCTCTCATTCATCATAATTCACACATTCATACTTTCATACTCACATACTCACAATCTAAAATCATGGTCAGAGTTGCGGAGGCCACAATAATTCATTTTAGACCCACCTCGCAAACGTCTGATAAAGACGCCACGTCTCGTAGCACAATAAATCCAATAATTAAAGCAGGTTAAGTATCACGCGACTCACTGTATCGCCAGGTGGTGCACCTAAAGAAACATCCACTATACCTCAAGCTAATATACAGGGTGATCCATTGATAGTGACCGGATCAAATATCTCACGAAAGAAGCATCAAACGAAGAAACTACAAAGAACAAATCGTTTCTAATTTGAAGGGGGAAAAACGATGGCGCTATGGTTGGCCCACTAGATGGCGCTGCCATAGGTCAAACGGATAACAACTGCGTTTTTTAAAAATAGGTATCCCCATTTTTTATTACATTTTCGTCTGGTACGTAAATAAATATGAATGCTTTATTTCGAACACTTTTCTCGTTTTGTGATAGATGGCGCAAAGTATAAGAACGTGGTATCGCGTACATTTCGCCAGTGCGGCCGATATTTGCTTCGTGATACATTATTCGTGTTAAAATTGTCCGTTTACCAATTGCAGCCAGTAAGGCGGAACACTTTGCCTCCTACCTTTCCGACATCTTCTCCCTTCCTGATAATCCTCATTTTGATTACTCCCTCTTTCCCGATGTCCATGAGCGTACCGACACCTCTTCTCCCCCGCTTGCCCCCGGCTTCCAGTACTTGGGGCACATTCCTCCCTCCGACTTAAACACACCCATCACAGCACACGACATCATAGCTACACTTCGCACCAAACGCAACACCGCTCCCGGTCACGACCGGCTCACCTACAGGCACCTCCGTGCCTGTCCCCTCTCCTTCCACACTGTCCTTGCCGCCCTCTACAACACTATCCTCTATACCGGTGTCTATCCTCGCCTGTGGAAAATCTCCCGCATCCTCATGTTCCCCAAACCCAACAAGCCCCCATCCCAAGCCTCTTCCTACCGTCCCATCAGTCTCACCTCCGTGTTTAGCAAGGTCCTTGAATCCATCATTTCCCGTCGTATCCACCAACACCTCCGACAGCACCAGCTCCTTCCTTCTTCTCAATGTGGCTTCCGGCCATCCTTCTCTGCCGACGACCAGCTCCTTCGCCTCGTCCACCTCTTATCCGTCCAGCTCAATTCCCGTCGCTCCGCCATATTTGTGTCCCTAGATATAGAAAAAGCCTACGACCGTGTCTGGCATTCCGGCCTCCTTTTCAAACTCCAACTCTATGCCCTTCCTATTAACTATGTCCGCCTCATTGCATCCTTTCTCACCAATCGCCCGTCCTATGTCACTGTCTGCAATTCCAACTCCCGTTTGTTTTACCCCTCTGCCGGGGTGCCCCAAGGATCTGTCCTCTCCCCTCTCCTGTACCTTATCTACTCCGCCGACATGCCCCAACCTCAGCCTCCTGTCCATCTCCTACAGTATGCTGATGACACCGCCTTCCTAGCCCTTGCCCCCTCCCTTGCCCGATCCCAGGTTTTGCTCCAGTCTCACCTCACCGCGTTCGCCGCATGGTGCAACCGGTGGCTCCTCTCCGTCAACCCTGACAAATCCCAGGCGATCATTATAGGTCGTACCACCCGCACCTTCCGCATCCCAGATCTCTACATCACCCTCCACGACCGTCCCATCCGCCACACTAACACCATTAAGTATCTGGGCCTCACCCTCGACCGACACCTTACCTGGACCCCCCATCTGAAATCCATCCGTGAAAAAGCCATGTCCCGCCTCAACCTCCTTAAACTGCTCACCGGCCGGACGTGGGGATTACGCCCTTCCACCATCCTCCACACATACAAATCCATCATGCGCCCCATCCTCTGTTCCTTCCACCCTGCCTGGGTATCTGCTCCTCCCACCTTTTATCACACCCTCCAAGTCCTTGAACGCCACGCCCTCCGCCTCGCCTACCGTATCCGCCTTCCTTCCCCCACGCGGATCCTCTACGACCTCATCCCCTTCCCTCACCTCCTTCAACACCTTGAACGCCTCCGCCTCCTGTATGTCACCCGAAAACTCGATTCCCGCAACCCGCTAGTTTACCCTATCCTCACCGCCCCTGGGCCTCTGCCACGCCTCCACCACTGCATTCCTCCCTCTCTCCACCTGCACACCCTACATATACTCTCCCAAGGCAACTTCCGCTCCCTTCCCCTACCGGATGACGCCCTTCGCCCCGAAATATACCCCTCCTATCAGCTTTGATCCCTTCCCCGTAGACTTAGCGGCCCCCTCTCCCCATCCCCTCCTTCTCCCCCTCCCCGCTTGGATTTCCCCCCTCCTCTCCCCACCTGGAGTCTCAATCGTGCCTGTCTTTCCTTCTCCCCACCTTCTCCCCCCCTCTCTCTCTTATCGACCCTCCCCCACGCTTCCTCGCTTCCTCCCTCTCCTTGCCCCGCGGGGGCTGCAGCGTCGCCTTTTAACAACAGTGTATTCTGGTGTCAAGTGCATCGTCATCGCCGTGTGTTCACCTCCAGTGCGTCGCAACTCCTGTCGTCACCACCTATATCACCGTGTGCCTTCGTGTGTCCAGTGTTGTATCTCCATGTGATTTTATCGCCACCGTGGCACAGACTGTTTTTAATCTGCTTATGTGTGTCAGTCTCTCTTGTTCATGTGTCTTAAGTCTGTAGTATTGTCTCCGATGTCATGTTTGTAAGTCTTCCATTTTTCCTCCGTACCATGTTTTTACACTCATTGTTTTTAACTTCATGTCTTTGTTCTTTTTATCTCGCTTGTCATGTGTCTGTTCTCTCGGCTGAAGAGCAGCGCTGATGCTGCTGCCAGCCCGCCGACGAAAGTCGGAGTGAAATTACCAATAAAGAAAAAAAAAAAAAAAAAAAAAAAAACCAATTGCAGAAAAGATCGATAAGGTATTTATGTATGGCTATTGTGATTTATCTGCAGTTGTGGCTAATCCACACATCAGTAGCAGACAAACTGAGGGAGAATCGGGAATCTCAAAAACGTCGGTATTGAGAATTTTACATCAACATAAATTACACCCCTACAATATTTCTATGCGCCAGAATTTGCATGGCAAAGATTTTGAACGTCGTGTACAGTTTTGCCACTTGGCATTAAATAAATTACGGGACGATAACAGAATTTTTCACGCCTACTGTTAGTGACGAAGCGTCATTCACAAACAGAGGTAACGTAAACCAGCATAATATGCACCATTTGGCAACGGAAAATTCACGATGGCTGCGACAAGTGGAACATCAGCGACCTTGGCGGGTTAATGTATGGTGTGGCATTATGGTAGGAAGGATAATTGGCCCCTGTTTTATCGATGGCAATCTAAATCACCATATTCTTTTGTTCCTCTAAAAGGACTTCCTTGCTTAGCTAGAAAAAGGACAGCATCAATAATACAGTGAGATTCCTCCTGTTTTATCTGGTCTTGCTGCCCAGTGTGCGATACTTATCAGGTGGGTTTGTCGGAGGACATCAAAAGAGTCGAAAAAAAGGGCAGCTTATTTTGTATTGTCATGATACAGGGGAGACAGCGTCAAGGAAATGATACAGGATCTGGGATGGGAATCATTAGAACAAAGGCGTTTATCGCTGCGACGTGGGCTACTTACGAAACTACAATCGTCAACATTCTCCTCCGAATGCGAAAATATATTGTTGCCTCCCACTTACATAAGTAGAAAACATCATCTGTATAAATACATGAAGTCAGAGCTCGAACAGAGAGATTCAGATGTTCTTTCTCCCCGCGCGCTATTCGAGAATGGAATGGGAGATAAATAGTATAAAAGTGGTCCGATGAACCCTCTGTCAGGCAGTTAAATGTGATTTACAGAGTATCCTGTGTAGATGTCTATCAGTTACACCGCTACCGAGAGAGGATTCTAGATCCTTAATGCTTTTGACTTTCAATAAGAAGTGTGCGCACCTGAAATACTTTTTTTTTTATGTAAGGACTGGAACGATATTAAAATTCACCTGTTCTACAAATATTATCTTGATATGAAATATGAATATTCATTTATCTGAAAAAGGAAATCTATGCAAATTAATAAACATTGTGCATTTACTTATGCAATAACGCAAACATCTCCCTCATTCTGGCTAATAACTAGTAGATTTTTAAAGTTTGATTAACTGGAGTACCTGAGACAGGGCAACACTGAAGTCAGCAACCAGTAATTTTAGTTTTGTTAAATGATTTCGGTATTTCTTGCAATCATTTTACTTTTAATAATTCTGTGTCAGTTAATTTTATTAAATTATATCAGAAAGATACATTTTGAAAAAAAAAAAAAAAAAAAAAAAAATCTTATCCTTGTGGTCTTTACGCGAAATTTAGGTTGGCGGCAGTAGAATCGTTCTGCAGTCCGCTTCAAATTCCAGCCCTCTAAATTTTTTCAACATTGCGCCTCGAAAAGAGCGTCGCCTTCCCTCCACCAATTCCCAGTTGAGTTCCTGACGCATTTCGGTAACACTCGCGCACATTGATCGAATCTACCAGTTACAAACCTCGTTGCCCGCCTCTGTACTGCCTCTCTCTCTCTCTCTCTCTCTCTCTCTCTCTCTCTCTGTCCTCATTTAAACCGGTATGGTGGGGATCCCAAACAATTGAGCAATACTCAAGACGTGGTCGTACAAGCGTTTTATATGCGGCCTCCTTTACAGACGAATCACATCTTCACAAAATTCGCCCAATAAAGCGAAGTCGACCATTCGCCTTCCCCACGACTGTCTTATGCATGTTCCATTTCGTATCGCTGTATTGACGCAATTATGTCAAGCAGCACACTACTAATGCTGTATTCGAACATTACGGAATTATTTTTCCTACTCATCTGCATAACATTAATTTTTATATATTTAGCGCTAGTTGGCATTCATCATTCCATCTAGAAATTTGGTACAAGTCATCCTGCACCTACTACAGTCATTCAACATCCTCTTGTGCACCACAGCATCATCAGCAAATAACCGCAGATTGCAACTCACTCTGTCCATCAGATGATTTATATGGATAAAAAATAATAGCGCTCCTGCGGCATCCCTGACGATACCCTAGTACTCGCCATCGAGGACAACGTACTGGAGTCTGTTACTTAATTAATATTCGAGCCACTCACATATTTGGGTACCTATTCAGTAAGCTCGTACCTTTTTTAGCAGTCTGCAGTGCGGTGTCAAACGCCTTTAGAAAATCGATAGTTATGCACTCTGCCTTTTGCCCTTCATCCATAGCACGCAAGATGCTTCCTAAAGCCGTGCTGATGCATACACAGATGCTTTTCCGTTTCAAGGAAATTTACTATATTAGGACTGAGAATATGAACAAGAATTCTACAGGAAACTGACGTTAATGGTATAGGTCTGTAATTTCGTTGCTCCGTTCTATTACCTTTCTTATTCACGGGAGTTACCTGCACGTTTTTCCAATCTCGTGGTACTTTGCTCTGGATCAAAGATTCGCGATAAATGCAAGCTAAGTAAGGGGCCAATTCCGCCGATTAAAATTGAAGGAACCTGAAGTTTTTGAGAATTTCAGAGGAAGCTTTAGGCAACAATTGACAGAAGCGGGGGAAAATAAAACAGTACAAGAAGAATGGGTAGACTGAGAAACGAAATAGTGAAGGCAGCAAAGGACAAAATAGGTAGGAACGCAAGACCTACAAAAAATCCTTGGATATCACAGGAGATACTAAATTTAATCGATGAAAGGAGAAAATATAAAAATACAGTAAATGAAACAGGCAAAATGGAGTACAGACGACTAAGAAATGAGATTGACAGGAAGTGCAAAATGGCTAAGCAGGAGTGGCTAGAAGGCAAATGCAAGGATGTAGAAGAATGTATAAATAGGGGGGAAATAGATAAAGCCTACAGGAAAATAAAAGAGATATTTGGAGATAAGAAAAACAGGTCTATGAATATCAAGGACACTGATGGAAAACCAGTTCTCAGCAAAGAAGGGAAAGCTGAAGGTGGTGGAGGGGCTCTACAAAGGAAATGAAGTTCGAGACAATATTGCAGGAACGGAAAAAGATGTAGATGAAGATGAAATAGGAGATACTGTACTGAGAGAAGAATTTGACAGAGTCCTTAATGACCTAAGTAGTAACAAGGTCCCTGGAGTAGATGATATTCCCTCAGAGCTACTGAAATCTCTGAGAGAACCAGCCATGACAAACCTGTTTCACCTCGTGTGTAAGATGTATGAGACAGGAGAAGTACCCTCAGACATTAAGAAAAATGTTTTAATCCCCATTCGAAAGAAAGCAGGTGCAGACAGTTGTGAAAACTACAGAACCATCAGTTTAATAAGTCATTGTTGCAAAATATTAACACGAATTATGTACAAAAGGATGGAAAAGCTGGTAGAAGCCGACCTCGGGGAAGATCAATTTGGGTTAATGAGAAATGTAGGAACACGGGAGGCAATACTCACTTTACTGCTTATCCTAGAAGATAGATTAAGAAAAGGCAAACATACATTTCTAGCTTTTGTAGATTTGGAGAAGGCTTTTGACAATGTTGATTGGAATAAACTCTTTCAAGTTCTGCAGCAAGCAGGAGTAAAATATCGAGAGCATAAGGTTATTTACAACTTGTACAAAAACCAGACAGCGTTTGTCAGAGTTGAAGGGCATGAAAGGGATGCAGTGGTTGGAAAGGGAGTAAGACAGGGTTGTAGTCTTTCTCCAATGTTATTCAATTTGTACATTGAGCAAGCTATAAAGGAAAGCAAGGAGAAATATGGAGAAGGAATTAAAGTTCAGGGTGAAGAATTAAAAACATTGCATTTTGCCGACGACATAGTAATTCTGTCAGATACAGCAAAGGACCTGGAAGTACAATTGAACGGAATGGACAGTGTGCTGAAAGGTGCATATAAGTTGAACATTAACAAGAGCAAAACTAGGGTAATGGAGTGCAGTGTAAGAAAATCAGGTGAAGCTGAAGGAATTAGATTGGGAAACGAAGCAATAAATGAGGTAGATGAGTTTTGTTATTTGGGCAGTAAAATAACAAATGATGGTCGCAGTACAGAGGATATAAAATTCAGAATGGCAATGGGTAGAAAAGAGTTCTTGAAAAAGAGAAATTTGTTAACATCGAACATTGATTTAAGCCTAAGGAAGTCCTTTCTGACGACATTTGTATGGAGTGTTGCCTCTTATGGGAGTGAAACATGGACGTTAAACAGTGCGGACAGGAAGAGGATATAGGCTTTTGAAATGTAGTGCTACAGAAGAATGCTGAAGATTAGGTGGGTGGATCGCGTAACTAATGAGGAGGTACTGAACAGAACCGGGGAGAAAAGAAATTTCTGGCATACCTTCACTAAAAGAAGGGATAGATTGGTAGGACACATTCTTAGACATCAAGGAATTGTGAATTTAGCGTCGGAGGGAAGTGTGTGGGGTAAAAACCGCAGGGGAAGACCAAGAGATGGATACAGTAAGCAGATTCAGACAGATGTAGGTTGCCGTTCTTATGTGGAGATGAAGAGGTTTGCTCAGGATAGGGTATTGTGGAGAGCTGCATCAAACCAGTCTCCGGACTGAAGACCACAACAACAACAACATTGTTTATGAAACCGGAATTGTACTCCATCTGGACCTGGCGGTTTGTTTTCAACTCTCTCAGCTGTTTCTCTACACCAGCTAATTCTCCATTTGAGAATTAGTGCGACCATTAAATGAAGGTATGTTTGCATGGTCGTCCTGCGTGGTTTTTTTAAATGTTAAAATTAAAACTCTGCCCTTCATTTTCCTGTCTTCTATCACAACCCCAGATTGATCAACGGGTGTTTGGATAAAGACTTTTGATCCGCTTACCGATTTTACATTGGGTCGGTTTTTTTTCGATTTCTTGGCAAGATCTTTTGCTAAAGTATGACGGTAGTAGTTATTGTATGCTTCGCGCGTTGCCCTTTTTACGTACTTGCAAATGTGTACTAAATTTTGTCTGATTTGATTTGCTCGAGAGCGCAACTGCCTTTGATTTCTCAGCATTTTTCGAATATTTCTATTATACCACGGCGTGTCTTTCCATCCTTTATCGTTTTTGTAGGCACATATTTCACTAGCACTTTATTGAGAATGCATTTAAATTTTGCCCATACTTCCTCTACGTCCACAGTACCGGAACTAAGCAATGTCCATTCGTTCCTTTAGTGGGATGCTATCAGTTGCTTATCTGCTCTTTCTAACAGAAACATTTTTTCTAGGCTAGATGCATTACCTTTGGTGTCTATTATCGCTATGATGAGATCATGATCACTAACCCCTGTCTCTACAGTGACATTGACAAGGTCCGGCCTGTTTGTAGCTATAATGTCCTAAATATTTCCATTGCGTGTTGACTGACGATTTAGTGCTCAAGGAAGTGTTCGGAAAACCTACTCAACAATAGTTCACAAGACTGCTTGTGGGAGGGGAACATGGAGCTCATTAGTGACATGTGACCATAGTGTAGATATCTCTGAATGTGCCGGCCGCGGTGGCCGAGGTGACTGAGGCGCTCCAGTCACGATCAGCACGGCCACTACGGTCGGGGGTTCGAATCCCCCCTCGGGCATGGATATTTGTGCGGTCCTAGTTCGTAAGTAGTTCATAAGTAGTTTGTAAGTTTAGGGACTGATGACCCCGTAGTTAAGTCCCATAAGCTTAAAAAACATTTGAACATTTTCTCTGAATGTAGCAATGCGATCTGCGCATGTCATTAACATCTATAACGGAGAATCGCGTGATTCCGGTGCGCATCTTTTTGCTAGTGATTGTGAATGATCCCGAAATGAATCTTATTACATGTATTTCTAGCGTTTTCAACTGTTGCTTGTTATTAAAATCAATGGTGAATTACTGTTGTTGCTACGGTTGTAAAGAAAAATACGTGAAAGGAGGAGAAGTTACTTTTCATTGCATGTACCACAGAGCGATAATGAAAGGTAACATGTTACTTTAGCCGCCTTATGGGTTCAAAAATTTCGAGACACGTTGTAATTTAGGTTAAATTTCGTAGCCCTATTGTCTGTGATTGTATAACGATATAACAGAATTTGCAAATATTCGTTTCTTCCACCCTTAATTTACGAGTGGGCTAGGAAAGAGAATGAGTTGCAGTTTCAGGAATGCATTTTTCACTATTTTGTGGATTATAGGTATAGTCATATTTTTGCCACTACAACTACTGTTAAGAAGAAACTACCTTAACAATTCTTTTTATAAATAAGAGAAAAACTAATGTGCTCACACCTTCCCATGTTTGACAGTTTTCGACTCATAATAGAATTAAGTAGATAAGTTACTATGTTATTGCAGTCAACTTCGAAAAAGAATGAATTTTGCATATCTTTGAGTTATATGTGGCCAAAGAAGGTGGTTTCCTTAATATATCTCATAATATAACAAAACTGTCAATTACTGGTACAGTACAAACACTGGTGCATCTATCTTAGGTCTACATAAAATGCGTGAAATAAACACGTTAACTGTTACCAGTAATCAAAATTTTACGCTGGCCTAAAAACGGAAAGATAAAAATAAACGTGCTACAGAAAATCTGTTAAAATATCGAGGAAGATCTATGTGATATGATCACCAATGTGCGATAAATTCAAGTGATGTGATTGCACAAATGTAAAGTGAACCCTGTTGAAACACATGACATAATCATTGCTACAGAGACATGTGTGAAGCAAAATTACTTCCAATTTGAAAATAAATACTACAATCAGTCTGATGGCCTAGCTATGGGTTCTCCACTTAGTCCCATTCTATCTGAGATCTTCATGGATCATTTTGAGCAGATTTTCTTACAGAAGGAACCACTGAGGTGCAAAGTTGGACATTGGTTCAGGTATGTGGATGATGTGCTGTGTTTATGGACTGGTACCACCAGACAATTAGATTCCTTTTTACAACACTTAAATTCCCAACACAATAAAATTAAGTTCACTATGGAACTAGGAGGATCTTCTATAAACTTTTTAGACCTTACTATTGACATTAGCACAAAGAAACACTTATTTAGTATTTTCAGAAAACCCATAGTAACAGATACAGTTATCCCTGCTAGTTCCCAGCATCCACACAGCCATAAACATGCAGCTTTCCATTCAATGGTCCATCGCCTCATATCTGTTCCATTATCTGATTCTGCGTGTCAATCAGAATTACAAACAATCAAACATATAGCATCCAGTAATGGCTATAGCCCTGCCCTTATTGACAGTATAATGAATAAGAAGAAAATCAGAAAAACCAGAACACTTTTATATGCTGGCCAACAAGAACAAGTTAATAGTAAGAAAAACTGGTGTGTCATCCCATATTTAGGAAAAAATTCAGATCAAATTGGTAGAAAGTTAAAATCTCGAAATTACAGGCCTGCATTTTACAATACTAATAACATTTCTAAATATTTATTCAATAGTAAGGACAAAATTCAACCCCTATCACAGAGTGGTGTATACAAGATCACATGCAAACATTGTGGGAAACTGTATGTTGGTCAGTCTGGCAGGGCTGTAGCTATTAGATTATCAGAACATGAGAGAAGCTGGAGGTTAAAAAAGACAGATTCAACTTTTGCTGAACATCTGCTCAGAGAAGGCCATGATTATGATGTAAACTGTGAGATTCTACATCCCCTGAAGAAAAGCAGAAAGATGACACTACTGGAAATTTGGAAATCAATAAACATTTGGCTCAGGATGCTAGTTTAGTATTAAACAATCAGATCCAGTTCCCCTCTACACCTCTGCTGAAATAAGTTTTATTTTCAACCTTCTTTTTCAACAAAAATAATCCTATTAGTTTTGATTCTTTACACATATTTATTATATTTTTATATAAATGTTAATAAGTCTCATATATAAGTTTTTGCGATGAACTTTCCTGTGAAGTATCGATTGTCTGTGATAACATCTTTGTAAATCTTAACATCTTTGAAAACATGTGTACTACATTCAGTTGTCACCTGATGATGGCCTAAGAAGCCGAAAGCCGGTTTGTGACCAATAAAAAAGTTTGCAGAACATCAGGAAGTTGTTCCTTTTTGATATTAGAAACTGTTATGTTCGCGAAGTTTCTATACCTAATCCACGGCACCTAAGAGGTCAGTTAGCCTGTACAAGCGATGAAATGTTTTAAATGTACACGGCTCTTTATGGACAAACCTCCTGCGTACAGACATTATGTGACAAGGCGGCCAATGCGTGTTCTGTTCAGCGCATGTGAATGCTCACTCCAGACATATCTACTCGATGCATGTGTCCCAGTGATCTCTATACAAACTGGATGTATAACTCTGGTTCTGGGCATAGAATTCAGCGTGCCTGCACATTCATATGTTTTCCACGCGTTTTCGCATTTTCCGCCATGTTTAAATTTGGCATACGAATTTCCAACAGTTATTACATGATAAAGCATTGTTGCTTACACTGTTGATTTGAAATTTATGTCAATACACGATGTAATAGGCTAATATGGGAGCATAATTGAAATGTATTTTCCTCTAGTTTTCTTGTAATACTTCTTAGCAACCATATTTGAATTTGGCAAGAAACTGAATAATAACATCTATGGCTGGCACGCTCAGACAGCTGAAGTTCAACATCAGGTAATAAAGAATTCATCGATGTGACCACAGTGTAACATACCAGTCGCGACACTCACTGCTGTGAAAATTGTTACCAACGGACAGTTGCAACGACACTAGCGCTCCTAGGGGCGAACAAGGTACCTTAAGAGAAATGTTTGTTTGTAATTAGTTTTCTACGTAATTTACCAACTAGTTTCTATAATTTTTGCGTTCCAAACATTGGTAAAATATCGAGAGTTATAAATAACCGTGAAATAAATGTAAAAATAGCCGAATTTCACTGATTCACTGGTATAAACAACAACTTATTCATGAGGAAATACTTACGAGTATGTGTATATTTTGTAGTCTACTCAGCTGAGAGTGAGAGAATATAAATAAACGAGAAACATTAATCCCTGTCGTGGTCTGTTCCCATGTGACAGGAACTTTCTTTGATGTGTAAACCTTCGATATGTAGTCCAATGATGCGAACATTTTTACACTTCAATCGTCTTTGTTATTAACCGATATACTTTTGATTATAAGAAGATTCTTGCCGTTCCACTCTGAAGATATCCGGACGATACGCGGTCGAAATATTAGTGGAAGACGTAGAATTTGCACGGCTGCACGCCCGAAATTTATTGGATTACTTCTTACGCCGTGAAAAGTTGAAAATGCACAATTATGGAATTGGTTTCTGCTTTGTTGGGAAACTGTGTTTTTGCTTTCGCTGTTTTATTGTCACGTTTATGAGGATTTCCCTTCAGCTACAACTGTAGTGGCTGATATGGTACATTTAATAATGTAGGTAATACATTCCATATCAGTTTCTAATTTTCAACACTTACTGATTTGGTTGGAATTGAAGAAATCCTGACGTTTCAGAGTAGAAAACCGACGTCTCTCTGTAGATGGTTGAGTCTCCTGGTTTTTTTTTTCGAAATTTTTGCTGTTAATAGAAACTGAAATTTTTGTTTAAAAAGTCGTAGATTTCAAGATATTGTTTAATAAACTGTCCTCCATAGTACCGTTTCAAACCATCCAATGGTCCTTAGGAAACTCCATAAAGACGAATGTGGAGTTATTTTCTGGTTATTACCTATTTCTGCGGCACTACATACCTTCCCCGTTGTAAAACGTATGTTAACATCAATTTAAGCGACACTATTCACACTCATTTCATATCGTATTCAGAAATGTACCTTGCCAGCCGCTTGGAGCGTTGCTGTCGTGGCGTGTAACAAAATTAAGTGGGAGTGTCGTGACTGTATATGATAGGCTGTTGTAGAACTGTTGCACCTACTAAGTGTTCTGCTAATGAGACGTAGTCTTTGCTTCGCATTCCCCACTATATTTTCTGTTATCAAGCTATTATCAGTAAATAAATGTATATAAAATATGTATAAATGTGACATTAGGTTTTATTATAATTTTTAGTTACGCAATAGGATGGTAAATATTTTTAATTACGTGGTATTATATATAGTTTGTGTATTATGATATCGGGCTGTGTCAAAAATGAGGGATTAAATTATTGACAAAGGTATTGTATGCCTATAAATTATATCTCTGCTCGAAATCTTGCGAAAATCTTAGATCTGTCTTTTGTTCTGAATTCCCTCAGATGAGAATTTTGTAGAAGTTTTCAGTATACTTTTTTATTTATGATACGAAATAGTTCACACAACACATCTCCACATTAATATGAGTGCCGAAGAGACGGGAATTTCCTCCGATTTCTGAGTGACGTCACTTGAAGCACAATCGCAGCATTTTTGAGTCCACACAACATGCGCGCACGGTTCCACTCTGTCACACAGCTCGACTCTCTCTCTATCTCTCTCTCTAACTTCACAGTACATATCGAATACAACCAAAGATTTAAACACAATATTGGAATAAATTGTAAAATTTCGGCCAGGGACTTTGCCGATATGTTTAGTCCCCTCAAAACAACAACAAAATGTTTGTATAGCTTATGGGACTTGACTACGGGCTCATCAGTCCCTAAACTTACAAACTACTTATGAACTAGCTAATCCTAAGGACGGCACAAATATCCATGCCCGAGGGGGGATTCGAACCCCCGACCGTAGTGGCCGTGCAGACCGTGACTGGAGCGCCTCAGTCCCCTCGGCCACCGCGGCCGGCCAACAACAACAACTTAGCCGATGGAAGCATTCGCGCACGCCCCTGCCGGCCCATAGCCCCAGGGGTGGAGAGGGGCCGGCCTGAGGCAGCCAGCAGGAAGCGGCCCAACTTTCACCTTCAGCACCGGACGCGTCTCTGCATCCTCCCGCCACGCTGCCCTGGCGAAACCAGCCTGACTGTAGGAGCGTCCAGATAAATAGCGACAACGGACGCAGGCCAGAGAAAGCCCTTATCTGCAGACACAAGAGGAGACCTTTCCAAAAAAACAGCGACGGCATCGCAGATAAAACGTGGACCCCTGCAGATGGAAAGAAGGCAAGCAAATCCCTGCAGTGCACACGTGCGTGAGTGGGAGAGAGTGTGGCCTGCAGTATTGATAAAGATGTTACACCAAAACAATGTTTCTGGACAGGGAGAAAGGCACTGATAAATGGCTTACTAGACAGGCCTAGCACACGCAGCTGCCACAAAGAACTGATTTTTTTAGAACCAAGAAGGAATGCAGAAGATAAAGACAACACACTGAAAACCTGGGAAAGACGCCAGTTCGCGAGTCTCATCTCGGCCCACAAAAAATTTCCACCGGCCACTGAGAGGCGTGGTCGTGGAAACGGTGACCATCTATTGGATAGCGTTGCAAAACCAACCCACCAATCACAGAGCAAAAGACACGCAAAAATCGAGTAGAAGATGTAGCTGGAGAGCGAAATGGGACTTGGTGAGAAATTATCCAAGAGGATGGACTTGGTCTGTCCCCGGAGAAAGTGAAGAGACAGGCAGGCAGCAGCCGCCTGGGCAGACGCGGGACTTCGAAGCCTCCGCTCGGGGGCCACGCCGCGCCGGAATATCGGATTGAGAAGGGTACAAATGTATCACGTGACACATCGAAACTGGCATTTAGCTGCATATCGTTGAATGGAAGCGTCGGCGTTCATACCAAGGAGGGTACAATATAGAGAGAGAACCTGCAGGCATCTAAATACAGCTACATATGTTCAACTCATTTCCGCGAAATAGATATTGATAGAACATCGTTCTCCTGTGTTTGAATACGAGATGGTATAGTACCTTGTATTTTCCCGTCATTTCCGGTGCGAGTTAATTCCCTGTTTGAGTGAGTTGCCTGTAATTCTATAGGATTCAGCTAATATCATTTGTAAACAGCATCTTATAGAAACACGGGAATACACTTTTGCGCTAAACATGAAGTAAATAATTAACGCTGTTCCTGCACCTGCAACATGACAACTCTAAGGGGTAATCACAACTCTTACTTTCGGCACAAGTCTCTCACACTGTTCCTTGCCACAGGCTACGCAATTTGTCAGTTCGTCCTTAGATAGCAAACAGAATTCCCTACAAAACAGCAGACAATTTTTCAACGCGCACAGACAGGAACTAATCTCCCTGGACTTAAGTCACACTAAGTTACATTTCCCAGTAGTGCACTAAACGAAACAGTATATAGCCTTGATACGGTCCAATACTGAAGGTACGCGTAACATCTAAAAATACTTCTTGTTTCTGATGCACATTGAACTTGGAAAATTTGTTAATCTTATGTGTTTTCTGAAATTTCCTTAAATTCTTGCAATGTGTTTTTTTTTTTTTTTTTTTTTTTTTTTTTTTTTTTTTTTTTTTTTTTTTTTAAATCTATTCTTCATTTTTTTCGGTTTATTTGTTTAAGTTCGAGAACAAGTACGCGTCAAAAGCACTGAGCTCAATGGTAAATAAAACCTACTTCGGCAGGTGACTTACGATTGTGGTGAGTCACGTGATACGTTACGAGTACCCTGCTCAATCCGATATTCCTGCCACCCGCCGCGCCGCACATACGCAGAGCAGGGTAGCCGCGTGCTATGCTGCAGCGACCGCCGCCAACGCCGACGCACCGCACGCGCCGATCCACCGCCTGACGGTGAGACAGGAAATTACCTTCCCCTTCAGCGTTCATATTTGAGTCGTGTCCATGCCCAGTCAAATCGGCCGTGAGAGATTGTTGTTATCAACTCTTGTAATAAATAAAACCAAATTATATGTGGTAACCCTCTGTGTAAACTGTTATGTTCTCAAATCAATGCCTTGAATCAAATGTCCCTTCCCAGCCTAGTTCCATAATTAATAATTTTACTGCAGTGTGGGGGTTATTCAGGGAGAGTTTTCATTTACCACAAAATGTAAAATTGATATTCGAAACACTCGGAAGTTAACATAACAATACAAATTACTCTAAATATTAATACGCATTATAAAACAAAGAAAACTTTCTATAATAATCATATGTTTGTGTCATGAATAAATAATTGAAAAAAAGAAGGAAGATTAATACACCTCGATACTGGGTATGCCTTCACAAGAAAGAAGGGGAAGATGGGGAGCTCATAAGTGACATGTGATTTGTGAAATCTGTGGTTGTTAAGCTGTGGCGTCGGGGCTGGGGCATCGATTGGCATCGCTGTCGCTGTCGGTGTCGGTCAGAGTCAGTGGGGCTGGGCCACTGCCGCGGCCGCGGCCGCCTCTGCCTCCCGCGCCTGCGCAGTCGCAGTCGCGCGGTGACTGGCGTGGCGGAAGCGCGCCAGCGCCAGTGTTTACGCGCGGGTTCGTCGACCCGCGGCCATGTGCGCAGGTTCGCTGCCCTGGCGCCAGCGATTCACGCCGCCTTGTTTACGCGCGGAAATAATCCAGCGCGGCCTCCAGACGACAGCCGCGCCACGCGACGGGTCGCTGCTCCCGCTCTGCGCTCTCACTGCTGCCGCGCGCGCGCGACCTCGACAATGCACGCCACCGAGCCGCCCGACCCAGTCCGCGCGACACACCAGTAATGAGTCCTGTGAAGCTGGCACCCCTTTTATGTGGAATATACATTTTTTTCAGAGTTCTGGGTAGTTCTTCTATAGTTCAAGAGTTCTCTGTACAAAATTTAAATAGCTCTGCAGAATTTCGTGAAATATCGCAGTTCTGAATAGTGGGAGAGCTGTGAAGTTGGCACCCCTTTTTTCAAAAATGTAAATTTTTTTCAGAGTTACAGACAGATATGCAATCGTTCTGGAGTTCTCTCTCTATAAAATTTAAATAGTTCTACAAAAAAATTTCGCCGAACAAATAGTAAAAGTTACCGCAAACTTTAGTTTTTTTTGTTTCTTCAAAATAATTATTTGCTACTAGCACAAACATAGTTCTGATGACAGTATAAATAGCTCTCAAAGAGTTCTACAGGAAATCCTTATGACATTTTTCTGTGCAGATTATACTTAATGAGATAAATGCAGTAATCTGGAATTCATTTTCACGTTACTGTGAAATTGGCACCATTTTTTCGAGAAATACACATTGTTTTTTGGGGTTCTGTTTACATATACTATAGTTCTAGAGTTCATGTGAATACTTCTATGTAATTGCCAAAAAAAAAAAAAATTTAAAAAAATAATTATTTTTACAATTTTGAATATCTGATAAGCTGTCTTATTTGTGTCCCTTATCGAAAAAGTATATATTTTTCTTAGGTCTTGACATATTCTATCCACGCAAATTCAATTTGTTGTTTTTACGTCTGAGTAATTACTGCTTATCGTAAACAAGAACTATTGCACATCTCCCTAGAACTCTGGAAAAAATCTAACTTTTTGGAGAAAAAAAAAAAAAAATAAAGGGGGGTGCCAACTTCATAGGACTCCATTAATGCCACAGTGGGGGATTTTTTTTCGCACATTTGTGGAAAAATATTTTTCGTGTCGAACGTTTGGGAAAAGAGAAGGCTTGGGGAAAGTTTTTGGGGAACAAAATATCGCTGCTGACAAAAGTGGGGAACTTCTTTATCTACACATGGGTGTAGCCTTAAAGCTTGACATCTCCGCTCCATGAAGGACTGAATTTCTTTTTATTCTTCTGCATAATTTTTTTGTCGATATCGCGTGGCTCAGTGGCTGGCCGGTGGGGCACAACCCGGTAGGCCCCAACGGCCAGCCATTCACATAATAAGAACAAGTCTTCTGGTCCGGACTGTATTCCCATTAGATTTCTATCTCTGCTGAAGCGATAGCTCGTTACTTAACAGCTATATACAACTACTCTCTCAAAGAAGCTCCTATACCAAAAGATGGGAAAGTTGCACAGGTCATACGAATATTCAAGGAAGGCAGTAGGAGTAACCCACTAAACTACAGGCCTATTTCATTGACGTCAACTTGCAGCAGGACTTTGGAACATATCCTGTATTCAAATATTACGAATTATCTCGAATAGCATGCTCTCTTGACCCAAGGTCAACACGGATTTAGAGAATATCGTTCATGCGACACACAACTAGCTCTTTGCTCACACCAATTGATGAGTGCTGTCGACAAGGGATCTCAAACTGATTCAGCATTTCTTGATTTCGAGAAGGCTTTTGACACCGTTTTAACCAAATTGCGTGGTTATGGTATATCGCCCCAAATTTGGAACTGGATAGGGGATTTCCTGTCAGAGAGAACATGGTTTGTAGTAATCGATGGTAAGGCATCGACTAAAACAGAAGTGATATCGGGCGTTCCACAGGGTAGTGTTATTGGTCCTCTGCTGTTCCTTATTTACATAAACGATTTAGGCGAAAATCTAAGTAGCTCTCTTAGGTAGTTTGCAGATGACGCCTTCATTTACCGCCTAGTAAAATCATCTGAAGATCAAAGCCAACTGCAGAACGATCTGAATAAGATATGGTGTAAAAATTGGCAATTGACTCTAAATAATGAGAAGTGTGAAGTCGTTCACATGAGTACGAAAAGAAAACCGTTAAACTTTGATTACAAGATAAATCAATCAAAAGTGAAGGCCGAAAACTCAGAAAGCTTCTTGTTGTAAGGTTTTTTTTTTAAGTGAAAGTGAAAGCTTGATGAAAGTTTGTTAACAGAAAGTTTCCTATTCTTATTACGTCTTTCTGTTTAAAGCAAGAAGTTTCTCTAATCAAATGTGCGCAACGGATTTAACATACAAAATTAGGCCCTTTAAGTAAAACAATCTGTTCTTCTGTGAACATTATTTCTGACAGTCAGATTCAGTGGCATGTAAGGACTGATTACTTTACTGGTACGAGAACATTTACATTTAAAAGGAAACCTTTTTCTCAAAAAAATTCAACACTTACCACACAACAAACTCAAAAATGCCGCAATCAGGAAAATGACGAGGTTGAGCTGAAATAAGAAAAATTAGTAATCATTAAGGTATTTATTGAATTAAAGAAACATACTTTTGTTGAGTCTTCACTATAACACAATGGTTTTATACAATTCCGTTCCATACAAATATTCTCTTCCTCTTGACACAGTATCCACTATCCAATATAATACGTTCGTATTCATAAATATAGAGTGAAATAAATCAAACTCAATGCAATCATTGCTGACAAATTCAACCTTAGTACACAACACAGTTGCCATACGTCTGTCAGCTAGCCTAGCCCACAATCGACTCTTCTGCTCAACAGCTCACTCTCTACTACTCGCCTCAGCAGTCAAAGAAGCTGCTGTAATGCAGATGATACATCGCAGTTGCAAAGACATAATGTGCAGTAGTTACAAACATGGACTGAGATTATTGATCATGGATGACTTTCACATACAAAATAAAGCTATAAGGCGGATACACGTTCAGATTCACAAAAATAAAGCTAAAAATCCATGAATAATGAACTTCAGACTATCGCTGCCTACTTTCAACTCCACAAAATACCTAGGAATTACTATTACTTCAGACTTAAACTGGAAAGAACACGTAGATAATGTCGTGTGAAAGGCGAACCAGAGACTGCGTTTTATTGGCAGAACCATTAAAAGATGTAACAGAACTACAAAAGAAACTGCATACACTACGCTTGTCCGTCCATTTTTGGAGTATTGCTGCCCAGTGTGGGATCCTTATCAGGTGGGTTTGACGGAGGACATCGAAAGAGTTCAAAGAAGAGCAGCTCTTTTTGTATTGTCACGATACAGGGAAGACAACGTTACGGAAATTATACAGGATCTGGGATGGGAATCATTAGAACAACGGCTCTTATCGCTGCGGCGTGGGCTACTTACGAAACTCCAATCGCCAACATTCTCCTTCGAATGCAAAAATATATTGTAGACTCCCACTTACATAGGTAGAAATGACCATCAGAATAAAATACGAGAAATCAGAGCTAGAACGGAGAGATTTAGGTGTTCTTTCTTCCCGCGGGCTATTCGAGAGTGGAATGGGAGATAAATAGTATAATGGTGGTTCGATGAACCCTCTTCCAGGCACTTAATGTGATTTGCAGAGTATCCCATGTAGATGTAGATGTAGTTGTTTTGATGTGATGTACCGTTATTTTTCCCTTATTCTCATATTCTCTACGAGACACAGCAGATATAGTCCGTTATTTTTATTTCTGACTGATTTCCTAAGCTGTTCATTATTGTCAAAAAAAGTTATCTTACAATCATAATTTACTATGAGTTCATCTTGAGTATGCGATTAATAGAATTTCTAGCGAGGTGTTCATCACATCGCGAAATAGAAAATTTCTTCATTTTTCAAATAAGTTGGAGGGAAGTAGCAAAGAAACCCTTGTTTGTGTGCAGTTCGCCGTATCTGCAAGAAGCACATACTATGCGAATTCTATTGACGATTATCGAACAGGATAAAGAGAAATCGTAACATCTATAGCACTGGCATTGTATTTCGGCGATAACAAAGAATTAGAAATTAATTATGCTATGGATATGTTCTTGAAATTTGTCAATAGTACGGCATTAGGGTTGGCTTACTGGAAGAAGTTTATATTGTTCCCAGTAGAACTTCATGGTTGGACTCGAATATGCTCTGTAGATCGATATGGCCTGCAGAGGGCTAACAGTAAAATGAAAACGAAAGAGATGAAAAAAAAGTTAATAATCTTTTAATTATTATGAAAAAAATCCCTATAATTGTAAACAGATTTATCCCACTGTTAGGCAAGACGTTCAGTGCCTTGCCGCGAGGGAGTAGCCGCGTGGCCTGGAGCGCCACGTTACGGATCGCACGGCCTCCTGCGTCGGGGGTTCGAGTCCTCCGTCGGGCATTGTTGTGTGATTTGTCCTTTGGTTAGTTTAAGTAGTTTGTAAGCCTAGGGGACTGATAATCACGTAGTTTGGTCCCATAGAATTATTAACATTTGAACATTTTCTTTAATTTTTTTTTTTTTTTTTTTTTTTTTTTTTTTTTTTTTTTTTTTTTTTTTTTTTTTTTTTTTATTTTGCTCAGTGCCTTCATGGAGAAAAGTTTTCATTTGCTTTCGGAACCATGAATGTATCCAGGAGTGCATCTGTTCGTTCGAAGCAAATCGAGAGCCATCGGTGTCTATTTTGAGTTTATTATAAAGATCACAGTGTGCCTTGGTTGCACCATGGTAGAGTGCCAGACTGTGAATCCGAAGGTCGCGTGTTCGATCCCCGCTAGATCCTAGCATTTTGAACTGTCACTTTCTATTTCTTACACCTCTGGAAGTATTGCTCATGTGAGAAACACCGAGTAGCACCGTGGTTCGGAACTCACGTTAAACTGGAGGTCCCCCTATAACTGGCTGGGTAAGTCAGTTCCAACGTCAGAGTAAGGCAACGACATACCACCTCCAAACAGGACCATGGCTAGTAAAGCACGTGGTGTTCAAACCAATCTTCGGATTGTTGACTGCTTTACCCATATTAAAAAAAAACACGTCGTCTTTTACGATGTTCCTTTGTTGAAAAACCCCTCCCGAAACCAAATTCTGGCTACGCATATATATCTTCTTTTGGTATTTCAGTTCCTACAGCATATACCTCATATTCTGGATATTTTCTCTCTCTCCCTCCCTCTCTTTCTCTCACTCCAAATCAGTCGATACACTTTCCCTTTCTGTCGCCTTCACATCGATGGCTACAAGATATCAACAACAGAGTGACACGTTGACATGTTGTAACTTAGCTATACTGTTAGCGTCTTATGCTATTATCAAAAGCCAATTAGCAGTAATTTATATTTTTGAATTACATATTTTCTACACTCAAGAAAACCAATTACTAACTGTAATATCATGTCTCAGGTTCTCAAAGTTGAATATCTTAAGGTATTATCTACGCAACGTACTTAGCTGCTGAACTACCTGTCAGTTTCAGTTTCTGCAGAGCGGTAAAATGATCTAGACAGACAGAGAGAGAGAGAGAGAGAGAGAGAGAGAGAGAGAGAGAGAGAGAGAGAGAGAGAAAATTTTTCATAGTAACTTTTGAGAGATTACGTGATTACTATGACTGTATTAACTTGGAATTTAGTATCAAAGACGTGATTGGTGATATTGACTATATTTTGTATTGGTATATATTTACAATATTCATAATGTGTTTACATACTGCTATTGTAAACTCTCTCATGTGTATCTCTAGTTACTATACCATATAATGGTAAATCAGTGAAATAATTAGGGAAAAAACGACGGAAGCAAATGTGGTGTCACTAGAGTATGATGATTTTTAAAACTTTATGTGGTGTCGCACAAGTCTGAAGTGCGCGCCACGTACTTTCGCCGCGCGCCGCCATGCACGCACGGCGCGGCGTTCTTACGACGTCGGCCACGAGCGCCCTCTGCTGCAACTCCGCTCGTGGCGACGACTGCTGCATCGTCCACTTGGGAATCAGATAGGCACCAGTTAAGACTTGGCTATCGGATAGGCATTAGGAATCATCAGTAGGCATGTAACAACATTCTACTAGTCTGCTGCTCTCCAAATTAAGAATTGTACCATTTCTATGCAATATATATCTTATTGTAATGGAGTCTAGTGTTTCTAGTTTCTGCTGTCCCACTGGCTAGTCACCTCCGTACCTGCACACGCGTGCATCCTATTTTCCTGTGTCGGTCTCTCTCTACTCGGCCACCGACACCGAGGTCAACCGGCGGAATCGAGACACAAAACTTTACATAATAAAATTATATGTACTATAATTTTTGGATATGTTCGAGATGTTTCTAAAGCTTAAAGGATTTAACTGCGGGGTTATCAGTCCCTAAACTTACAACTGTGCCGAAACTGAGATGGAAAGGCAAGGTAGCAGGAGATCCACGGGAGAAAGGATGGCTCAGAGAAGAAGCAGTGGATAGACATTTATTGAAGAGAAGGATCCGGCAAAGCAACGCCGACCCCACATGACGTGTGCAAAAGCCGAGATGATGGTGATGATTAATATTTTTTTGCGCCCAGTGGAGTAGCCGCCCCTGCCATTGACACGGTTCTATATCCAGAGCTGCCACGCCGGCGGTCCCGAGTCCCCCGCGCGCGCGGCCGTTGACCGTGAAGCAAAAAGCGCAGGCAGCCACCGCCACGTATCCAGTTCTCTGCCGTTGGCGGACACGGCGCTTCGTAATCAGCTGGCAACACGGGTCAGACGTCACGCGCTTCTCGCAAACGCCGCCCCCACCACTGCCCCCCTCCCCTCCCCTCCTCCACGCGCCACCCATTCCTCGGAGCGGGCGTCACCGCGGTGTCTGCGGCTCAGTCAGCTGTGCCGGGGTCGACGACTGCTTAATTTTCAAGGACGGAAGCCGCGCCGGTTCTTTGCCCAGAACCGCGGGTGTCACAATGACGACGCGAGAGCATCGCCCGGCGCCGCCGAAACTGCTGTCGCCAGCGGATGCGAATCCATTGTTATTTTTCGTACGTGTTTCTTTTGTGCATTCCGAAACCGTCGCAAGAAACGAGAGCAAAAGTTATCAAATGAAGTGCAATGGTAGTTCATATTTCTGACAATGCATCAATTCCTGGGAGTCGATCTATTTTTTTTTTTTTTTTTTTTTTTTTTTTTTCTTTCCCTAGCTTAATTCCCGCTGCTTCGCACGCGTAGACTGGATGCTTGTTTCTACTTCGAAATATAAATTTTCATAGATTTGGCTTCAAAAATGCTTTCCTTATCGAGTATATTGATACACATTCGTAGACTTTTAAAAAGCATATGATTCAGTGGACAGGCAAACACTGATCCAAATTTTAAAGGAGATGAAATTAGATAGAAAATCCAGTGAACTAGAGGGCTAAAGTTATCAAGTATTTTTCGAATGTCAGCAGTAGATCGTTTTATTTTTTCACGAAATGCACTGTAATTAAATGACCAGCAGCGAGGCGTTTATTATATTTTTCTTACTGATTGCGCTACCGGTTTCAAGCTTTGCTCATTTTCAATCAGTACCTATGAACATCTACATCTACATAAATACCCCACAAGTCACATTGAAGTGTATGGCAGAGGGTTCATCGAACCGCTCTTATAATATTTCTCTACAGTTCCATTCTGTAATAGCTCGCGGGAAAAGGAATACCTAAATCTTTCAGTTTTCGATCAGATTGCTCCTATTTTATTCTGATGATCATGTCTCCCTATGTAGGTGGTTGCTAACGAAATCGCATTCGGCAGAGAAATTTGGCGAAAGAAATTTCACAAATAGATCTCATCGCAACGAATAACGCCTTTCTTTTAATGATTTCCACCCCTACTCGTGCATCATTTCCGTGACACTCTCCCCCCATATTGCGATAATACAAAACGGGCTTCCCTTCTCTGAATTTCCTCTAAATCGTCCGTCCCACTAGGTGGGGATCCCACAATGCATAGCAATCCTCCAAAGTAGGACGCACATGTGTGTATAGGCAGTTTCTTTAGTGGAACTGTTGCATCGCCTGTTTTACAAATGGAACGTAGTCTTTGTTCCCTACTATAGTTTCTATAATCAAGCTGTTATCAGTGAATCTATAAAATAAAAGGTAAAAATGTGATATTAGATCTTATTATAGTTCTTGCTTACGCAATGGATAGTAAATACTATTAATTACGTGAAATTATATATGGTTTGTGTATTATAACATCGGTTTGTGTCAGAGATGATGGTTTAAATTATTGACAAAGACCACTGATCTCTATCCTACCTGGACGTTTAACTTCAGTTGTCTGAGCGTGCCAGCCATAGATATTCCTATTTAATTTTTTGCCTAATTCAAATATGGCAGCTACGAAATGTTACTAGAGTACATAATGTAAATATGTCTCCATTCGGTTCCCATAGCAGCATATTATATCGCATATTGACATTACGTTCAGAACAAGAAGTAATCAAGCAATTCCTCTCACGTACAGACTGGTGGAAATTCGTTTGCCAAATTTAAAGATGGCGGCCAACGCAGTATCGTCTGGAAAACATATGAATGTGCAGGCACGCTGCAGTTCTATGCTCAGAGACCAGAGTTATATATCCAGTTTGTATAGAGATCACTGACAAAGACATTGTACGGCTTTAAATTTTATCTTTGCTCCAAATAGATTTGTAACTTACGAAAAACTTAGGCCTGTCTTTTGTTCTGAATCCTCTACGATCGATAAGAATTTTGTAGATGTTTTCACTATACTTTTTATTTCTGAGTTTTGTTTATACATTAGGATCTTCGTTTCATTACCAGCCAGTTCAGCCTTTAGTTCTTGTGACACACTCTTGGAAGACGAATAAATCTAAGACATATCCTATTGCCCTACTGTTCCTCTTTTTACTGGCCCAATGACGAACCCATACAATCCAGAAATATTTTTTGTCCCCAGTGTCTCCGCAGAAGCTACTACACACATTCTTCGTAGTAGCAAAGTGTTCAGTATAGTATAGATTGAAATGATATGAACTCTGTTCAAAATATCGGACAATCATATGAGGACTGCAGTATGATCTCACAGGAGACTGCAGACCACAGAATGTTCAATGGCATTCCTGCCGTGGCAAAACTAGTTGTCTGGTAAATATCATCTCCTGATATTTTTGAAGTTTTCGTTGTATTAATTTATACGGGCATTTCGAATAATCTCTGTTTACGCTTTTGGAACTGTCCCTAAAACCTCTGCGAGGATATTTCCAGCACTCAGTTCACAATATTTCTCGAAATGCTTTGCCTCGCAAACCATTATCCATATGCGACTCATATATTTTTATTCCATAAACAAGGTCACACTTTGCATAAGCCCCGAAGATGTGTAATTATATTGGTTAACCACTTATTGGATATTTATTTGCAACAAGAAAATGAATACGCATTGAAATAGGATACTTCACGAATCTGTGACGAAATTCTGGTCTTTCGAAACACAGCCGCGTGGTACTTAATGGTATCACAGCTACGTCACCGCAACGGAATGCTCACATATGCATTTTCACTTTCACTGCAGTATGAAACGATATGCGGCGTCAGTTTAATAGCGCGTGTGAATGTGATTTTACTCATGGTGTATTCTGTAATGCATATGGTCGCTTGATGCCGAGTCGGAATACAATCGTATGCTAATCTCTAAACTGCACGAAGAAGACAAAGACTCAGTAAAGAGACACTTCTTCGCATAATAATAAGACACTTTTGATGCAACCCTTTCTGCCTGTAGGCCCATGTGTCGTTGAACGGTGCAGCTGGCGGGCCGAATGTGTAAGCAAGCTGGCGACAATTTTATCGTGTTGCCTGCCATTGTGTTGCGGTTGCTGAGGAAGCCATCGCAGACTCGAATAACGGCGGTATTCTTTCAATCACAGCTAATGGAGGAATGTCTGGAAACGAAGGCAACGTTAATGCAACAAAAAATTACCATCGAATGTAAATAGGAAATCGTGACACGTGATGTAAAAGTCAGATGGTGTCTTATAGGGAAGAAGTAATGATACAGTTTGTGACAAAGATACAGGGGTCAAATCACAATCAGAAGTATCACGCAAAAAGTGAAAAAACGTTGGTACATAATTGATGGTGGTGTGTGGTAGAAGCAAGATCGGATAACAAGATCCCTCTTTTGCCAAAGGTACCTTGTTGAATAATGAGGCAATTTTTTTTGTCAGTGTTAAAGTCGACTGACACAACCAAGAAGTCACACTGGATGGGCGCAGGATCCATTCCTCCCGCGGTCAGAAAAATAGGACTGAATCCTCCCGAGCCTGCAAGGGTGTGGAAAAGGACGGGACTGAATCCTCCCATAACCTGTTTAAGCAGGTAGTCGGTGGCGGCCCGAGACAAGAGTGTGTGGCCAGACCTTTATGGATATTCCAGGCAAGCAAAGCTATCTAGCATATGTTCCAGTGTATGTTCCTACATTGTACAGTAAAGTAAGAGTGAGAATTAAGCCCCAGTTAACTTTAGAGTCAGAGTAAACGTACAGTAATATCACTTTGGTTCTTACAATCTAAAGATTGCGTTTTACTCGCAATTGATAAATCCGTGCAACATTTTCCGCAGTTGGTATACAAGTTTATTTGATACAGCGTCGAATTATAAACAGAGGACAATGCAGGCAATTTTTTTTTTGCTGAGGAAGAAGAAATTCTGCTTTCAACGGGAGGGCGGGACATGAGTCTCATTGAACTGGCATGACTTAACGTGAATAGCAGCAAGTTATGAACATCTGTAGTTTCTAATAAAACTTGCCTTAATAGGAAATCGGAAAATAGGAAATACTCCAGAAAGACTTTCACGGATATTGTGTGTATTGTGAGCAATACTCTTAAATGTGGTGCTAGGGCATAGTAGGTAAGCGAACAGAATGCTGTTTTTGCGACTCGGTTTCGATTTCCACCAGAAGCCTAATTTCATTTATTAAATTTCTTGCAATATTAAACCTTTAATTATAAAATTATAAAAATATTATCTTCAAATTTGGAGGTAATAAGTAGAAGAAGGTAACACGAGAAAAAAATCCATTAATCAACGCCAAAACGTGGAAGAGATATAAGAAAGCATGAGGCTGTTATCTGCCGTGGACTGAGGTGACAAGTAAGGCCGGAAACGGCTTGGGGCGGGGGTGGGGGCTGTGGGCTGGTACATGCAGGAGGCGTCCCTGTGCTAGAGTAGTTCGGGAGGATTCAGTCCTGTCCCCTGTTCGCCTACCTGCCGTTGGGAGGATTCCGTCCTGTGCCCCACTGTATAGAACCTTCAAAGGTACGTGGTGACATAAAGGTACGGTGTGGAATATGGGGTACCCGTATAATTGGAGCCACTTTCATTGACTAGCACCTAATTGTTCAAATCTGCCTGGAAGTGCTGAAAGAAGTGGTGTTTGCTTTAGTTCTGAATGATTGTGGCAGCTTTCCCCCTTACTTTCAACGGGATGGGGGCTCCATCAAAATGCGGAGCAGTTGTTCGTCAGTCGTTAAATGTTCAATCTCCTTTGTATTGGCCGATGTGGTTCTATGGAAAGGCCACCCAGATCACGTGATCTCACACCAGTTGACTTTTTTTTATCCGTGGAGCCATTTCAAATAAATCATATATGCAGAGAAAATAAGACACAGACGCCATGTTGGACAATGCATTGAAGAAGAGAGGCCAACTCACCCATGCCTTACACGCATATTAAGGATTGCCAGTTACTGCAGGGTTTTTGAAATAAACGGGTGTACTAATTCAGAAAATGAAAATGCTTTATGATAGCTGCTGCAATTGGTTACTCTGATTGGTTCAAAACAACTAAAGGTGTTCAGAAAGGTAGTGTCCTCTCACCGTTACTTTTGAACATTGACATGGACGCATTTCTTAAAGGAATGAAGCAGAACAACAACAAAGTCATCAAAGATTTTGCATTTGCAGATGTTGTAATCTAGGGGTAATACAGACAAAGAAGTTCAGGAGAGCTGACCACCTGCAATGATCATCTCAAAGCACATGGGTTAACAATAAATTAATTAAAAACGGTTGCAATCCCAATTAAAAGACAGAACAACAAAGGAAAAGGAAAACTGGACGATACACAGCTAGAAACAGTAGACCAGTACAACTATCTTGAATGCATCATTTCAAGCAATATATCAAAAACCGAATTAAAAATCAGCTCAGTTCTTCCACCAAACTCGAGTGGAAGACTCTGCAGGAGAGACGATCTGTCGCTCGGTACGGGCTTTTGTCGAAGTTTCGAGAACATACCTTTACCGAGGAGTCTAGCAGTATATTGTTCCCTCCTCGCGAAGAGATCATGAAGATAAAATCAGACAGATTAGAGACCACACAGAGGCATACCGACAATCTTTCCGGATGGCTTGCGGACTATACATGTTGATGTAGATATAGATGTGATTGGTAGTAGACCATTAGGAAGACCAAGGAAGAGATGGCTGGACCAAGTGCAGGAGGACATGGGAACAAGATGAGTCAGCTGAGATGTAGTCGTGGGAGAAGAATGGTACATGGACGGACGCCAATTGAGAGCGCTTGTAAACCAGACCCGAGCAACTGGAGTGGTAAACCGATGAGAAAGATGATGCTGATACTGACTGCGACATTTTTACCCACCTCGTGTGCCCTACTGACTAAAGTGGTTCAGTGCCGGTCATGAAAGTATTAAGAATGAGAGAGTACGATTTGGAGAGCGCGGCCGGGTCGGTCAGGAGCAGTGGTAGCTAGGTCAGAGCCGGCGGGGCGGCGTTGCGTACGGCGGGAGGCACGCGCCGAGGGCTTTGACCAGGCGCGCGGCCTTCTGATGTAAGAGGGCGCGGCGGTGGGGGCGGCCGGCCGCACCGGAGACCGGATCCGGCGCTGCCGCTGGCGAAACCCGAGCCCCGACACTCGCTGGCTGGGGGGGGGGGGGAGTGACAGTGGTGGTGGGGGGAGGGGTAGGGGGAGGGGGAGGGGAGGGCCAGGTGGGCCACGCTGCGGCCTTGCGCCCGTTAAGAGCGGCCAGGGGCCGTCGACCCGGCGCGAGGCGAGGCAGACGCCGCCACCACCTGCACAAGCCCACGCCGCTCGCACTTTTGCTTTCGACACTGGCCGCGATTTCACTAGTGAAACCGACACCCCTCCAGTCGCTGCCACGCGTAGGCGCAGCCAGGATGTAATTTCGGGAGGGGTTTTCAATGAATGAACACTGTAATACGCATAGATTACATTAGTTTTTCGCTCCATGTTGCGGAGATCCTCGTGCATGAGGAACATGTCAAGAAACAAAATTTACAAATTGAATATTAGATAATAATAATAATATAAATACAGATGCATACATTTGAAGCTATTTTTTCTTTTTTTTTTAGCTTATAATATAATTAAAAAAAAGCTTCAAATGTATGCAAGTGTATTTATATCATTAGTATTATCTATTACTCAAATTGTATTTTTTTTTATTTTTTTTATTTTATTTATTTTATTTATTTATTTATTTTAGCTTAAAAAGGTAAAGCAGTCAACAATCCGAAGATTGGTTTGAACACCACAGTGCTTTACTAGGCATGGTCCTTTTTGGAGGTGGTATGCCGTTGCCTTCCTCCGACCTGGCTTACCCAGTCAGATATAGGGGGACCTACAGTTTAATGTGGGTTCCGAACCACGGTGCTACTCGGTATTTTTCTCATGAGCAATACTGCCAGAGGTGAAAGAAGTGGAAAGGGACGGATAAAAATCCCAGGAGCTGGCGGGGATCGAACCCGCGACCTTTAGACTTGTAGTCTGGCAACCGACCTTATAATATAATAATGAGTGCCAGACTACAAATCCAAAGGTCGCGGGTTCGATCCCCGCCAGCTCCTAGGATTTTTATCCGTCACTTTCCACTTCTTTTACCTCTGGCAGTATTGCTCATGTGAAAAATGGCGAGTAGCATCGTGGTTCGGAACCCACGTTAAACTGTAGGTCTCCCTATAACTGGCTGGATAAGTCAGTTCGAAGGTCGGAGTAAGGCAACAGCATACCACCTCCGAACTGGACCATGCCTAGAAAAGCACTGTGGTGTTCAAACCAATCTTCGGATTGTTGACCGCTTTACCTTTTTTTAATATAGTAATAGTAATATAGTATGAGTCCGTGCATCATTTGGTAAAATTTAGAAATTCACTAATGGAGTAGAAGGAGTTGGCCACTAGAAAGTCCTTTAGGTTCCTCTTAAACTGATCTTTATTTGTAGCTAAATTTTTTATACTTGATGGTAAATTATTGAAAATTTGTCATCCTGAGTAGTGGAATCTGAAGACCTTTGACACCAAAATATTATACCATATGACATTAGGGAATGAAAGTAAGCAAAGTATGCAAACTTTGTTATTTTTATGTCTCCTATATCCGACTACACATACTGAAAATACAGATTTGTTGAGTCGTTTCTGCAGTTCTGTGGTGTGCTCCTCCCAACTAAATTTATTATCAAGCTGTAATCCCAGGAATTTAATACTGCCAACCTCTTCTATCTGCTCTTCTTCATACTTAATGCATATGCTGACAGGAAAGCTCTTACATGTTCTGAACTGCATGTAGTGAGTCTTTTCAAAGTTTAATGTCAATGAGTTGGCTTTAAACCATTTATTAATGTTCATGAAAATATCATTAGCAGACCTCTCTATAACTATGCTTTTATTGCAATACTTGTATCATTTGCAAACAAAACGAATTCTGCTTCTGGTAGTGTAACTGATGAGAGGTCATTAATGTACACAAGAAAAACTAATGTCCCTAAATGGATCCTTGTGGGACACCACATGTAATTTCTTCCCAATCCGATGATGGCTGTTGCCTTAATTCACTAGTCACTTGCACTGACATCCTTTGTCTCCTGTTAGTGAGGTACGACTTGAACCATTTTGCAGTTTTTCCCGTGACCCCATAGAATTTTATTTTACTTAAAAGGATGTTATGGTTCACACAATCAAATGCCTTTGACAAATCACAGAAAATACCTGATGCTTGCAATTTATTATCTAACGAAATAAGTACATTCTCACTGTAATTGTAAATAGCCTTCTCAATATCAGAACCTTTCAGAAATCCAAACTGTGTTCTAGACAATATGCAATTTGAAGTTAAGTGGTTGAGAAGCTGCTCGTACATTACCTTTTCTAGAATTTTTGAGACTGCTGGCAAAAGTGAAATGGGTCTGTAGTTTGTAGATTCAATAGAACTGCAAACGGCACTGATACTGTATGTATTATGTTTTATGGTTATGGAATATTCCGTCAGTACTTGGAGGAACAAAGACATATTAAAACTTCAATACGTAGTGAATATAATAAATATAGTATGCAGCCTTGGTCGTTTTTTATTAATGTTTTGGCAGATCGATTTCGATCACATAATGTGATCGGCCTCAATGCACCACACATCATAATATCAGCTATGCATAATCGTCTGCCATATTAGTTTAATGTAACACATTTTTTTAATATATCAATGTAGTGTCCAACCATGCAATTTTTTTTTCATAATAAAATCTGTTACATTCAGCTAATATGGCATATGATTATGCTGATATTACGATGACTGGTGCATTGAGGATGATCAGTATGTGATCGAAATCGATCTGCAAAAACATTAATAAAAATGACCAATGCTGCATACTATATTTATTATATTCATTATTTTGCAGTCGCTGAGCACACCGTTGCAAAAAATGGAATCAAGCCTCAATTAAATACGTAGTATTGTTCCACAATATTTTTTTATTTGTTTGTTATTAGCAGTTTTCAGCTTCTTAGGCCATATTCAGATAACTTCGTACTAAACAGACAGTTCACACGTAACATTGAGGTTACATATACAAAGATGGTTTTTCAAAGATATGTGAATCTGCAAATTTCTTATGTCTATGAATCAATACTACAGAACAAGCGTACTACAAAACAAATGGATTTTAAATGAACACATCTTAGGCTTCTTCTTCTTTGGGTAGCTCTGTCCTCAGACAGGTTTCAGCTGGACGTCCTCCACTTCGCTCCGTTCTGGGTATCCTCCTTAATTTGCCTGTAGTTTCTTCCTTTCTTCCGGTCAGTCAACATTCCAGATCTTCTCCTTCCTCTCCCTCTTCTTCCTTCTACTTTCCCTTCCATTATTCTTAGCAGCAGACAATTCCTACATAATACATGCCCCAACCAAGATGTTTTCCTCTTCTGGATTGTCCTAATGAAGGTCCTTTCCTCTCCTACCCTGCGCAACACCTCCTCATTTTTCATTTTGTCGGTCCACTTTTTGTCCATTCTTCTCCCTAGCCACATTTCAAAACTCACTAAATATGTTTGTTCTTTCTGTTTGTTTGTCCACGTTTCAGATCCACATGACACCACGCTCCACACAAAACATTTGGCGAACCTCTTCCTTAGAGTAATGGGAATACTTTTGGTTGTTAGCAAATGTTTTACTTTCCTGAAAGCTTTCTTTCCCATTGATTTTCTTCGCCTTACTTCCTCTGTGCAACTTCCACTGGATTTTATCATGCTTCCCAAATATTGAAACGATTGCACCTGTTCCAATACTCTTCCCTCTAATGATATTTTGATTGTGTCGTCTTCTTTTCCAATTTTCATGACTTTGGTCTTATCAATATTTAATCGCATTTCAAAATCTTTACCCCCGCTTACAATATTTCCCACCATTTCCTGGCGAGATTCTTCTGTTTCTGCTGAGACTATCATATCATCTGCATATTTTATAGTTTTTATTTTTTTCTCTTCCCACTACAAGTTCTTTTGCTTCTTCCAAGGCGTCATCAATTAGCTTTTCAGCATATATATTGAAAAGTGCTGGTGACATCAACAACCCTGTCTCACACCTCTTCCGATACTGACTTCTTCAGTTTCATCTTCTTCTACTCGAACTACCACTTTCTGTCCAACATAAAGTTGTTTTATTAATCTTCTATCTTTCCAATCTATACCAGCATACTCCAGTTGAGTTTGTCAAACGCCTTTTCCCAGTCAACAAAACAGACATATATTTCCCTATTCAATTCTATAAAGCTCTCTGTCAACATCCTAAGGCTACAATGGTATTAAAATATTGAAACTGTGGGACTGTATAAGAAAGTATCGTCATCAGGTGGTGGTAGAAACAAAATGTGGATTTGTTATGAATAAGTATCAATAACACAGAACGTGCATAATATAAAACACAAAGGGGTCCGAATGGGTACATCTTACATCTCTTAAGGTTACAAATATTATAAATGTCCAGGTGAGTGGTGGGTGATTGTACAAGCAAACTATAAATCTCAGAGAAACATTGAAGGGTGGAGGGGAGGAATTATGGCAAGGGGAAAGGGAAGTATATGGAGTATACTATAACATACCAATACTCCATGTACCTTTCTTTCCCCTTGCCATAACTCCTCCCCCGCCCTTAAATGTTTCTCTAAGATTTACAATTTGCTTGTAACAAATACCATGTAATTTGTTTTCAAACTGTCACTTATTTTTCTTAGCTACTTAGTCAAGAATTAATAATTTTGGACCACTTCTTAATATACCTTCCAACAACGTTTATATTTTGCTTATCTATGTGATTTTTTGATGCACACGTCGTAAAATATTAGGCTTACCGTTTGTTTATAGCAACGTTTGTAACTGATGATGGCGTAACAGCCGAAAACTAGTTTCTACTAAACAATAAATATTGTGGAATATTGCAACATTGTCGTGTTTTTATTAATGATCGTGTATCAAATATTCTACCAAGAACCAACGGAACATTCTACCAACGAAATTGACTACTGTTCACTTTTCCTTTCATTTTGTTCCCTCTTTATAATTGCGGGGGAGCTCGGTGCGTTAAAGCTAGCACTGATATAAGAAAAAAGGACTGTTTTACTTAAACCAAATGACATAAACAACTCTGTATGAGATATATTAAGGTTTTTGGGAGTACATATACAGTTGTATCACGATTAATGTTACAGATTTCTATGGAAATCAAAGAGCTTGAGAAAAGATATTCATTTCGCAGTGTAAAAATGAGTTAAGTGGTCGTACCATCGTAGGATACCATTTCCGGATAGGGAGTACCTATGTAAATCCTGATGTACCATGTCCTCATTACACCACCTAAAAGTGTGTAACATTGAGTAACACCCTGTAGGTGAGCAGCTGAGCTGGAAAATCCAATGTCTACAATTAATAAAGCAGTAACTAGCAGTACGCATCATTACTGATAAAGGTGATTTAAAAATAAATCTATTAGTTTATTCGCAATATCTGTATCGAGCAATGCGATATGGAAACTTTTTTCCGGCAAACTCACTTTATAAGATAGTATTTTCAGAAGACAGAAACGTGTTACAACAATTACATTTGTGACAGCTCTAGACTTTCCTATAACGATTTCTTCAAAAACGTTGATGTTTTGACAACAGCTTCACATTACTACAAATGACGTTATTAATATTTATTTATTTGAATAATATAATAACTGTAGCAGTCTAGAGATCGTAATATGATATGTATTTTATTATGATGAGTATGTCATATTGCGATCTAGATTGCTTCAATTATCACATTATTCAGGATTTTTTTGATCCCTGTTTGTTTTCCACGGGAATGATGTTCCATAAAGTATTTAATTTTTTCTGGTGAAACAGTGACAAGCACGGAACGAACTAGAACCACTGTACAGGCAGCAAGGAGTCATGTGCGTGGGTACACATGTATTTTTCAACGTGACTACAAATAGCACTGTAATACAATATTATTAGTAATACTTCGTACTTTTACACTTCAATAAAAAGTACATTTTTAGTTTCTTTCCACAGATCAGTGCGTGGGATCCATTCAGTACGATTAATTATAGAGTCGTCGAAGAGTGAGGTTGCTTGGTGAGGTTGCTAATTCACGAAGGCACAACAAATTAGTCGCTGCCAGACCAAGCCGCAATAGAGCGACATCGAAAGAAGACACAAGAAGTTTGCTACGCCACCGCCATCGAGTGCCGCACACTGTCAGTGCATGAGTTATTATATTGCTGTTTCTCTCAGTTTATAATATTAGCCCTTAGATCAAAACAGTTACGTCACAGTATGTAGCAGCCGTACAGTTGCATTTCTAATTCGAAGATTCATATCAGAACAGCACTCTGATAGACCCTTAGGAGCGTAGCTTGATTCTGCAGTGATTTGGTCAGACAGACAAAGACATTTCTCTGTGAATAGTCTATTACAGAGTCAGAATTGATCTATAATTATGCGTTACAATTACGATTAATACAAGCCTGTGATGGGCAGCATGTTCGTAAGTACCTAGCATTCTTCTTCTCAACAGAATTCATTATATGCTGTAGCTACTTCCGTGCCACTCCCTGAACCCATAGAGCCCTCGTAAGATAGCGACGGCACATACCCAAACTCATTTAAGATGTAAGAAGAACTTTTTGTGACACTTAACAGTTTTTTTAGTTTTATATTATGCAGAATAATATGGAAGATTGAACGCTTTTCTAACACTTTTGAACCACGACACACACACACACACACACACACACACACACACACACACACACAGCGACACGAATAATTTTGAACATATGTGGCGACTTTCAAAGACACAAGAACGCCAAAGAATGTCATATATATTACAAAATCATGGAACGGCATTTTCATTATAGGGTATTTGACTGTTTTCTGGAAATCGTTTTAAATTGTTAATTATGTCATATTATGTATTATGCTCCGAACATGCTTTTTTACCTCGTGGATTTCAGTACTTAAAAAAAAAAAAAAAAAAAAAAAAAGTAGAAAAAGAAAGAAATGAAATTCAAATAATTAGAAAGCCCGCTAAAACGCTACATTTGAGTCACGTGATGCCTGTGACGTCATACAACACGCTGCTGCTCTCGTAAGATAAACAAATACCTGTATTTTTTATCTGAACAGTTGCTGAAATGGATAAAATACTTCAAATAGATGTATATTGCTTGGGCTGAGGCCTCGTGTTTGGGCGTTAACGTTTGCATAATGACCTACAAATATTGCTTAGTTCCGCACTGTACCAATATATCTGTCAAGACTCCAGAAAAATTGTTCTTGCAAGTACTAAAAAATGAGAAGATACGCAAAAAGTGGTTGACACTGGAGCGAGGAGATCCAAATGAAATAGCGGCTACTTCATGTGTATATTTCAGTGAGGATCGTTTTGATGTAATAAACAATATTATTCCATTGGCAAACTAAACTGTTTAGTATCATTCTATTCTCTGCAAAGGTGTAAAGTAGTATTATATGTAGGTTAATGACCTGATGTTTACATTTGCGAAGTAAAACTTCATAATGATACACGCCTACGATTTATGTGTAATTAAAGCCGTTTCCTAATATATTTGGTGAAAGAACAACATGAATATTGTTGCAGCCCAATACAAAAGTATAGCACTGATTATTTATCTCCAGTAAGTGCAAATTTATCACCAATAGATCTTAGTCAAACAATCGTTTTATACATCGACAACGCCCTTCTGGTTACTTTACAACAACTTACCCTATCGTAATATACGTTTATGGGAGATGTCTTTAATGCGCCGATTTAATTAGCTTTCAAACTTTCGTAACATGCAAGTGTAAATACGACTAAAAGTGTTAGTTTCCCAAATATGTGTTTATTGAAGCTTTACTGGGTTAAATTTTACTAACTATCCCGGCGGCTTCGTGTGACTATGTTGGCAACAGATGCTGAATAGCGAGAATCATGAGACGTCACCATTAGCCAAACGCGTGACAGCGCAAATATTTTGTCGTGAAACCTTTGATTTACGAGGGCAGTTACTTTTACTGACCGGACAAGGGTACATACAAGAATCATAGAGCAGGAACAGCATTATTTATTTACTTCATGGTCTGTACGATACACTGATCTAGTCATCCTATGTGGTCTGAACATCTGGACAAACATTTTCTATCGTGTTGTTGATGTTGCTAACATAATCACTCAAGGATGCTTGGATAGAAGATAAAATTTCACCCTTTATTACATAATATGGTGACTTCAGATTAAGTCTGCTGACATCAACAAATAGGGTACTTTTTTCCAATGGCATAAATTATCTTTCGAAATAATTAGCTTTAAAATGTAGCTATGCGTTACTTACAATGCAGTTTTCACGTTTCTTATTTCTGGCACGTAAAAATTTGGATTGTTTTTAAAGAAAGGAGACACCATAATTGCATCAACTTTAGGGAGGTTTCCGCTGTCAGCCTTCACATAACCATCTTCCATTGTGGCATAAAAACTGTAAACGCGTTTAGATCACGAAAAAACTGAACTTAAAGCAGCGAAATGGAGGAAACGCATACAATAATACAGCTCCGACTTCTAGTTGCCGCGCTGTAGGTGTCGTAGCCGACGAAAGGTAGGTTTTCTATGACGTCACCAGTACTTCAGCCAATAACGGAGAGTTTTCGATCACGTGATCTAATCGTGAAATTTGATGATTTTTAAGCTTTAATTACGTAAAAATAACAGATGTTTTGTAAGAATTATGAGCAAAAATGCTGTCTGAATATTATAATCACTCAGAATAACAATAATTCGAACCATATTTTTAACACAGGAAAATACCCTATTGGATAGTGCCAGATATTGTTGGGGCTTTGTAAGACTCGACCAGTGCATTTTCATAGTTGCATGAGGTCAGCTCCACGAAAAATAACATTTCATGGTTGGAAATGATTGGCATACTGAGCGGATTAAAGATTCTGAAAAAAAACCAAGTTTTTTATATTACATTCTGGCAATTGTCGCGTACATCGATGTGGTCCAATGTGGTAGTTCTTCATTAAACCCTGTAATCTTACTAAATGGCGAGTAATAATTTCAGCAGTGAGATGACATGAAAAATAATAATAATAATAAGGTTGCGAGCTCGAACTGCCTACTTTACACTACGCGAATTTTACCAATAGGACGTGTCAAACACGATACCAGAAGAACTCAAGTGAAGAGAAATATATCCTGTACAAATGTCTGCATCGTACAGTTTCAACACTTTGTGCAGATGGCTTTTATGAAATTTCAGCATTTACAAAATCAAGTGGAAAGTACGCATTTTCGACAGTTTAGGCAGATAGTGAATGACAATGCAGTCAAACAGGGAAGTGATTGCAAGCTTTGACCTCCCTTACAACAAAATTATAAATAACCCATATGAAAAGTTTAGTGGTCTTGTGGATTGCTTTTAGTATATTGTGTAAAAGGCTTGTGTTAGATTCGAACTCTTAGCAGCCATTTTAAACAGAAAACGCCAAACGAATAGCCAAGGGTTTCACAATGATTCCACAATCCTATTTGCTGCTTGCGACTGGAGGAGAGTCGGTTTATTTTGGGCCAAAGCAGAGTTAGAAATTGTAGCAAATACAAACTCTGTCAGATTTTTTCTGCCGTAAAAATCAATGTAATGAACCAATCATCATGTAAGAACACAGCCTGAAACATTGAAAATATTGATCCTACATTCGGATTAGGACGCTGATCTCGCAATATCCATACACGATCAATTCAGGACAATACAGTTCCTTCATTTACGCAAGATACGAGTCTCATCAAAGACTGCACAAAGCGTGCACCTTAGTTCGAATCTCCGTCCGACTGTAATGAATGTATTTTAAACACCTTTACGATCTGAAGATTATTCGTTAAGAGTTAAACTAGTACTAAAATAATAAAACTGTCGATCTTGACTCTGAGGATATATATATATATATATATATATATATATATATATATATATATATATATATGGCGTAGTAACATTGCAGTCTATACCGTCTTCCACCCAAGCCACCGCATCTACATCTACATGGGATACTGCAGAAATCACATTTAAGTGCCTGGCAGAGGGTTCATCAAATCACCTTTATACTATTCATCTACCATTCCACTGTCGAATAGCGTGCGGGAAGAAAGAACATATTAATCTCTCCGTTCAAGCCCTGATTTCTCGTATTTTGTTCTGATGATCATTTCTACCAATGTAGAATATATTTTCGCATTCGGAGGAGAATGCTGGTGATTGGAGTTTGGTAAGTAGACCACGCCGCAGCGATAAGCGCCGTTGTTGTAATGATTCCCATCCCAGATCCTGTCTCATTTCCGTAACGCTGTCTCCCCTGTATCGTGACAATATAAACGAGCTGCCCTTCCTTGGACTCTTTTGATGTCCTACGTCAAACCCACCTGATAAGGATTCCACACTGGGCAGCAATACTCCAAAAAAAGACGAACAGGCGTATGCAGTCTCTTTAGTAGTTCTGTTGCATCTTTTAAGCGTTCTGCCAATAAAACGCAGTCTCTGGTTCGCCTTTCCTACGACATTATCTACGTTTATTTTCCAGTTTAGGTCTTATGTAATAGGAATTCCTAGATACTTAGTGGAGTACACGGCCTTTACATTTGATTGATTAATCTTGTAAACGCAGTTTAGCGGATTTATTTTCGTACTGATGTGGACGACTTCACACTTCTCATGATTTAGCGTCAATTGCCAATTTTTACACCATAGTGATATCTTGTTTAAATCGTTCTGCAGTTGGTTTTGATCTTTAGATGACTTTACTAGACAATAAAGAACGGCTTCATCTGCGAACAACCTAAGAGGGCTGCTCAGATTTTCTCCCAAATTGTTTATGTAGCTAAGGAACAGCAGAGGACCAATAACAATACCCTGTGGAACGCCGGATATAACCTCTGTTTTAGTCGATGCCTTACCATCGATTACTATAAACTGTGTCCTCTCTGACAGGAAATCCCCTATCCAGTCACAAATCTGGGGGGATATTCCATAACCACGCATTTTGATTAAAAGCAGTTTCTGAGGCACGGTGTCAAATCTAGAAATACGGAATCAATTTGACAACCCTTGTCGATAGCACTCATCACTTCGTGTGAGTAAAGAGCAAGTTGTGTTTCACATGATATTTTCTAAATCCGTGTTGATCTTGGGTCAATAGGTCACTCTGTTCGAGGTAATTCATAATATTTGAATACAGGATATGTTCTAAAACCCTGCTGCAAATTGACGTCAATGAAATAGGCCTGTAGTTCAGTGGGTTTCTCCTATGGCCTTTCTTGAATATTGGTGCGACCTGTGCAACTTTCCAGTTTTTTGGTACAGATCTTTCTTTGAACTAACGGTTGTATATGATTGTTATGTAAAGAGCTATCGCATCAGCATAATCACATAGAATCTGGTGGGTGTACAGTCCGGACCAGAAGACTTGTTAAGTGATTTCAGTCGCTTCACTACTCGATGTGCATGGCTTGTGTGATCCTGCAGAGGTTCACTTGGAAGGTGGATGGCGGACCGCGGTCTTCAACGATGAAAACAGTACGGAGTGGACCCCACGGACGCATTGGCCCCACCCCAGACGTTATGGTCTGGATTGTAGTCAACTACAACTCTAGTAAATTTTTGGTGTTCGGAAACTAGCAGCAATAAAAAATAAATAAATTCCATAACAGATGAAGTTGTTACATTCCTTTTACTTATAGCAATGAAAATGAACTCCCACACATGGATTCTGGGAATTCAGGTCTACGTCTTATGCAAATAACTATTCTTTTTAATGTAAGTACGAGGGTTGGAACTTAAATAGTGGCAACACTGCTGTGGGAGCATTATGCAATTGAATCTACTATTGTCGCTGATAGCACACGTTGTTGACATTTCTACTTCACAGCCGAGCAAATGGACTCGCCCGTCCTACGTCTCCGGCGTGCGCACAATCGAGGGAAACACAGTCACTTGTGAGCGAGTCATCTAACGTAACGGTGTCACTATGTTTTCGAAGTAGGAACAACGCAATTGGATCAAGATTGAATGTACCAGAGATCGTACAGCACGACAGTGTAATCAAGGTCTTCAAGAGGAGTGCGGGAAATCTGCATTGTCGTACAGAACAGTGACACTTTTCCCAGGACGTCTCTGAAGAAGAAGTGCATAATGTTGCCGCGTTAGTGGACAGTGATCGACGCCAGAGGATTCGTGAGCCCGGTCACGAAACCGGATTAGCGCATACGTCTGTACTTTGCATCCTGAAGGAAAGCCTGGGCATGCGAATAATTGCATCACCATGGGTTCCGCATGAACTGACGGAAATGCTGCTCAGACGCACTATAAGCGCTATGAGCGCGAAGGAGAGACCTTCTTAGGCCGTATCGTAACACTGGATGAGACATGGGCCACATCGTACAAGCCGAAACTAAAATGCCAGTCCAACGAATGGCATCATTATGGGCCACCGCGGAAGTCGAAAATGCGTCAGAGCCCCAGTATGGGGAAGTTAAGGTGATTATCGTGTACGACTGTGTTGATGCTGTGTTTGAGCATCGCCTGCGACCAGATTTGCGAAAGAAGCGGCGATACTTTCCGTGCAATCCGCCCACCATTTTGCACGACAATGCGCGGGCATATACAGCGCAAGCTGTGGCCGCTCTGTTCGGTCGATGGGACTGGGAAGTACTGTACCATCCACCATACTGCCCGAAGTCCCTGTGACTTTGATTTGATCCCGAAGATGAAGGAACCACTTCGTGTCATTCGTTTCAAAACTGTTCCAGATATTTGACAGGCAGTAGATTGCTCCATTCGCATCATCAACAGAACCTGCTCTGGTAAGGGTATACTATGCCTTCCACACCGCTGGCAACGGGTTCTACCCAAAGCTGGTGGCTACTTTGAAAGACAATAACAGATGCAATCATGTAATGCTGTTTGTTGTTGTTGTTACGAATAAGTAGTTGCCACTATTTAAGTTCCAACTCTCGTAGATATTTTATTCATGTAGCATTTTAGGTTCCGCAAGGCCTTGTTCATATTAGTATACAGAGGGCGTACAAAACTATGGAAACAACAAAATCACGACAGGTTACTATGCCTTATCAGGTACAATTAAGATAGAATCTGATATCATTCTTCCTTCAAAATAATGGCGAGTTCAATTTAAGATTACGATGGTTTATAATACGAGCTTCATGATTATCGTCTGTATTAACTTCATAAAATGAAATACTTCTTTTTTGATCCATCTCATTGATGAAGCGGCTGAGAGATAGGATGAAAGATATTGTTTGAGTGTAAGGAATCACACTTTCTTCCATAACGCAAATCAGCAAATACTTCGTAATGTCAGAACTATTTAAGTTCCGCGCCGCGGTGGATTGGCCGAGCGTTGTAGGCGTCTTACTGCGGAGCGCGCGGTTGCTCACCGTCGGAGGTTCGGGTCCTCCCTCGGGCATGGGTGTGTGGGGGTGTTCTTAGGTTAGTTTAACTTAATTTAAGTAGTTTTTAAGTCTAGGGACTGAAAACCAAAGAAGTCCTACAGATTTACAAACATTTGAACATTTTAAGTTCCGTGTGCCACTACACAAGATTGACCTCACTGAAACATTCTTAACGCTATACCCGGATAATACAGTGCGGTTCTGGCTGTTTGCCGCCAGCTTCAGTGGACTACCAGGCAATGTTGGAAATTCCGAAATATATGTTATGCTAAATCTAAGTTTAGAAAAATTAGAAAAATATGCTAAAGTTTACGTAAACGCTGGTAAAAATGATAACACTGTTACTTTAACTAACGAAAATAATAAACGTAAAGGGAATAATTATTGATAACAAACTGTAGTGATACATTATTGTATTAGGGAAATAAATAAACGATACTAAAATTTTTTGACTCTATGATTATCTATTCAACTTGTAATCACTTATGTGATATCACCATCACGCATTAACTAATTTCTAACGAACTAAAAATCGACAACAATCAAGTCGGGAACGGTCAGGAGATACCTGCTATTGTTTATTCAACTGTCCACCTTACTGTTAGCCTATGAACTGGGTTAACCCGTCTGATTTATTGCTGTAAATGATGCGGTTGCTGGCCCATCGTGAGGTTCACAGTCTCTTCTCTTTTGGGATAGAAAGCCGGAAATGGAGCTTCATTTCTCACCTTCCCTCACGAACTCCCCCCTTCCCCCGACACACTTTTCCTTGACTCAAACACTGTCCGCTCTCCCCGTATCCCCCGCTCGAAAGTGACAAGTCTTATTTGATGTCCTAATTGTTGGGCCTGCAGCATCATATATGTCGTAGAAAGACATTGCAATAAAGTTCCGGATTGCTGCTTATATTTTATTTAATAGTGCTACAGCTGTTTCTACAGTTTGTCATTCTCAAGCGCGTCTCCGGTGTTTGGACGTTATATGCTAACATCTGGCGTAACTGTTGCATAAACTATATGGAAATATACACGTATTTAGTTCTTGTATACGGTTTTTAGCTGTCAGGCATTATGCAGCATTTTACGCTAAAACGTTAAATTAAAGAAAACTTTTATATTTTTCGTAATTAACAACAGCTTTGCCAAAGTAGTTTGTAAGCCTATAAAGCACAATACATTTTCTTCTCATCAGTAATGTTTACATCCGGCTGTAACATAAGACAAAACATAGCAACAGCGTAATAATATTGATAATTCGATAATTTCTTTTACAATATTAAATAGTGTGATAAATAATTTGTGATGATTTAGTGTCTTCACAAGTTGATAGCGATCACGCACCCTTACGATAATACAAAGAAGAAGTGACTGGTGGTCAGCGGAGATGCGGCAGCTCAAATCGTGTTGAAAAAACCGGTCATGGACTGCGAGCTGGACGAAAAAAGAAAAAAAAGGAGGGTTTTTTAGATAAAAGAGCGTGCTGTGAGTTTTGACCCTGTATTTTGCTATTTTAGTACGATTCCTATTTTAGTGGAACTGGAAGATAAATGTCATCCGCGTGTGGGTGCAGTTCCGTGATCTCCACTTCCTATACTGCCGTGAAATATGTCCCAGTAACGAGAATGTGGATTTACTACCACCCTGTTGTGAAACTAGACAAAATGCTTGGGAGGCACAGCTCTTGCATCAGGAACGCTGTCAGCGTAGATGTCAGCTGACAGCCGTTACATTTAGGCGTGTGGAATGACGGCTGCGTGAAAGTAGGTCGCTAGAAAGGGCAGATCATGATGGAGGCAATCCCGGCCGACGCGTGGTCACGACCAGGAGGCTTGCCGCCCGAGTTCATCATAACCCTCCAACGGGCAGACGTACGCTTGCAGTAACACTAGCAGACCTGCTAGTATGCAGTAAAAGATCAAATAATTTCATCCAAATCAATCGGAATTGTGCAACATACTCCACCGTCATGACTGTTATCTGCGACTACGTTTCACTGGTCGATCGTACTCAATGTGGAAAGTGACACCCATTTTTTCCATCTATTAGTACAGCGTGATTACTTTTCAGATGTGGTGAGGAAATGAATATCCGGAGAATAGTGGATAGAAGAAGAGATACGATAACAGGACATGTATTCTGTGGTATTAGAGGAAGCTCTACTGGTCAAAAAACTTCTGAGAAGAGATAGACTGAACATAACAAATAATAAAGGACGTCAGGTGTAACTGTTACTTTTGAATGCAGATGATGGCACAAGATAGGGTCGGACCTTGTGGGTTTGGCCTCGTAGTCAGAGGCGCCGTGTCACGCAATGCGCGGCCGCTCCCGTCAGAGGTTCAAGTCCTCGCTCTAGCACGGGTGTGTGTGTGCTGTTCTTAAAGTATTGTGGAAAATTTAGAGACCGATGACGTCAGCAATTTGGTACCTTATGTTTACAATCACTTGAACATTTGAACGTGTCATGTCTCAAAGAACCAATCACACGCCGTCTCCCAAAAGAGGTCTTGATGGATATCGCTACCACAGTACAGTATAATTATGTTATTGACTGACTAGTGTAGCTTTTTAATACGTTTTATTTTAGTCCTAATAGAATACGTGTTCTTCTGTCGCCGTTAACATTTGTTCTTATCTACATGATAAACATTACTGAAGTAGCAGCTGAGGAAGAATGGAAATTTTCACACTGTTATTATTACCTTGCAGGCTACACTGCGTGCAACATTGCTAAATCCAGAAAGAAGCGTATAATCTATATGATTCGATTTCATATTACAGGTATGTTCAATCTAACAGTGACTCTCAGGCAACACACAAAGATACAATAGGAGGACAGATAATTAAATAATGAAATTTTGCAGCAGTATGCTGAAAGCTGGAACCAAATAAAAACTATACAATTTAGATTTCAGACAGATACTTACCTCTTGAACCTCTTGAACAATTATACTGCCCTACGGTACATGGTAGACAGAACACGTAGCTAAGAAAATAAAATATTGTCAGAAAAGAGGAACTACATTTACTCAAATGGAGACAACTGTAGAACAAGGCTCTTTTTCTCTCTACCTCTTATTACGTGTAAGAATGTGCTCTTTCATCTTAGTCAATGACTTAATCTACATCATTAGGGAACAGACAGCAAACCTAGAAATCCCAAATGCCGTCACAGAAGAAATGATCGAAATCATAAATGAGAAAAACTAGATTCAATATAACATTTTATCTATTTACAAAAAATGATCAGATATTTGTAAATCTATGACCAAACTACTTTAAACTAACCTAAGAACAACGCATACGCCCATTACAGAGGGAGGAGTCAAACCTCCGATCTGAGCAGCCTCGCAACCCCTGACAAACCTGGAACCACTCGGCTATCTACTTACAAATAAACCTGATCTCATATATATTGACAAGTATCTAAATGAATCAAATAGATTTTTTCCCCAGAAATATTAGAAATAAAATTCTTGCATACTGGCCATTAAAATTGCTACACCAAGAAGAAATGCAGATGATACACGGGTATTCATTGGACAAATATACTATAACTGTCATGTGATTACATTTTCACGCAGTTTGGGTGCATAGATCCTGAGAAATCGGTACCCAGAACAACCACCTCTGGCCGTAATAACGGCCTTGATACGCATGGGCATTGAGTCAAACAGAGCTTGAATGGCGTGTACAGGTTCAGAAGCCCATGCAGCTTCAACACGATACCACAGATCATCTAGTGTAGTGCCTGGCGTATTGTGACGAGCCAGTTTCTGGGCCACCATTAACCAGACGTTTTCAATTGGTGAGAGATCTGGAGAGCAGGGCAGCAGTCGAAGATTTTCCGTATCCAGAAAGGCAGGGATCGAATGAAGGATAGAGCCACTGGTCGTAACACCTCTGAAATGTAACGGCCACTATACAAAGTGCCGTCGATGCGAACAAGAGGTGACCGAGACTTGGCACCAATGGCACCCCATACCATCACGCCGGGTGATACACCAGTATGGCAATGACGAATACACGCTTCCAATGTGCGTTCACCGCGATGTCGCCAAACAGGGATGCGACCATCATGATGCTGTAAACAGAACCTGGGTGACGTTTTTCCATTCGTGCAGCCAGGTTCGTCGTCGCGTACACAATTGCAGGCGCTCCTGTCTGTGATGCGTCAAGCGTAAGCGCAGCCATGGTCTCCGAGTTGATAGTCCATTCTGCTGAAAACGTCTTCGAACTGAAACTTCCTGGCAGATTAAAATTGTGTGCCGGAACCGGGACTCGAACCTGGGACCTTTGCCTTTCGCGGGCAAGCGCTCTACCGACTGAGCTACCCCGACACGACTCACGATGCCGCCTCACAACTTTACTTCCGCCAGTACCTCGCCAATTTTAATCTGCCAGGAAGTTTCATATCAGCGCACACTCCGCTGCAGAGTGAAAGTTTCATTCTGGAAACATCCCTTAGACTGTGGCTAAGCCATGTCTCCACCATATCCTTTCTTCCAGGAGTGCTAGTCTTGCGTGTTTGCAAGAGAGCTTCTGTGAAGTTTGGAAAGTAGGAGGCGAGGTACTGGCGGAAGTAAAGTTGTGAGGCGGCATCGTGAGTCGTGTCGGGGTAGCTCAGTCGGTAGAGCGCTTGCCCGCGAAAGGCAAAGGTCCCAGGTTCGAGTCCCGGTTCCGGCACACAATTTTAATCTGCCAGGAAGTTTCATATCAGCGCACACTCCGCTGCAGAGTGAAAGTTTCATTCTGTCTTCGAACTGTTCGTGGAGATGGTCGTTATCTTGCAAACGTCCCCATCTGTTGACACAGGGATCGAGACGTGGCTGCAAGATCCGTCACAGCCATGCGCATAAGATGCCTGTCTTCTCGACTGCGAGGCCGTTGGGATCCAGCACGACGTTCCGTATTGCCCTCCTGAACCCACCGATTCCACATTCGCTAATAGGCATTGGATCGCGCCAAACGCGAGCAGCAATGTTACGATACGATAAACCGCAATCTCGATAGGCTACAAACTGACCTATCAAAATCGGAAACGATATGGTAAACATTTCTTCTCATTACACGAGGCATCACAACAACGTTTCACGAGGCAACGTCGGTCAACTGTGTATGAGAAATCGGTTAGAAAATTTCCTCATGTCATCAAGTTGTAGGTGTTGCCTCCGGCGCCAACCTTGTGTGAATGGTCTGAAAAGCTACTCATTTGCATATCACAGCATCTTCTTCCTGTCGGTTAAATTTCGCGTCTGTAGCACGTGGTGTAGCAATTTTAATGGCCAGGAGGAAATGACGTATAGACTAACTACAAGAAAATATATGTCAAAATTATTGAAGCTTTTATGGCTTGTAGTTGACAAACTGCTTGATGCGTTTTGCCTCAGGCTCTTGAAATGATGTACCCTGATGATTTTTCTGATGTTTTACGAAAACGATTGGTTTCACCCTCCGTTGCTGGAGGCAGGATAGAGTGGAGCTCAGAGCTGCAGGCTGCAGACACACGGAATGCCAACGTCTGAGGGCTTTACTGTGGAAATAACCACTGTGGTTCTCTCTTTGCGACCTACTACGGTAGTATTTTACAACTTTGGGTATCCAGGATGTGTTGAGATTCAGGCGTTGAGGGTTTTCTCTTTTTAATAGAAGTTATTTTCATCTTTGTAGACTTGTACTGCTTCCGTAGGTGTTGTAGTTGTGAATTTCATTACGTGCTGTGACACACCACATGCCTCACGATGGCTGATTTATCAGCCGGTTCCACTCCGCTATACTGTTTATGACCAGCAATACTGGTGCTGCCGCGGTGGAATCGCCGAGCGCACTAAGGTGCCTTGTTGCGGAGCGCGCGGTTGCTCCCCGTCGGAGTTTTGACTCCTCTCTCGGACATGTTGTGTGTGTGTGTGTGTGTGTGTGTGTGTGTGTGTGTGTGTGTGTGTGTGTGTGTTAAGTCCAATAGATTTACAAACATTTCAACATTTTGAATCCTGGTGTTGATGGATCATCCAGTTATTCCAATATAGACTTTTCCAGATGTGCAAGGTTGAGATAATCCTAACATTACAAATGGATTCCTCTTGTCCTTTGCCGATCTGAATCGTCATAAAAAAAAATAAACAGACATTGCCTGAATAAACTTTAACAGAAGCTAGCAGTAAGCATGCAGATAGAAGGTAAAGTCGGGACAGACGCCGCTCATTGTTTCAGATTAATTTTATCGATATATAAACTCTCGAACTGCAAAAAAATTAGCCAAGGTTGGTGGTTTGAACATTGTATTTTAGTACAGCAATCGTCGCATTACAAAAAAAACCTTCTAACAAAGAAAATAGTAAGTGGCGGGCAACATGCCGCAGAAGAGCTAATTGCAAAAGACACTGAAAACGATATTCACTGTGCTTTTTGATTTTTAAGTTAATTTTAAACACGTTATCATGGAGCCACCTAGAACATCCTTCACATTGAATCCAGTCACAGAGAGACGACCTTTCTTGATAAAGTTCAAGGCATTCGACAAATTCGTTTTCATCAAAATTTAATTCGCTGGAGAAACTGCTGTGTAGGTAAATATCATCATCATCATCATCTTCTCCTGAAATTGTGTCCTCAGACAGACAGTTCTTTGAATATTTTTTCCCCTCTGGTTTTGGAGATTTAATTTCTTTTAGCTGCTGCATTTTGTGGGCAAAAGCTGTGCCTTGCTTGTTTCTTTCAGTAATTTTCTTTCTTTTCCTTGCTAGAAACTGGCCGCCTATTATATTCGTTGTTGACTGCTTTCTTTTGGATTTACTTCTTAGTGTAGGAACAGGTGAAATATTTTCAGCAATTTTGATGCAGTGTCTTTATGAGTTGTCACTGAATTGCCATTTACACAGCAAGTGCCTTCTGTAGTTGCACGATGAGTTGCCAGATTTGTGCAAGGTTTGCAAATACAAGGATGATACACATTTTGTTTCAGACGTTGATGTTGGTGGCTGATCTGCAGTCATTAGAGACATCTACAATAGTTGGGATTTAATTATTATTAATGTGTGAAACAAAGGTATGGTTTGGAATTACTACTCTTTCAAGCGGTATAATTCCAGTAGCTCTAAATCCGGATACACCATTGTGAACACTGGCAGTACGAGTCCAAGATTTGAAGAGCAACTCTCCAAACTGCTGCCTTGTAATTCTTCTGTCTTTGCTTATATTATCTACAATCCATGAATGACAAGTCTGTGTAAAGAAGGATTTTAGCTACTTCAAAAATGATTGGTCTATATGCTATATAAAGTGTATCATAGCTAGGCACACAAACTATCGGCACTTCGTTTCCAACAGCTAAATCCAAGAGGGTGACAGAATTCACATGAGAGTGATGACAATCTGACGGAAGCACTGCAGGGCTAGGTGCCTTTCTAGGAAGGGAATGTGTTTTGAGCCAATCCATGTAAATATCAGTGTTGACATAAGCGGATTGTCTCCTCATGACAACAACTGATCCTGGTATGTTATTTTCGGCGTCTTGTTTTATATTCACCCCTTTGTAAATGCAGTGAGGTGCTAAGAAATTTCTCTCACCATTGCAACATGTAATAAGTGTTATTGTAGAATTTTGGAACACATGTTCGAATACATAGTCAGTTTTGGAGATTGGTAATCTCCCTTGAAGGAGCAAGCAACGATCATCTGAAACACAATGCTAGCGAACAGAATGCTGCATGTCATTCTCATCGGGGAGAAGCCTTCGGGCGTTAATGTGATGTCAGGGGTGCACCAGGGGAGTGTTATATGATCGTTGCTTTTCACGGTGTATATAAATGACTTCTAGATAACATCGGAAGTTCAATCAGGCTTTTTGCGGCTGATGCAGTAATTTATCGAGAACTCGCAACACTGGGAAAGGGTAACGAAATGCAGGATGATCTGAACTCTTTCGATACTTGGTGCAGGAAATGGCAATTTCAACATAAAAAATAGTAAAGTGCTGCGCTTACACAGAAAGAAATATGCTTTATTATAGAACTGTGCATAGCAGGACCAATACTGGAAGCAATTTCTTTCGTAAAATATCTGGGAGCTGGCATGGGGGCGATTTGAAATGGAACGACCGTATGAAATCTGCCGAGGGTTACGACAGATGGCAGACTGAGATTTGTTGGAAGAATCCTCAGGAAGTGTAGTCCGTCAACAAAGGAAGTAGGTTACAGAGATGTCGTTCGGCGAGCGCTGCAGTATTGCTCATCAGTGTGGTATCCGTACCAGGTCGGGCAAGTAGGTGACGTAGAGAAGATCCAACGGAGAGCAGCATGCTTCGTTACGGACTCATTTACTAAGCGCGTCACGGAGACGATTAGGGAACTCCAGTGGCAGACGCTGCAAGAGAGACGTTCTGCATCGCGGTACGGGCTTCTGTCAGAAAACGTACGTTTCATGGTCATTCAATATATTGCTTATTCATACGTATGTCTCGCGAAGCGACCACACTGATAAGATTAGTGTGATTAGAACTCACAGGGAGGCATACAGGCAATCACTTTTTCCGCGCACCATACGCGGCTGGCTAGGGGCCCCTCGGCCTCCGTGATCGACGTTTGAAAAAAGTACAGTAGACTATCGATTTTTTGTTTTTGCTCTCCCACCCTGCCGTCCATTATCGCCATCTGCCCTCAAACCAAGTTTCCCACAGTAGCCGCTCTGGGCCACCGGGTGGCGGAAGATTGCTTTTAGTGTGCCTTCACTAGACGCCGCTCGGTGGTGCTGCTGATCTTCCAAGCCGCCAGTCGCTGTGTACAACAATCGGCACACCTCAGTCGGAGTTGCAGCAGAAGCAGAGGAAGCATCAAAGCTGCTCACTGCGCCTTCCAAGTGTTGCGGCGTGCCGCTCGGCACAGTGCGAAGCACCTCCAAATACTGAATTTACTCTACAGTACTTCTTATTGGCAAATAGAAATGTACAGTTTGATTATACCAATAATCGCTTTTCCGAACATCCATGTCTTCCAATTACTCCGGATAATCGACGATCTACTTTATATAATATTTTAGTTGAATGAAGGATTTTCAAGTTTTATTAACTTTTTGAACCCTGAGCAACCTCAAATGCATGAAGTGAAATCCAAATTTTATTCCCACCTCACAATATAAACATAACAATGTCTATTGCTTGTCCACTATGACGCGATCCTCCTATCGTTAGAGTGTTGTCGGTTGAAGTCGGAGTTGCCATGGCTGACAATCTTGCGATATAACAATAAATGGCGGCGAATTACTAGCAGTGTGTTTGACACGGTGTGACCACATTTGAATTATTACAGAACGGTATTATTATGGTAACTAAACTGTTTGTATAGTGAATTCTCCCAAGGGAGTGCTGTAACCCAATGAAGTGCTGTAACCACCTGCACTCTGAAAAGCATGCAAGAAGAAGAGAAAATATGGTTACATTGTCACAATAGCGAATTGTGCATTCTAGACGCTGCCCTCTGCCCCAGTCATAATAAGCGAAAATGTCTATTTACGTTATTTTACTTATTACTTCATACAGCCTGGTAGCGGAATGGCTCTATACAAAATGTTTTATCATACAAAATCCGGCAACTTCCTTTTGCTGAAACCATCCTACACGAATATTTCCTTTCTTTGACTGGGCTTTAAACGAAATAAGTCTGATCGGTATGGAGCATGGGGTCGTTGTATCTGCATGTCCTGTCCAGATCTAACTCTATCCCTCAGCGAAATTTCATTCAAATGCACCCAGTAATTTTTGCGTAAAAGCATACCAAACATACAAACTTTTACAGTTATAACTATATTATCTATTGCGTACACATAATTTACTTAGCAGTATTTAGGTTTGCCTTACCATTTCTTACAGTGGGCAGTAAGGAGCTGAAGAAATACTTTTGTATCCGTATACGGTTTTAGTTTAAAGAGGGCCCCAATGTTATTTTTGCCCCTGCGCCCTTGGTGACGTAGCTACGCCACTGCCTCCGCCACGCACCGTGAGGTGGCTTACAGAGAATGGATGTGGATGCAGAAACTCAAACACTGTACAAGCGGCAAGTGGCGCGTGTTGGGTGAAGGTTTGAGAATTCCAGATGGTCTCTGCGGCAGCTGGTACCGTGTGATCGGCGAACTGAGGTCTGTGCTTCTCGTGTTGTCTCTCTCTCTCTCTGCCCCCCCCCCCCCTCTACTACTTCTGTCGTACGTGTCAATACTAAGGGAAATGTGACAGACACTGAACTTAGGACCTCGTATTAAAGGGGCTCCTTGTCAGTCTTCAATGAATCTTAAGTTGTCTGCATTATATCTAATGCTCCAATCGGAACATTAGGCACTATCTGTTCATGACACTGTTCCTGAGGCGGATGCTGTAGTTCATACTGAAGTCACCACGCAGCCTGCTAGATCCGGGCTTTCACAGATGGTGGGTTTGCTCGTAGTTGGGAGCTTAGAGAGATGGCTGCCAACGAGGGGAAGAAGGTCAACGAGCACTGTATGGGCATACTTCATGGAATCTAGATTTCCGGAAGAGTTTTGACCCTGTACCTCACAAGCGTTTCCTAATGAAATTGCGTGCTTATGGAATATCGTCACAGTTGTGCGATTGGATTCGTGATTTTCTGTCAGAAAGATCGACCCCCACCAATGCCCTTTTAGTGGAAGCAGGAGAGATGCCCTTGAGCATTAGGCGAAAAATGTTGTCAGATAAATTCTATTTTCAAGGAATGGCTTTCATGGACAGTTCAGTCTGCAGAAACAGAGACACCATTTATCGACTATGGATTGCCTCTTACAGAAGGAATATACCTCCACCCATTTGTACCAGCTTCGACACTTGGTCTCCTATGATACGTTCTGTGCGTTGTTCACCGCATCCGCCTCCTTTTGAATACGATCTACGAACACTTGGCTGCCAGATTCCAGTCTTCTATTTTGATATGACTTGCTCAGGAAGTATCACGGTTAATAACGGATTCAGTCGCCTCGTTGCAGAACAGTGGCCTGATTTTCTTTGTGTATATACAGATGGGTCCAAAATTCCACAAGAAGAGTGTACTGGATGTGCCTTTTTCTGCCCTCAGATTCAGATTCGGAGAACCTTCAAACTGCCATCGAATACCTCTATATTTACGGCGGAGACAGTGGCAATTCTGGAAGCACTTAGGTTTGTTTCTACCATTTCCTTCCCGAAAATATTAATTGTGTCTGACTCTCAAAGTGTCCTTCAAACCCTGCAACACCGGAGATGGAACAAAAAAACCAACAGCTATATTCTGGATGTGATTTCGGCATATATTCGCTGTTCAAATACAGGACGGACAGTTAATTTACTGTGGGTGCCTTCTCACGCTGGTATCTGAAATAATGAGGAAGTTGATTCATTGGCAAAACAAGCGGCATCCTTAGGCACTGTCTTGGACCTACAACTACTATACACAGACTTCTTATCTGCGGTCAAGGCCTACGCCAAACAACAGTGGCAACAGATGTGGAACGTTTCCCAAGAAACGAAAGGCGCTTCCTACGCTGTGCTGCAACCTCGGATTTCTACGCAGCCGTGGTTTATGAAGGCTCATCTGGACCGATCCGCGATTGCTACCATTATTCGTCTTCGCTTCAATCACGTCTCTTATCCAAAACACCTTCATCGGATCAACGTCTACGATTCGGCGGCATGTGAGTGTGATCCTGAAACGGAAGCTGATGTCAAGCACATCCTGTTCAGATGCCCCAAATTTGACCGAGAACGTTTGAACTTCCTGCAGACATTGGTGAAAATGGGATATCCCCTTCCCCAGTCAGCTTCTTCCCTTTTGTCTACAAAAGACATTCGTGTATATAAAATCATAATTAAGTTTATTAAGATCACTGTACACAATCTATAAGCATCAAGTGTGTTGGTAATATGTTTTGCTTGTGAATATGTGAAAATGTTCCAACAGTATTTAAATTGTAATGTAATGCAGTTTTCGTTTTGTTCCCACTTTTCATTTTGCAAAATGTACTTCTGTTTTGTCTGTTTATTTAAATATATGTACATTTCCACTGTGTGTTGCAGATGGCCACTCAAAAAAAAAAAAAAAAAAAAAAAAAAAAGACACAGTACGTTGTAATTGACGGTAAGTCATCGAGTAGATATCTGGCGTTCCACATGTAAGTTTTATAGGACCCCTATTGTTCCTTATTTTTATAAATGGTTCAGGAGACAATCTGAGTAGCCCTCTTAGACTGTTCGCAGATGATGATGTCATTTATCGATTTGTAAAGTCAACTGCAAAATGATTTAGATATTTGCATGGTGCAAAAACCGGCAATTGACCCTTAATAATGATAATTGTGATGACCACTGAAAGAAATCCGTTAAAATTCAGTTACACGATTAATCAGTCAAACGTACAGGCCGTCAATTCTAGTAAATACCTAGGAGTAGCAATGAACAAAAACTTGAAACTGGAAAGAACAATAATAATATTTGTAAATCTATGGGACTCAACAGTTTGGTTACTAGTCCCTAGCTTACAAACTACTTAACCTAAGGTAAACTAAGGACAACACAAATTCCCATGCCCGAAGGGGGAATAGAACACCCGACGGCGGGACGACCGCGCGCACCACAACACGGCTCTCCACTACGCGCGGCTAATCCACCGCGGTTTGGAAAGAACACAGAAAATATTGTAGGGAAGGTGAATCAAAAATTACGTCTCATTGGCAGAACACTTAGAAGATGTAAACTACCTACACTGCACTTATGCGTTCTATTTTGGAGTATTGCTGCACATTGTGGGATCTACACCGGGTGGGACTGACGGTCGATTTAGAGAAAATTCAGAGGATGACTCGATTTGTATTTCGCGATATAGGATGAAGAGCGTCACAGAAATGTTGCACGAGTTGGGGTGGAAATCATTAAAAGAAAGCCGTTATTTGTTGCGACGAGATCTATTTTGGAAATTTCTTCCAGCAACTTTCTGTTCTGAATGCGAAAATATATTGTTAGCACCCACCTACACAGGGAGACATGATTACGAAAATAAAATAAGAGAAATCAAATCGAAAACAGAATGATTTAGGTGTTCCTTTTTTTGTGTCCCAGCCTCGTCGCCACTTTTGTGTCCCAACCTCGTCGCTGCCGAGTAGGAAGACCAAATGTTCAAATGTTTGTGAAGCTTATGGGACTTAACTACGGGGTCATCAGTCCCTAAACTTACAAACTACTTATGAACTACTTACGAACTAGGACGGCACAAATATCCATGCCCGAGGGGGGATTCGAACCCCCGACCGTAGTGGCCGTGCTGACCGTGACTGGAGCGCCTCAGTCACCTCGGCCACCGCGGCCGGCAGTAGGAAGACCGACACAGGAATAAAGATAGCACGCTGGTGCAGGTACGGAGGGGAGCAGCCAGAAACTAGAAACACTAGAGTAAATTAGATCGAGATATATATTGCACAGAATTTATACAATACTTAACTTTTACATAGCTCAATACTGCAGAATGCTGATACATAGTTGAGCTAGAGGTATGCCTAGTGCCTGTACGATAGCCAAGTCTTCACTGGTGCCTATCTGATTCCGAAGTGTTAACTGGTTCCTATCTCAGTCCCAAGTGCACGATGTCGTTCAGTGGTGGCCACGAGCGGAGTTGTAGCAGTGGGCGCTCGTGGCTGACGTCGTAAGAACGCCGCGCCGTGCGTGCATGGCGACGCGCGGCGAAAGTAGGTGGCGCGCACTTTGGACTTGTGCGACACCACACCCCTCCCCCCCAAACCGCCGCGCCGTCGTGGCGTAGGGCTGAGGGCCACGGCGACGGCACTGGGAGGAGGTCCTGGGCGGGGGCGTTACTGGTGGGACGGGCGTCGTAGCTGAGGCTGGGATCGAGACGCCGTCCGCACCCCGGTATACACCTTGCGATCCGCCGGGAAAACCGCCAAAACCAGCGGAAGGGCGCATGCTTCCGCCCAGATTGAGCAGGTCATCTTCTTCTGAGGTGCGTAGCCCAAGCTGGGGGGGGGGGGGGCGCATGGTCCCGGAGTCCCTCTCGGTGACGCTGTCAGCTGAGGCGGCGACGGAGGCGGAGGAGCCGACTGCGTAGGAGGCACGTCGACATCCATCGGGATCTCGTAGCCTGGGGAAGCTGGGCCCGGCGGCGAGCGATGTGGCTGTGCTCCCTGGCGGTGAACTGAAACCGGAGACAGGATCGCGCGGCCTGTGCAAGCGCAATTGGTTTGCGTGGCGCCGCAGCTCCGACCCTGTGGAAGAACGTACAACATACATATTGCGACCGAGCACGCGCTGAATGGTGCCCGGCAACCATGTCTTCTTGTTGCCAGCAAACACCCTGTACAGCACCGGCGTGGAAACCTGAAAACGCGTAGCGCCATACGAACCGACTCGGTGCGTGGGAGGCTGCAGCAGGTGAAGGAGAGTGCCGTGACGGCGGCCGTGTAGCAGCTCGGCAGGAGACGGGCCATCAAGTGGCATGCACCGATACGTAGACAGGAAAATTTGAAGAGCTTGCTGCCTGGAGTGCTGACCTTTCATCTTTTCCATGTGAGACTTGAATGTTCGAACGAAACGTTCTGCTTCACCATTGGACTGAGGGTGAAAAGGTGCGGTGGTGATGTGCTGAATGCCATTCACACGACAAAACTGTTGAAATTCCGCACTAACAAACTGAGGTCCATTGTCACTGACGATAGTTTCAAACCTTCGATGCAAAACACTGATGTTAAGGCACTGATTGTACTAGACGCCGTCGTTGAGTTCATGGCAATCACAAAAGGAAACTTGCTGAAAGCGTCTACAACAATTAACCAGCGCGTATTCCAGAAAGGTCCGGCAAAGTCAATGTGTAAACGTTGTCATGGTCCCTTGGGGCGTGGCCAGTCTGAGAAACGTTGCGGAGGAGCCGCCTGATGCTCCGCACAAACTGTACACTGTGACGTCATGCTCTCAATCTGGGCGTCCATACCAACCCAGGTACAATGACGTCTGGCCAATTGCTTCGTCCTAACAATACCCCAATGTCCTTGATGCAGGAGGCGTAACACTTCACGTTGCAGGGAACGAGGAACAATCACCCTTGCTTGGTCGTTGTCCGTATGTAACAACAGAACACCCTGACTTAAAGATAATGCATGACGTTGTGCAAAATAACGTCGAACCAGAGGCCGTTGAATGTCTTTGGCTCTGGCAGGCCACCCTGAGCGAACAAAACGTGCTACCACACTTAAGTCTGCATCTGCCGCTGTTTCCTGTGCAACCCGACGAAAGTTCAAAGGGAAATCTGCGACAGCGGAAGCATCTCTGGAGTCTATCTGACAACATGCCATTTCCGAAGAATCAAACGACACATCCTGGCCAACCGGAAGTCGGGAAAGTGTGTCCGTGTTGGCGTGTTTAGTGGTAGGTTGGTACAAAATGTCATACTGATAATTAGACAATATCAAGGACCATCTCTGAAGCTTTTGTGCCGTTCGTGGCGGAATTGGCTTTGTGGGTGAGAACAACGACGTGAGAGGCTTGTGGTCTGTCAACAAATAGAATTTTCTGCCATAGAGATAATGATGAAACTTTGTGACGCCGTAAATGATTGCTAAGGCCACCTTTTCTATCTGACTGTAATTCTGTTGCGTTGGCGTCAGTAACTTAGATGAAAAGGCAATAGGTCGATCGTGAGATCCAATACGATGCGACAAAACTGCCCCCAGACCATACGACGAGGCGTCAACTGCTAACACTACAGGCTTCTGTGGGTCAAAGGGAATCAAACATGCATCAATGAGTAGTGCAGACTTTAGTTTTTCAAAGGCAACCTGACAATCTTTAGACCATACAAAAGGAACATTCTTCCTACGTAAGTGATGCAGTGGAGCTGCAATCTGAGAGGCATTGGGAATAAATCTGAAATAATAGTTAAGCTTTACCATTACCACTTGCAATTCATGCACATTCTTAGGAGGAGGCAAGTCTTTGATTGCTCGAAGATGTGACTGTAAGGGATAAATTCCTTGGGCATTAATCACGTGGCCTAGGTACTCTATTTCAGTTTGGAAAAACGAACACTTTGCTTTATGACAACGTAGACCTGCTGCAGTCAAAACTTTGAAAAGACACTCCAGGGTTGATAAATGTTCTTCAACTGTACGTCCGGATACCACAATATCATCTAAAGAGTTCGAGCAGCACGGTACAGAAACTGTAAGCTGTTCCAAGAAACGCTAAAAAATAGCGGGGGTGGAAGAACTGCCAAAGGGTAGGCGTTGAAATTGAAAAAGGCCCCTGTGAGTATTAATGACGAAAAACTTTTTTGACTCGTCATCAAGTGGAATCTGCAAGTATGCCTCTGCTAAACCAATCTTGGAAAAGAAGCGAGACTGTCCTAATTTGTCCATAAATTCCTCAAGTCTGGGCAGGGGATATGTGTCTACAATTGTTTGACTGTTCACTGTCGATTTGAAGTCCGCACAGAGACGAAGTTTTCCTGACGGCTTGGGTATAATTACTAAAGGCGAGGCCCACTGACTCGCAGCAACAGGAGAAATCACCCCACTATCTTGCCAACGAAGTTCTTCGGCAACTGTATCACGCATTGCGATAGGCACTGGTCTAGCTTTACGAAATTTTGGCACTTCAGATTCTTTCAAAGTTACATGTGCCACGAAGTCTTTTGCACAACCTAGTTCCGGCGAAAACAAGTCACTATATTTTTCACACAATGCATTTATTTTGTCCTGAGGCACTACTGACGAAATTTGAAGCACATATCTTTGAATTGATAAACCAAACAAGTCAAATGCATCTAGTCCAAAAATGTTCTGTGTAGATTTGGCCCGAAGACCTACAAAAGCAACTGTTTTTGTTAAACCTTGAAAAGAGGCGGACATGCTACACGTTCCTAGCACGGGAATATTCTGACCGGTATAAGCTGTTAGCACTTGTTTAGACGGCGAAAATTTTGGCGAACCCAAAAGTTCATATGTGTCTTTATTCATTAATGTAACAGCGGAACCAGTATCAAGCTGAAATTTCTTTTCTATAGAAAGAGTCACAAAAAGTTTTTGCTTGTGGCGCTCGACAGGTGCGCGAATGTGGGCAACGTCTGATTGAACTTGTTTACTACGCTTGCGCATGCGCGGGCTGCGTACGGTAGGAAGCGGCGCAGACTCGGCACATAGATTAATATCACTGTCACTAGATGGCACTACTGCCGGATCGGCGTCCGCGCAATGCGAGGCTACTGCACTAAAATTACTTTGAGTAGCTACACCAATTCTACTGTCACTAGCTACACAGTACTGGGCACTATTACAATGAGCAGTTGCAGAAGTCACTATGTTCACTGCAGGATCGCACTGTACATAGTCATTTTGCTTGTCCAGAACCCGTTTCCGTTGCACTGTTTTACGCGCTCGAAGGCGCTTGCGACGTGGCTCACTATATAGTTTTGCAGTAGGCGCAGAAGAACTTTCTTGCAATTGAGAACCAAGTAAATCACTGTTCAAGTCCACAGCGTGTATGACATTCACTGCATGCACTGCTCTCGTACTTCGCGCAGCGCTGTTTCTAACATTACTGTCATTTGAATTTACACTCTGCATACACACTAACTGAACATGTCCCAATTTGCCACATTGATAACAGGATACGTTGCAACTAGGACAATGCGCACGTTTGTGGCGAGATACACACTGAAGGCAAGATTTACGAACATTTTTCTGAAATGAACGTTGGCGCCCGTTATTCAAATTACTTTGTCTAACACTACGGGGCGGTCTTTGCGTCGCACTTTTACACTGGCTACTGTTCACTGTCTGTTCAGTACGGCCGGCAGAAAAATAAGAATCACTAGTGCTAGACTGAGAACTACGGCTAGGAAAGCGTCCGTTGCGGCGCACTGAATTTACACTGTGATTTTGCATTTCTACATCTGCTAAGTCAAAAGTATCATGCGCTTCAATAAGCTGCAGTACACTGTCTAATGAGGGGTCAGACTGTTTTAGAATCGCTGCCCTAATTCTGGGGTCCTGAATGTTCTGCATAATCGCATCTCTCAACATCACATCACTATAAGAAAGTCCACAAGAGCAAGTAAATTTACATTTGCGGGTTAAGCCCTTTAACTCAGTGATCCACTCTTGGTGTGACTGTTGCGGTAATTTTTTAAGTCTGAAAAATCGGTACTGTGCCGCAGCTACTAGAACTTTTCTCTCATAATGAGCATTTAGTGCCTCTACCATTTGTTCAAAGTCTACATCACAAGGAGATGCTTGCGGGAAAAGTTTCTGCAGTAACACGAAAGTCTTGGTGCCAACTATGGCGAGAAAGAAATGTTTAACTGTCTGACCTGTTATTTGATGAGCCGCGACGAGTTCTTGAAATTGAGCGAAGTAGTCACTCCATTCTTCCTCTCGTTCGTTGTACTGGTGAAACGTAGGAAGCGTTGCAGCGGCAGGTGTGGGCTGCTGAAGCGACGGCTGGTTTTGTTGTTGGTTAGCGGCTTGCGCCGTTAGCTGGGACACCGCCTGGAGTAGCTAGGTGATTTGCGCCGTCTGTAACTGAATAATTTCCATTACGTTTGGGTTCGGGGTAGTGGCCATGCTGACCGATTTGGCGCCGCGTATACAAGTAACTTATAACAAAACACAAATGTAATATGAAAGAGGACGCTCTGCAACAAAAAAGTCCAAAAAACACGTAACTGAATATGTTCCCCCAAAAATTCTTATATTAAGGGTTGGTGGGCGGGAGCAATTTCGGCGTGCTCCGACTGCTGCTGTCTGGCTGCTGCAAGTGGACTGGTCCAAGGCTCGTCTATCACTCCTTGTCGCCACTTTTGTGTCCCAGCCTCGTCGCCACTTTTGTGTCCCAGCCTCGTCGCCGCTTTTGTGTCTCGTATCCGTCGTAGGTGTCGGTGGCCGAGTAGGAAGACCGACACAGGAATAAAGATAGCACACTGGTGCAGGTATGGAGGGGAGCAGCCAGAAACTAGAAACACTAGAGTAAATTAGAACGAGATATCTATTGCACAGAATTTATACAGTACTTAACTTTTACATAGCTCAGTACTGCAGAATGCTGATACATAGTTGAGCTAGAGGTATGCCTAGTGCCTGTACGATAGCCAAGTCTTCACTGGTGCCTATCTGATTCCGAAGTGTTAACTGGTTCCTATCTCAGTCCCAAGTGCACGATGTCGTTCAGTGGTGGCCACGAGCGGAGTTGTAGCAGAGGGCGCTTGTGGCTGACGTCGTAAGAACGCCGCGCCGTGCGTGCATGGCGGCGCGCGGCGAAAGTAGGTGGCGCGCACTTTGGACTTGTGCGACACCACACCTTTCTCTCGCGAGATATTAGAGGATGGGACTACAGAGAAATATCACAAATGCGGTTCGATGAAGCCTCTGCCATGCACTTCATTGTGAATTGCAGAGTTTCCATGTAGATGTAGATGTAGATGAACACCTCCACTCCACGTGCGTCACGTTTGCAGAGAGTGTCGATGGTCTCCGCCGCCGCTAGGCAGTGTTGACGTCGCGTCGTTCAGCCGGGTGTTAGGAGGTCGGGCAGCCCTGGTGTGCCGGTAACTCTGGCCCGTGGCTGTGTACCGGCGCGCGGCTATGGGCGTCTTCCTCCATTCCAGAGGCGCTATAAATAGAGCCGCGGCGTGGCGCGCGCAGCCGAGCACGGCAAAGCGGAACCCAGGGCGAGCTCATGTCTGTCAGCGCTGAGGGAACACCCGAGTATAGGGCTCCCACCACTGCTGCACACTACGACTGTCGAATTCTCTTCTCACTAACTGCTGGCTGGAGATATTTCTACGTGTACATTGTAAGGGGGGAAGGGGGGGGGGCAAAAATATTAGAGGTAAAGCAGTCAACAATACGAAGATTGGTTTGAACACCACAGTGCTTTACTAAGCACCGTCCTATGTGTAGGTGGTATGCCGTTGCCTACCTCCGACCTTCAATGACTTACCCAGCCAGTTACAGGGGGACCTACAGTTTAACGTGGGTTTCGCACCTCGGTGTTACTCGGTATTTTTCACATCAGCAACACTGCCAGACGTTAAAGAAGTGGAAAGTGACAGATAAAATCCTAGGACCGGGCGGGAATCGAACCCGCGAACTTTGGATTAGTGGTCTGGCAATCTACCTCTTTTTTTCGTTCGTTCAGTTTATCATAGGTTGTTCGTTGCATATTTGGCTCTTTTTTTTTTTTTTTTTTTTTTTTTTTTTTTGCAGCGTTTAGTCTTCTGCCCGGGCGCGCTGAGCCACGGCTCCTGGCAACCACTGTGCAACCGAGGTGCCCTCATTAAAGAAGCCGGCCGTGGTGGCCGAGGGGACTGAGGCGCTCCAGTCACAGGTCTGCACGGCCACTACGGTCGGGGGTTCGAATCCCCCCTCGGGCATGGTTATTTGTGCCGTCCTTAGTATAAGGTAGTTGATAAGTAGTTTGTAAGTTTACGGACTGATGACCCCATAGTTAAGTCCCATAAGCTTAACAAACATTTAATTAATTAATTTTTTCATTAAAGAACCAGTATCCGACGATCAAGCCGTAGAAAGACTAGCAATCAAGAGTTCCTGGGAAAATGTCACTAGGAAGAAAGTAATTTTAACCGATGAGAGCACTATTGAGTCCACAAGCAGCGGTTCTTATTTACCGCACAGATAGGCAACGATATGAAGCCCGCTTCGTGGCTACACGCGCTAGAAGCGGACGCATAAGTGTGAAATGTTGGGTGCAGGAACCTTAGAACGAATCCAGTACAAGGTGACTTGCACATATATGTAGCAGTAGATTGCCGGTCGGGGAGTAAAGGAAGCTGAGGCTGGCAAACGGCCCTGTGGACTGAACACGTGGGCAGTACAGCCCCTCGTGAGGACTGCGTGCTCCGTGGAAGCCGGCAGCGGTGCGCGGCCTGTTACGTCACGGGCGGTGGCGGTGGCATGAATGGGCATTCCTTGCGGTTCGATGAACCCGCGGGCATCGCGGAGCGCAGGGGCGGCCGGCGGGCGCCGCTTCTGGGAGCCGGCGCACGTCGGCCGCTGAAATACTGCGGCCCCCTCCTTCCCAGAACTCGCGGACTACTCACCGCCGCCAGCACAAAGGACTGCAACTCGTTTCCGCAGGCAGTGCCAATGGCCTTTCCAGAACTACTTGCCCAGTGTATAGGGGAGACGATGTTAACGATTAACCGTGTCTAATAAATTAATTTTTGAAGAAAATATTTTTCATTGCAAATATTATTAGACTAGAATGAAACTTCACTCTGCAGCGGAGTGTGCGTTGATATGAAACTTCCTGGCAGATTAAAATTGTGTGCTGGAACCGGGACTCGAACCTGGGACCTTTGCCTTTCGCGGGCAAGCGCACTACCGACTGTGCTATCCCGACACGACTCACGACGCCGCCTCACAACTTTGCTTCCGCCAGTACCTCGCCTCCTACTTGTCCGTCCATTTTTGGAGTATTGCAGCCCAGTGTGGGATCCTTATCAAGTGGGTTTGACGGAGGACATCGAAAGAGTCCAAAGAAGGGCAGCTCGTTTCGTATTGTCACGATACAGGGGAGACAGCGTTACGGAAATGATACAGGATCTGGGATGGGAATCATTACAACAACGGCGCTTATCGCTGAGGCGTGGGTTACTTGCGAAACTCCAATCGCCAACATTCTCCTCCGAATGCGAAAATATATTGTTGACTCCCACTTACATAGGTAGAAATGATCATCAGAATAAAATAAGAGAAATCAGAGCTCGAACAGAGAGATTCAGGTGTTCTTTCTTCCCGCGCGCTATTCGAGAATGGAATGGGAGATAAATAGTATAATTGTGGTTCGATGAGCCCTCTGCCAGGCACTTAAATGTGATTTGCAGAGTATCCCATGTAGATGTAGATGTAGATGTTTCCAAACTTCACAGAAGCTCTCCTGCAAACACGCAAAACTAGCACTCCTGGAAGAAAGCACTCACTTAGGCTATGGCTAAGCCATGTCTCCACCATATCCTTTCTTACAGGAGTGCCGTAGTTAATTTTCTTTACTTGTCGGAAATTGAATTTATACATTTTTATTGGTATTTGGAATCACGTGGGTCCGAACTCCGACTTCAGGGGATTGCAGCTAGTCACCTGAATTCACGCCACTTCTCATAAAGCCTGTCCCTAGATAGTTTACTCTCAGATTGCAACATAAGAGTCCGCCGTGATTTTGTGTAATGAATCCGATTTTTAACGACTTCGCCTTCAGTGGAGTGCGATCATGTAACGTAGCCGTGTGTCGCCGTTAGCGTGTTTGCTCGCGGTCTAATCTAAATGCAACGTAACTTTTCTATACTCACGCACCATCTCAAATCAGGTACGACAGACCAGAGCCATTTTCACAGTTTTATCGTATATTGTGTTGTGTGGTACCTCCGGGTTTGCTGAATTTCGCCTACGATAGCGGCGTCTGCTTCTGCCTCGTTTCAGCATGCTGATTTTGATGAATTTCGCTGTTACATTGCGTGTGTGTGTGAGCGAGTGAGTGTTGTTTGTAAATCCTACCCCAAGTAGCGTTAAGTTCTGTGTACTTTATTTAATTTCAATGCTGGGCATCGTCAGTATCAGACTATGTAAATGGGATGCATTTTTATTGTATTAACAAAGCTGGTGCCCCACTTTTGTTTGCTTTCGACTTGAGTAAACAAGTTCAGTTCAGTATAATTTTGACTTGCCTATAAACTGTAGTTTTCGAGCACCTCCCCCTCCCCTTTTATTTAATATTGTTTTTCACCAGTGCTGAGAACAATGTCAGATGCAATTTTTTTTTGTTTAAGTTCCGTTGCGCCATAAATGTTTTTCTTTAACCACCTTTATGAAATAACTTTAATTGTGGTGGCTTGTTTGTTAATGCCTGTGTGTAATTACGTGTGAGCTGTTACGTATATAGGCCACTACATCGTTAACTTCCTGTTATTAGAGTAATTTGAACCAAGTCAGTTCTCAATTTGGGCCAGGGAACAAGGTTTTGCAGCAGGACCTTTTGCTAATTTTACTGCTAAAATTAAGCTATTTTTACAAGAGTAAACTTTTATCTGGGTACCTCCGACCAGAATTAAGCTTTTAATCCGTACAGTGGCCCACTTTTAAGTGTGTCATGAATATGAATATGAAGTATTAGTTCATAATCGCGCTCGATACACTCTCTACACGACTAACACCGAGTTGCTCGAATTAGAGTTCAGAGTGATGTGGATTATGCCCTCAAGTAAACACGAAGCGGGGAACTGATGACTATTGTAGTTTTGTCCCCCTTAAACATCCAACCAACCAACCTAAACACGAAGCATTTGCATAGTGCGAAAGCATCCTATTTATTTCATCCGAAAAATGTCTCTGAAAATTACGTCTTGATAACTGAGTCCATTAAATTCATTATAACGGAAAAGTAAACAATTACATACAACTGGCTATATAGTAAAGGGAAGCGTAAATAATACTGAATAAATTGATATACAAGAATTTGAGAAAAACTGAAAGTGCGTTTCGAGACGGGTGGAATCGCTTCATAGCAACGACCCTCCACTCCACCACTAAGGTACGTTGTCCAAGACGCGTCCTTTAACTGTGTCTCGCCCCCTCCCTTACCCGGCTGTAGCGGACGCCGGTGAGGCGGCAACACGACGGGAGCCGCTGCCATTTACCAAGGCGCGGCTGTGCTCGGCGACTAGGGAAATTCACGAGGAAAATAAAATTTCCGAGCTGTAAAAAATTCCTCATAGTTATTCAGATACTTAATTTTTAAGTAACCTACTGCATCGTATAAAATGTAGTCGCTGCGGATGAAATGAAACTAATAAATAACTCGAAATTAATTTTAAAGTTGAGAGCAGGACGATACCTGTCTCCGTTTGCGAGATTTTAGCTCGTGTATCTACGGTACGAGAGCGTCGCGACTAGCGCGCCAATTCTCTCCAGCTGGCCGCGGTGGCCGAGGGGACTGAGGCGCCCCAGTCACGGTCTGCACGGCCACTACGGTCGGGGGTTCGAATCCCCCCTCGGGCATGGATATTTGTGCCGTCCTTAGTATAAGGTAGTTGATAAGTAGTTTGTAAGTTTAGTGACTGATGACTCCGTAGTTAAGTCCGATAAGCTTAACAAACATTTGATTTGAATTCTCTCCACGTGCAACGTGAATTGTGTGGTGACAACCGTCGCATCTTATAAAGATATTGAACCCTTTTTTTAAATGATAGCCAGGGAAGGACTTCATGTTTTACACAATCATTAATACTCACAGCGTCTTTTATCTACGGGTATATAGAAATAACTATAGTTTTTGCTATGAAACGATTTATTAATTAAACAGTATTTAATATTTGTGGAGGTTTATTTCCGTTTATTGCAACTAAATGAAAGGCGTTTCGCTTCTTTATCTGTGAAGCATCATCAGTGGCAGTTTTTTAGTGTTAATACCATGTGCGACTTCATGGAATTGTGTGTGTATTCTCCAGTAGAATGGAAGTTTTGGTTCTTTATTTCATCACTTCGCCGTGTAATTCACTGAGACATTGCAGATGTTAACTCTTAGCGTTTTCCATCTATTGATTCTATTTTTGATACACATGACCATGAACGCTGTTAAAACATTTTTGTTAACAGGCATCTCTTAAATGACGAGATGAAATTCATACTTTAGATTAAATGTGAGCCAGTTTGCACATGAATTGGAACTTATAGAGAGTGACATGCAGAGAAAACCCTTCAACCAGTTCAACAAATCTATGTGCAGCTGATAAAACAACGAAAAAAAAAAAAACAACAAAAAAAAACAAAACAGTGACGCTAAGGTAATTGTTCTTTCATTTTCTTATTTATGATTGCGGCGCTGTTTGCAAGACTACGAGTGTGTTTATTTGAAACTCCTGATGCAGCTTGCATCTCTCTGTTCTCAGGCTTTTTTCATTCTAACTGATGGATTCACCTTCTATTTTTCCTTCGAAATAAGTCCCAGTGTTCGAAAACGTACAGCTGAAATTTTTTCCAACAGAGATCAAAAAATAGCAAACACATACCAAACAAAATATTTTTCTGTAGCTCGTTAAATGTATCAACAACATTTGTAAGAATGTTTGCCGTATTTCATTCTGTCCGGTTTCCATCCTAAACCATCTTCCAGGGAATATGGAAAACAGTAAGATTTTAAAATATCGAAGTCATCCATACAGTACACGAGACATTTGAGTCTAAATGGTACACCACAACATTTATCTTTGTTCATATGAAGTAAGATAATTTTTACGGCGTGCCACAAAACGGACTGTATTGGTATGAATGAAATTAATGAAAATATTACATTAACGTTGTCACGCAATTCATTATATCTGTACAGATCACCTAAACAAAAAATCAGTAACCACCGATCACATTTATTATTTCCAAAATCCTAGAAGCCAAAACTGGTCCTTTTCCAACGTTCATTTTTATTTCTCCGAATATTGTCATGAAGTAGATCTGTTCAACGTACAGAGGCAGTAGTTTAATGGCGAGACGAGCCCATATCTTATGAGTAGTTCATATCCGTTCTTCTTCGATCCGCTTGGTTCGACATCTTCCTGCCACTGCCCTGAGTAGTCGCGATTCCAATCGCAACTCTGCTCACTAGTGCAGTCCTGCGATTGCCGCATTCCAAATTCATAGTGCGCATGCGCGAGCAGCCAGCCTCTGACGTCACGAGACGACCCATCGCACTCGCAGGAATCAATCGCGCCTTGGACAACCTACCTTTATAGTGGAAACACCTTCCTAAAACTAGCGACAAGCCTATGCACACAAGGGTAATGCAGCCAGAAAATGTAACATGAGTCGTTGTTTCTTTAGAAGTCCCTACGTATTATTCTTACCTCCATGGTGTTATCTGTGGTGATTACATCTTTGGAGCGTTGCAAAGATAGAATTGACGTCAGTTAGTGCTATTTTTGAGTGTTGAAAAAATTGAGTACAAATTGTGGTTATATATTTATTTTTTAATGCCTCCATCGCGGAGTCGTAATATCGGTCGGCGTACGCGAAACGCAATGCTACTACGTGATCGTCGAGTCAATAGAACTGACGAAGATCGTACACAGCGCTTGGAGGTAAATCGAGATAGAAATTCTCAAGCGCAATTCGTTATAGCTGTACGATCTTGCTACAATATTCATTTAAATTCAAAAACTCAAAAAGATATTATAAAAAGCATTTCTATTCTACTTGCTGCGAGAAAAACATGTTAAACTGCGCTGTAAAAATATGCGGTTTTGATTTCCTTTTCCTATCCATTTTTAAAATAAAAGAGGATAGTTGTTTTTGTGCCTAAATTTACAATCAGACCTGGTCGTACAATAAAACTATTAAAAGTACGGACATTAAAGCTACTAACCTCACAGACAGAGCAGCTCGAAAGGTCTCTCTAATAACCCGTTTCCAATTGATTTACCCATCTATTTTGACTTCTAATCCCCATCAGGGTCTCGATTGAAATAACGATAAATTACTATGTCGTCGGCAAAACGCAATGTTTTTAATTTTTCACTCTGGACTTTAATTCCTACTCCAAATTTCTCCTTGCTTTGCTTTATAGCTTGTTCAATGTACAAATTGAATAACATTGGAGAAAGGCTACAACCCTGTCTTACTCTTCCCAACCACTACATCCCTTCAACTCTGACGCTGTCTGATTTTTGTACAATGTAAATAACCTTCCGTTCTCTACATTTTACTCCTGCTTGCTTCAGAACTTGAAAGAGTTTATTCCAATCAACATTCTCAAAAGCCTTCTCCAAATCTACAAAAGCTAGTTATGTAGGTTTGCCTTTTCTTAATCTATCTTCTAGGATAAGCCGTAAAGTGAGTATTGCCTCCCGTGTTCCTACATTTCTCCTGAACCCAAACTGATCTTCCCCGAGATCGGCTTCTACAGCTTTTCCATCCGTAAATAATTCATGTTAATATTTGGCAACCATGACTTATTAAACTGATGGTTCTGTAGTTTTTCACTTGTCTGCGACTGCTTTCTTTGGAATGGGGATTATAACAATTTTCGTAAAACCTGAGGTTACTGCGCCTATCACATACATTTTACGCACCAGGTGAAACAGTTTTGTCATGGCTGGTTCTCCCAGAGACTTCAGTAGCTCTGAGGGAATGTCATCTACTCTAGTGACCTTGTTTCAACTTAGGTCTTTCAGTGCTCTGTCAAATTCATCTCTTAGTATAGTATCTCCTATTTCATCATCATCTATTACTTCTCCCCTTCCTACAATATTGTCTCGAAGTTCATTTCCTTCGTAGAGCCTCTCTATATACTCTTTTCACCTTTCAGCTTTCCCTTCTTTGCTGAGAACTGGTCTCAGCTATTTCTCTTATCTCCAAATATCTCTTTTATTTTCCTATAGGCTATATCTATTTTCCCTCTATTTATACATTCTTCTACATCCTTGCATTTGCCTTCTAGCCACTCCTGCTTAGCCATTTTGCACTTCCTGTCAACCTCATTTCTTAGTCGTCTGTACTCCATTTTGCCTGTTTCATTTACTGCATTTTTATATTTTCTCTTTTCATCGATTAAATTTAGTGTGTCCTGTGATATCCAAGGATTTTTTGTAGCTCTTGCCTTCATACATATTTTCTCCTTTGTTGCGTTCACTATTTCATCTTTCACTGTTATCCATTCCTCATCTACTGATTTATTTTCCCCTGTTTCTGTCAAGTGTGGCCTAAAGCTCCCTCTGAAATTCTCAAGAACTTTAAGTTCCTTCAGTTTATCCAGGTCCCATCTCCTTATTTTCCTACCTCTCTGTAGTTTTTTCAGTTTCAGCCTACAATTCATGACCAATAAGTTATGGTCAGAGTTTATATTTGCCCCTGGGTATGTCTTACAGTTTAAAACCTTGTTCCGAAATCTATGTCTTACCATTATAAAATCTATCTGGTATCTCCCGGTGTCTCCTGGTCTCTTCCAGGTATACAACCTTCTTTCGTGGTTCTTAAACCAGGTGTTAGTTATAACTAATTATCTGAGGTATACAGGAGATAAAGGGGGCATGCCAGAAAAGGTATAGAAAAGACAGGAGGCTATGTTGTGGACAATAACATAGGTGGTGTAGTTGGAAAGGAAGGGAGCAATGAACATATGTTTAGAGTTTGAAGAACAGGCCGGAATGCCAGACCCGACTGTAGGCCCATTCGAGGTTTAAGGACATGATGGGAATTAAGCTGGAAGGATAAAAGCCACATTGGGTGTCAGAGAGAAGATGGTGAAACAGGTAGGGGTGATGTGATGGGATAGGAAGGATTCAAAGACCTTGCTGAACAACGGGATGAGGAAAAATCTCCTGTAGGAGGAAGCATCAGAGAGGGGGAAGATTTGTTAGGTTTAAGGAACATGAGGACGGGAGATTTTCCACATGTGGGGCTACCAGACAGTGTAGAGGATAGTAGTGTAGAGGGTAGTAAGGGTGACGAGGAAAGGGAGGGGAAATTCTTTGAGGTGGCGATAGGTGATGGGATCGTGGCTGGGGGCTGTGTTACTTTTGGTGAGTAGTATCAGCCGTAGGTTGTGTGTAGTGATTGGGGTAGTGAGATCTGAAGGGGGAGGATGCGGTGGAGGTATTGGAAGCAGAGAACTAGGGGTGGGATGGAGACATCCATTTTTATGGACATCTGGGAGCAAAGAATAATAAAAGTTAGGAATATTGGAGAAGACATCATAGAGGAAAGAGGCAAAATGATTAGACTTACTGGCATTATCAGAAGAGGGCTGGTCAAGGTGGAGGAGGGGTAGGTGGGTGTGGGTTCCGAGCCAGGAAGGTGGGGGAGGCCTTCCAGTATCGAGTTGATGGGGAGGTGGGCACTGAGCTGTGTCACTGTCTGGTGCCAGTCACAGCATTTCTTGGCAGTCAGTAAGCTGCGCACGTGTCGCTGGAGTTGCCGGTGTCGGAAGGAGTCACAGATGCAGAAGAAAGATCAGTAAAGGTGTAGGATTCCAGTAGGAGAGAGGCAGCCTTTGGAGGGAGGGTGGGATGGTGTGGTTGAATGGCTTTGGTAGGGATGTGGGGATGGCATCACACAAGTGCTGAAGGAAGGAAGTGGATGGTCGATATCATCAGGAGAGGGAAGGGGAGAGTATGGTTTCTGACCCGATGGGTGATGGGGAGGAGTTTGGGAAGGTTCTACTTGGTGCAATCGGTTATAAATTAGGACCCCATTACAGTTTGATGGTTCGCGTGTCTTCAGTGAAGATGTGTATGAGATAGTTGGGGCCTGTTACATTGTTACTGCAATGGGCCTGTCGAATGTAGAAGTAGGGATCTTGTCATCCTCAAACATTGTCTCTGGTATTCCTGGTTTCGTGATCAGAGCAATAATGGGGTTGGCTGTTGGAGGCAGGAGGGGGAAGGGGTTGAAGGAGGTGTTGGGATGAAGTGGATGTGTGGGATCTTCTGGAGGCTCTGTGTGTGGAGGTTGGGGTCAGTGCATTTGAGGACAGTGTCCGTCTGTGGGACGATTTGGTTGATGGGGAACGAAGGGGCATACTGGCGGAAGTAGAGTGTGGGAGCACAGAAGTGTGGGGTCAGGGTAGTTTACCACAAAGGATGGAGAGCAGGGGACTGGAAGAGGGGGAGAGGTTGGGGAGGGAGTGAAGGAAGGGGCAGAGGAGGGGGCGGGTCTTTTTGGTGACAGAGGAAGCGGGGTTTCGCAAAGGGGTGGGAAATTGGAGTGGGGACCGGGTTGAGAGGAAGGTGGCGTCTTTAGAGGTCGACTGGGCGTGAACCATGGAAGACGCACCAAGAGTCAGGTTGGAGAGAGAAGGAAAATGATGGGGGCAGTGTGAGGAGCAATTGCCTAGGAGCCAAAGATTTGTGTGGGGGCAACTGTTGAGGGGGTCGTGAGCGTGAGGGTGAGAGTGAGGAGGGAACGAATTGTGGCAGGGAGGTACTTCAGGCAAGGGTGGTGGTGGCAGGGGAGGCAGTGGTGAAAATGATGGTGGATGAAACGGACAAGCACAGATGAAACACACGAAGAAAACAGCGACAGTGCCGGCAGGGTTTAGGCCGCGGCCTGCGTGGGCTACACTTTCTAGCGACAGCGCGCGACAGCTTCACGCGACAAAAGACGGCCACACGTACTGCTACGGGAGTAGGGATGGGCAAGAAATTACGTACTCGTGAAAAATCACGGTGATTGAAAATTCACTGTTTTCACTGTCGCGGCGATCTGGAATCTGACCGTGATTTCAGTCACGGTCACGGTTGGGTAGCGACGAGCAGGAATAGCAGCGAACAGCAGTACAAACTACAAAGAGCCATCTGGTGGCCGAAATGTGTACTAAATGCAGCAGCGAATAGCAGGTGTAGCAGCGAATAGCGGAAAAGCCAAGAGGAGGTAAGAGAAGCAGCAAAGGCTAAAAGAGCCATCTGTGGGTCGAAATCTGTACTAATATCAATGCAGCAAATAGCGGGTATAGCAGCGAATCACCGATAAGCGAAGAACGGGTATAGCAGCGAATCACCGATTAGCGAAGAGCGGGTGTACCGGCTAAAAGCCGATTATGGACAGTGACCAGTTCGCATACACATGTGCGTGTTTCCTAGAAAATAGCCAGGGCCCGGCAGGGAGATGTTAAAAACTGAAAAACATATCTCGTCCATTTCGCCGTTCGTCGTCTAAAAGTGTATAACTTGTTTCTGCTGAGATGAAGCGATCGAGGACGAGCTAGATGTTCCATTTCACCGCTCTTAATAGCGACTATGCGAAATGTAATTTGTGCGGCATACAGTTGTCGCATAAAACTTGTATCTCCAACTTGAATAGGCGCATGTAACCGAAATATGCGACGACTTCTTCGAGAGCCATCAAACCTGTGGTGCCAGAGCAGTGTATGTTGCAATCACATTGTTTTATAAGTAATTAACTTTCGTCTGTACTCCATTTTTAAAACTGCTGTAATAATAGTAGGCGGTATGATGTTTTAATACTTTGTTAGTGTGGAAAGGTAGACTCCTTCAGCACTGAGTATTGTCCTAGCAGTAAAGAACACAGTTGCAGCGTGCAGAGCAACAAGTAAGCTCTTCGCTTATTTGAAATGTGCGCGCTTGCACTCCGCTACGATGTTGGCAATACCAAGTAGGCAAGTAGTAGCCATTCAGAGTCCGAGTTGTGTGCTCTCTGCTGTCGTTAAAAACGCATGAGCAACTCGAAAAAACGTGCATAAAATCATTGCGCTGGAATACTGATATCACATTAATTGCTTCAATTATAGTAAAGATCTCAGCTTCTTATTTCATATGTATGCATAAATTTTGAGTTAAAAGTGTATGGCACTGGAAATGAGACTGCAATAACTTTTTATTTATTTAAGCATCCAGTCAGCTGTGCATGATACATCTTAAAAACATGACACCTAACAGTAAAACTGATAATATATTACTGTAAGTAATTGAAGCATGTAAAGTAATATGATAACTCTTATAGGCAAGTGTATTTAAATAACAGCACACTCTAATAACTGCAGTATCAATTACATTAAAGAAACAAGCTATTAAAATTGAGGGCATATATTCATTGACAATGAAATAACACCTACCTTGCAAATAATTTTTGCACTTACTAAGAATATTTACTAATCTTTCATTGTCTTGATGTGGTTAGAAAGTTTATTGTACAGTTATTTTAAACTATACTTACAATTGACTTATTTGTTGAGATTTACTTTTCTCGGTTCACAACATAACTTTCATAACAACAAAGAGACGATAAATTAGTTACTGGCGGATGAAACATTATAACAAAAGTATCTAAATCAATTTTTGTCAGTTTCATGGTAAATCATACAAGTCGCCGGAATCGCGGCGATTCAATCACGGAAATAGCGAAAAGAGCAGAAATCACGGAATAGCGGAAAGAGCTGAAATCACGGAATAGCGGGAGGAGTAGAAATCGCGGAGGGATACATGTGAATACCTCAAACAGTGATTCTAAACCGTGATTAATCACGGTTTAGAATCTCGGTGATTTAAAAGTAGCAATCACGGAAATCACTGTCAGCGGAAAATCACGGTTTAGCCCATCTCTATACGGGAGTGTCCTGCGTGAGTGCCGACTGTGGCGCTGCCTGTCGCTGCGTGTCGCGCGCTACAAACAGCGACGTTTAAGATTCAAGCCTGTTTGAATCTTGTCGCTGTCACACACGCCACAAGGTGTCGAGTTTCGTTGAGAGTCGACTGCTTTTAGAGGTTATGAAGGTTGTCGCAAGAATTCTGCGAGCGAATAATCCCTGAATTTTATGAAACGGCAACTGTTTCTGAAATAACGGAAAATAAAATTCACCTTGCGCGTATAATAAAGTATTTTCTTTGGATAACCAGCTCGTAAATTTTCTTTTGGCTTTTATAGACGACTGAAGTTAAATTTATAAATTGTTTCTAATAAATCAGTCTTCTGTAGTTTTATTCTGAGTTATAGTTTCATTTACACCACGATGAACGTGATTTGAAGAATTATTAACATGTGTGTGCTTGTGCATTTGCAGTAACAACAAAGTTACTCCAGAGAGAGAGAGAGAGAGAGAGAGAGAGAGAGAGAGAGAGAGAGAGAGAGAGAGAGATAACTCTAGGACGTCAAACGAGATGCGTGTAAATTACGTTTGAGAAAAATGTCAAGATATAATGTTTCAGTAGGAATTTAATGTGTTTGGTAGTTGTACAGTTGGATACATGTATTTGCAATGAAGATGAACTAGGGGTAAAAACTTCAAAAAAATAATTTGTGGTGCTTTCTAAAGATAATACATAAAACTTTGCACAAATAACAGGCGAAAGCGTTGTAATTGTAGTAACTAAAATACAAAATGGAATGGGAAGCGAGCCAGCGACCGCAAAAATTACGTGCTTTATAAGTTAGTGGCCCACGTGGCTACCCCTACGCTACGCCAACTAATGGCGTAAATATATAGGCTAAAGGATTTAGTATCGTCTTCCAATAAGACATCTTTGGAACTAATTCAGTTGTTGATGGTTTGCAATCACAAAAACTCATTGAGAACATAGTCGAAAGTAGCTGTACTCGTTATTGTACTTTCGAAGAATTCAGCCGGTGATCTTCATAGTCTGTTTTCGTATTTGAAGTTCCGAATGAAATAGTACACGAACATTCCTCGCTTTGTAAATGTAATGCACAGCATTCTTTTTACGCCTTGTTTCCTAAAGTTACAAAACTTTATAGCCTTCCTGTGGAGCTATCTGTACTCTACGGTTTACGGATGCCAAACTTTAGAAACAGCTGATCGGTGCTAGCGGCCATCTTGTAGAGAGAAGTTGTCGCGCTCACGTAGGACACCCGGCCATGTTGCCGAATGTCGCCGCTTGTAGCAGCAGTGTCGCGTCGCTGGATGTCGCGCGCTGTCGCTAGACTGTGTAGCTCACGCAGGCCGCGGCCTGGCGACAGCGGCACTCGGCCCTAAAAACCGAAAAGTGCCGCCGGAAGTAACCAGAGGGTGAATTTAAGTCGATAGCGGCTGCTATCGAATCTCGCAGTCGATTAATGTCACTCAACGCCGTCGCCATGTTTGTTTTAGTTTATGCTGTGGCGTTATGAGATGGAGTCATTGGAGTGTACAATTGGGCGTTAACTGTAGTTGTAAGTCAATGTGGTAAAACTGCAGTGTCTGTTGCTCGTGTTTTTAGTATGGCGCGTATGTTGGCAACAGTAAATAAATCGTTTCTGGACCAGAGATTCGGGCGCTATGCGCCCTCACATACTAAAAAATAACTTCTTGTTTAACCTAGACATAAACTAACTTTCACTTAAAATGATCACTGTTTAGTACAGATCAGAAAATAAATAAAACATATCTGCTCCTATGGTTCACTGCTGTAGTGTTGCCAACATTTGCAGAGCTTGGGCAACAGACTCTGCAGTTTAGCCGTCAATGTCAATATTGACGCATGTATTTGTAATACATTGTGGACTTCCTTAATATGTTCAGCAATTTGTGCAGAATTCATTGACGAGTTGTGTTTGCCACAGCCGACAATAAAATCATATCCACAGTAATAGAAATTTTAACTGTTTGTGAGGCTAGCTGAGCACGACATAATACTATGTGTGGCCGCAAAGTTATAATTGCATCTTACTATCGACTCACCTGGAAACTTCATACTTTCCAAAGTTCATTAGTTCGTACGTTCCCCAACCGTGTTGTCACAATTGGAGGTGATTTTCAATATACACCTTTAAGTTGGGTAAATTACACATTTGCAAGTGATTGGAGTGACAGGACTTATTGCAAAACATTAGGCCTATTAACTTCAGGTACCTAGAACATATTGATTGGAATCCCACTTATTATGGAAATATGCTGCTGTCATAATAAAAAGTCGGAAGACGTTTAGTGCTTTCCTCAACATCAGTTTCTCCTATGCAAACATCTTCATTTCAAAAGTACTCTGGCAGCCCACTTCCACTGTAAGCTATTTACTGTATTCCTTCCTCTCTTCCCCCACCCCCTCTCTTTACTCCCCACCACACTTCTCACCAAATCCGGAACTGGGAATTATTTCATGACACAGTATGTGCCCTTCTAACATTTTAACAGAGGTGAGGATAAATTTCATCTCTAAGTGATTTCAATAGCTGCTCATTAATTATATGAACTACCCATCCATTCTTCAGTATTTTTCAGTAACACATTTCTAAAGCTTCTACACTCACGTTTGAAATGTTAATCATCCATGTTTCAGTTACATACAAGACTGCACTCCTGATAAATTGCTCAGGAAAAGGCTTCCTAATGTCAACAAATAGACCAGACCTCTTTAGTGACTACAAAAGTATGAGAAATTAGAGCAAGTAGTTTGATTTATATCTTCAGCAAATTAGATAAAGAGGAAGTGGTGTCATATTTAAATTTATTAGAGTAGAGCATATTGATGTGTTGTGGCACATGTTTGTAAAAATATTGGACCATTTGCCTGATGGGCGTGTTCCTAGAAGAAAAGTTAATGGAGTGAGGGACCCTCCATTGTGTACAGCCACTGTAATGAAACTTCTGAGGAAGCAGATACCACTACATAACAGATGTAAAACAAAATCTGACAGTACAGCTACTGGTGGTGATATGCTAAATGAAACGTACTTGTCTGCCCGGAGAATAGTGGGTGAAGCCTTCAGTGACTGCCATAGCAGAATATCTATGTAAGGATCTCTCTCAAAACATAAAGAAGCTTTATCATATGTAACTGTTGTTAGTGGGACTGAAGTTAGCACCCATGGCCGAGTGAGATACTGAGATACTGAAATTGAAGATTGCAAAGCAGATCTACTGAACTCAATTATAGGCCTAAGATGTTACTTTCAAATGAAAATCAATGGCCATTAAGTTACCTAAATGTAGTTCTGGTTCCAATGCAAGACGAGTGAGGCAGATATGAAGTTCATGGGCCTGAAGCAATACCCATCAGATTGTTTACTACATTTGTGGTGAGTTAGTTCAGGACTATTTTAATTCTTTAACTCATTATCTTGGGACAGACTAACTCATGCTCCCAAATTTTTTGTGGCATTGCAACAGTATCCCGATTAAAATTAGTGTTCCTTCTGCTGCTGTTAATAGGCGTTACCTAAGCGTCTTGTGTTGTATTTGTATGCTTTTTGCTGCAGTACTGTGTCCTATAGTATAATTTTGGTGTTGCTGCACTTTGTATACTTCCTATATTGAAACCAATTATTTCCCTATTTGTAATAAATAATGTTTCAGTGAATATTTACATACACGTTTTTGCTAAACCTGAGCTTAAATTGTGGAACTACCTTTTAGCCTTTCCCACCTTAAATAACTCCATAGATTTTAAAGGAATAAAAATTATTAGCAAAAGAAATATGTATTTCAGGAAGCACAAACTTACATTGAAAAATTTGAAGCTTTTAGCTTTTGTGTAAAAAATTGGTACATTAGGAGATATTTTTCCTGTACTCATAAAAAGAAACTAAGAATAGCTTTAACACAAAAATCTGGAAAAACTAAATGTTATAGTTAATCCTAAGAAGTTTGCAATTTTTCAAACAAATAGCCTACTTTGGTTAAATTGTAGTTTGCTTGAACTGAGATGCTGCTTGTCATATTGATGTTTGTAGGTGGTGACAATGAATGATAGGTGAAGGCAACCACAGTGAGAAATGGCTTTACATTTTATGCTTTGAACACAAATCAACATTGCGAATGTCCATGTTTTTATGAGTAACATTGAAAATTCATGACATTACCGAAGAACAATTACACATTACACTTTTGTCACAGAATAAATTAAAGAAAAGTACACTGAGGACTCATTACTACATGGATGTAAGAGTTTATTTTAAATTACACAGCTTTGGCTGAAAAGTCTCTTAACTAACAACAAATAAAACTTGTAATTAAATTACATAACATAAAACGAACTGTTTCACCCATTTAGTGGCTGGTCTTTGATGTACTTTCCCGAAGCATTGTCTTGTAGCAATTTGTATTCCCATAGAAATTCTATTGACATCTACAGTGATGACTTCCAAACGTATAGCATTAGGGTGTTGAAACACAGATAATTAGTGTGCCAGATTTATATTTTCTGTAAGTAATGGAAATTGATGCCAATTTCATTGCCAATAGTTGAAGGTCCTTTTTGATGTGGTGCATTGTAATTGAATACAAATGATTATATAAGCGACCAATAAGTCACTGATCTGCAACTACAACCCACCACACCTGAAAGACCTCTAAGTCTCTTCCTCTATGCAAATTAGGTGACACTGAACTTGTAGAAAATGCAGGTAAATTTCAAATATGTCACAAAGGTAATGAAAGTTATTGAAAAAGAGGCTTATGAATATTGAAGACTTTTTGGTAAACAATGATCTGTCTTCATAGATATAAAATGTACATTTGTTGTGATATTTTCTGAAGCAGTTCTAGAAACGACAGATGAAGATCGAAAAGGTAACTTCCTAGACCTAATTAAAACCTTTGACACTGGAGCTTTGTCTCTCAACTTGTGGTTCACAAATCACAACCCTTTGGAGGTTAACACTAGCAGGAGGAAGTAGTTTTACCATAAAACAACCATCCCAAGCATATATCTGAATACCAGAGATTACACAATACAAAAATGTTGGCTTAATAAATATGAAATATTTTGAATATTAAAATTACATAATTCTATATTTAGTATTAGGTACGAATTCTGAATTGAACAGAACCTATACTGCTTTTAGTAATTACACTGTGCCAACAGTGAATAAAAGCAGGGCCTGAAAGCTACTTTCAGGAACCAGTTGATTACTAATTGAAGGTGCTGTAAGTAATTTCGAGAAAGAGATGCAGAGAGAATCAAACGATGGAAAGTCCAGGAAGGATTCAACAATATTTTGAAAGGGATAGATTGCTGTGCATCACACAGATGTCTCAATTGGCCAAAAAAGGGTTCTAACTTGTAGCTTCTTTAAACATGGAACCAAAATTACAATCATACTTACAGGAGTGCTGTCTTCAGGTCTTGTGGCAAAACTGTCTAAAGAAGGCTGCACTAGCCTATTTGCAATTCTTGTTAATTCTTTAATATTCACATTACATAACTGTTTCACAGTATCATAATGTAACTTAACTGTTCCTTTGCTGTACGTTATGTATGGGGCCTTGGAAGATGGGTATAGCCAACTTTTCATTTGTTATTCAGTCTAATTCCGAAAGTGAATACAGATATGAAATAAATTAAATGTTCTTATTTACATGAGTATTTAAGCCAATGGTTGAACATGTCATTTTAATTGTAGAAGGGCATACATTTTCATTGCACTGTTTTTAATGGTTGTAATGACCTACGAGTAATTGAATTTTTGTATCTGTGTTGATTTTGAAAGGATTCCTTCAGTTCATTCGAATAAATTAATTTCATTTTCCACCTCATTAGCTTCTTACATACAACGTTTAGCTGGGTATGATTTCATGCTGTATACAGGCTTTTAAGAGGGGATATACTGGAACACTAAGGTGTTTCTACTTATACACATTACATAATAAAGAGTTTATTTGGCTCTCCACATTGTCATGTTGAAATACATTGCTGAACAACAGTTTTTCTCGTATAATTATTTGCTAAAGTCACAGAAATTAACTTTTGTATGGTAAAACTTTAAGATGCTTCTCGCCAGGCTCCAGTGATTATGTGGCAACAGATGAACAATGAAGTGTGGAATGCGTTAATATTTTTCACAAGCTACAGAGTGTTATTGCAGCTTTTTTCACTCGCAGCAAAATTAATACTATACCTGACCTATGGTTGACAGGTTCTAGTATGTACACTTTTCCATTCAGGAAAAAAAAATCATTTTAATTGAAGTTGTCAAGACAAAACATTTATTGGTCATCTGAGTTGTCATCATTAACCATTGTAGACAACATAACCAATGGAGCCAGGTGAGAAACTTCATACAATTGAAAACATTTGTTCTGTTTGAAATACAACTTTGCTTGTGAGGTAAATACAGCAAAGTAACATTTCTTCTATTTGATGTACTATGAATTGACATTCCCCATTTACAAATATCAAATTATTGATTTTAAAAGCTTTGACACAACCTTCTTGTTAACATCATCCACTGTACATCTTCAGATTCGGTTACTGTCTACAATGCAGACAGAATAAAATAGTTTCACCTCTTCTTCTGAGAACACTGCAGGGCCATTAAACCTGTCTCAGGCAAACTACTGAACTGAACAGAAACGCCGATCAGCTTTGAAAAAAAGAAAAAGAAAAAAAAATGAACAATATAGGAAGCACATTAAAACTCTACAGCAGTCTAAACGACGACTTAAGAAGAAAGTGGCTTCTTTGAGTGCTGTCAGCTAGTCTAGATCAGCAGCATGGGGAGCGGTGCAGTGCATCCGTAGCAGCATTAGGTTGGCAATGTAGTACACTTCGAGTATCCAATGGCATGTATGAAACTGTAATAAAGTGATTCTAAATCTTCATTTTAGGTGACCAATTACTTTTACTGACTGTACGGGGTACATACAAGAACCTGACAACCATAGAGAAGGTATAGCATGTTTTGTTTATTCTATGATCTGTACGAAATGATCAAGTGATTTTAAATCTTCATCTTATGAGGGCAATTGTTGGTTTCCCATAGTCACTTGCGGAAAAGTTGCCAACATACGCACCATGCGAATAACATGGCAACAGTCTGCAGTTTCACCATTTAAAGGACAGTAGGCTTAACTGATATTTATACTCTGATGTGTGGTAAATGAGGTGTCTAATGCCACGCTCTCAATTTAATTAGTAATCTTAATTGACTTCTGCAAGTTGTTTTTGGAGGCAAACTGAGGTTGTGAAATTTCTATTTAATAAGTGGTACACACTAAAGGGAATTATGGTTCTATCTGTGTGTTTAAACCATTCGGATATACCTTCCACACACAATTGTAAATATTAATAACTGCTTTAGATATCGTTTTTAACAGATTAATACTCGACCATACCAGTATGCAGTACTTGATCTGCAGTAACTTGTGATCCGTGTGCATCCAACTGGGACACACAATTCTGGAAATATTTACCCATTATTCAACAGTATGTTATATTTAATTTGTTCTAGCCAGTATTGTGATGATTGAGGTCCCCCCCCCCCATTCGTGATAACATATTAATGAGAAATAGAATCCTAAAACTATACAATCCCCAGAAGTTATGGTAGTTTACTGATTTGGGATAACTTTGTCGGTTCACAAACTTTGGTGAATAACACTTCTGGTCTGACAAATCATATGCATTCACAGTAGATTTTTCATTTGAGTGAATGCTGGCTGCAATCATGGCTATTTGTGAGAATTTTGTTACCATAAATGAATATCGGGATACCACCCGTTGGCTTTAACCCATGTCATTTTTCAATATGGCAGCAACGTAAACATTAGACTTTGAAATCAGTTAATTTTGTTACCTCAATCATTCTTTGGCTTTCACATTTGCTGGCTTTGCCAGCTCACAAGTAAAATATTACCTTCTAACCTAAACCTCAGGCTGTGCTACAGATCAGTGTGTCGCCACAACTAAGGTTTCTGGTTGGGTCCAATATCACACTTTAACTCACAAAATATTAATCTATTTCCTTATAAACTACTGCCTTTAACACCACATAATTACTCAAGCAATCTGCAAACATGCATGCACCTCAAGATTACTACAAACAATGAGATCACGGGTCAAAACCAGCGGGTGGTGTCCCCATCTTCAAATGACCCATTTTCTTTTAATCATTGCTGTGATTCTGATAATATTAAGTGGTTTTGTTTTGCAAAAGTGTTGTGAATTTTTTTATGTACACAGCATAACTACATCTTCACTATCTCTCTGAAGGTAGTTTGCAGAATGTTGCATTTGTGACCCTATTTTGCTGAGGTCATCAATGCTTCAGCGGAATGCGTGCAAAATACTTATAACACCGGTCATCAAAGTCTAATTACCATTATATGAATATGGCTTGTGTAACAATGCTCACGCTTCTTGTTTTCACTGTTTCCATTTACTATAGAAAACCCTGAGGTTCATGCTAAAAAATGTTTTTTCTTGCACAGTTCCATCCAGAATGGTTTGTTATATTGTTTTGTGGAGCACATTTGATAGTGGACACACATTACTCAGTAAATTTGTTTTAATGTGGACCTTTCTGCTGCTATTTTATATAACACTGATATTTTTTCACATTGAACTGTGCTATCTTGTGAAAAATTGGAAAGAGTAACATTGTAATAATTTTTATGTATGATAATAAAAAGCAAATGTACATGAATTGAATAACAAATCAAGAACAGTTTCTTTTTCTGAAATAAAATTCTGGATACAGTATCCAGTGTATATGCTTTATTTCATTCCTTCCAGTTCCTATACTTTCCAAAAATGAATTATGTCAGTGAATTCGAAAGGAAACCTAGTTCATTGTAAATATTACTGCACAAAGCTGTCTAGTTCAGGAATGGAAAAGGTTTTTCAGTGATTTTCTTTTTGTTTTGCTTTTAGAGTTGGTTAATTTTGTGTAACATCCTCCCAATAAAACACATTTGCATAAGATGTCAAACAACTTTTTTCTTTCTCTGCTGTTTTAAGATTGCCTGGCATGCCACCTCCATTTATGCACTGACAAGCAATGAAGCCTCAGCTTATTTATTAACTTTATTGTAGTGAACATGAATCCCATGCATTACAATTTGTCATGATTTAAAACATAATTTAAGAGTGGAAGAATAAAGTGCAAATTAAAATTTCAGCATTGTCTTTCAGAACATGGGTTACCAATTTTAGAACAAAAAGACAATGAACCATAATAAGAGAAGACTGAGGTGTAATTTTGACATCAAACAATGTTGTAAATTCAAGGTATCAATTGTTGATATTAAAAAAAAAATCAAAACAAATGAAAATCACAGCTTTCATTGTGACTGCAAGCAAACTATCAAATTTCAGATAAAAAATCTTTTTTAACAAGTGTCAAAGAATTACAATTGCAGATTAAAAATACACTGAATTAAAGATCCCTAATTAAATTTAGACAACATGCTTTTTGCCAAGAGTAGTCCATACACAATGCAAAATTTACCAGCTTGCTTTATGTCACATGCTTGGTATCACATATGAAAGCAAAAGGAGACTGTGACTAAATATAGTGTAGGGTGAATAAATTCATACTTTGTTCTTATAAATCAATATATGCAAGCTCTCAGTATTGAAAGTACTAGAGGTTACTTGTCATCTAGGCTGGACTCATGTGAAGATAGGGATACTGCCTGTCAGCTTTGACCCTTCTTGTGTCTCTAAAAAGGGGGTTTAAGTAATTATTTGATAGCTGAGCTAAAGACAACAGTTTGTTTACAAGTACATTATAGATTAAGTTCTGGTAGTGGGGTATAGGTTAACAGTTTTTTACTTTTGCAAGTGTATGGGAAGGTACGAAGTTTTGGGCTGAGACCTGTGACTGATGGTACGATCTGTAGTTTGTGAGGATAATCACACATTATTTATTATCTACAATACATAAAATATTATCCCTTATATGGGTTTTCTGACAAGTTGACATTGTGGGTCAAAGCTGATGAGTGGTATTCCAGTCTTCAGTTATACCCTAGGCTGTAAGATCATTTGAGATATAAGACAGTTCTTTCAGGAAAGTAAGTTGGCAATTTATTATAAGAGAGAGCTTCTTTCCCATAAGAGCTGTTCACAGTTCTGGTAAAGTTTCTTCTTATTCTGAAGCAATCATATATAAAAAGTAGATGAAGTTTACTTATCAGGCGAAGGAGCACAGGTAGTGATAGTAACATAAATAAAACACATGCACACAAACACAAGCTTTCGCAACCCAGTTTTCTACAGTATGTCTGCCTAGGTGTGTTTGCGTTTGTGCATATGTGTAGGTGTGTATGTATTTGTTTGCCTTCCTTCCCCCCCCCCCCCCCCAAGTTAAGTCTTTCCTCTCCCGGGACTGGAATGGCTCCTTACCCACTCCCTTAAAACCCTCATCATTTCCTTTTCCCTCTCCTTCCCTTCTGTCTGAAGAAGCAACTGGGTTGCAAAAGCTTGCGTTTGTGTGTGTGTGTTTTTATTTATGTCACTATCACTACCTGTGCTCCTTCGCCTGGTTAGTAAACTTCATCTACTTTATATATATATATATATTTCCTGCTAGGAATTTTTCCTCTATATATATGGGGCCATTCCACACTTCTAGAACTCTTCATATAGGGGTTTGGTGCATAGCACGATCTTAATTCTTTCTTTTCATTTTGTACCATTATAAATACATTTCAACTTGTCAAAGGACTGAATTTAAAAGATTATGAATTTTTTTAAAATAGGTACTAGTACATAACAAAATAAACAAAGCTTAGTTTCTCATGTGTAAGTTACCTAAAAACATGGGACACTGTTAAGAAACAACTATATTTCATACCAAAATAAGATACTGGAAATTGGTTTAAGATCTCAACCTAATTAATAGTGCAATAACAAAAGACTCTGTACTAATATTAAAATGACTTCCATAACAGATGATAATTGCAACACTTATACTGCCTTGGCTAATAGACATGTGTCGAAAGTGCTGAAACAGCCCCACATGAACACTATTACATTTGTCACTACTGTAACAATATGTCTTAATAACCCGTTTCTTCATTTACTGGCCAAATCCACCTGCATAACTGCAACAAGACTTCCAAACATTAAACATATTCAAAGTTTTCAGGGTCACATACAAGGAGGGCTATAAAGTTTTGTATTCTATATGCAAACACTTTTTTCCCTACCATTTCCACCAAAATCTGTATTGCAGCACAGTACCTACAGATATAATTGTTGTGTAATAGACCAGATGGAAAACAGGAAATACAAATTGTGTTCCAGGCTTGTGATTTTGGAATCACACAATCAGTATATAACTTCACAATCTCTTCATAGGCTTGAAGGTATTATCATCATACATTTCGGCACCACTTCTTTCCCATCAGTGTGACCTTTTATGGTAACTGACCCCCTTTTCACCTAGTTCAGTTCTGCTAATATCACAAAGATAACACTGCATCACATTAGCTTTTGTTTCTTTATTCAGACTTTATCCCCCTTTTCAAGTTATGAGGCACCTTGCCTGGAGGTACTTTGCCCTGGCTGATGATTTTGGCTATGTCTTTGTTTCACCCTTCATAATTTTAACATTTTACACTCCACTGAACAGTAATCTGCACACTGAACTGATCTTCTTTAAGTTTCTCTCTAAACACGCATGATAATTCTCAGTAGGGACATTCTTGAAGTTAGGAAATAATTTAACCCTTAAAATCAAATTAAAAAAAAGCCCTAGTTTACATAGTGTGTAACATTGTTGCAGAAACAGTAATAAGAGTCTATACTGTCATACACACAATACAATTTTTGGCACAAAACAGTGTTGTTATAAAGAAAAGTTGTATACAAAAATGTAAACCATGTGCATTACCTTACTTATAGAAGTTTTCAAATTGATAATTCAATTAATTTAGTGTAACAGAAAGAAAATCATGTTGTGTGTTGCATGTGTGATGAAAGTTCATTATGTTTTCATTTGATACAGTACACATGGAAAAACTCCCCTCATTTGCTTCAAAATTTCCCTGAAATATCTGAATAATTGATCAACCAGGTTGCGATAAGAAAACAAGACAGTCATCCTACTAGCTGTAATCACTCTTTATGGAGCTGTCCCACAATGGTTAAATTCAAATACGTTAAAAAATAGGCTACTTCACTATATTTTTTATATACACTGTAAGCTGTTAAATTATGAGAAGTTGCCTTCTGCTTCAGAAATGTTATTTTTGTGATACGCTTGAACTATTTTGGTATAGAGGGTTGTTTTACATGGAATGATCCATGAGCTATTTGAGAAAAATAACCTTAACAGCATACAGTTGTCAGCAATTATGTGCTGTTTCATGTATCATAGCAGACTACTTTGCCTAAGTTCATTCTCTTAATAGAAATTGTATAGATTCCCTAAATATTAACGACAATGGAAGGTCCAGTAAGGACTGTTAATAATAATGTAGATAGGGAACAACTCACCTTAACGACGAACATTGACAGACACCAATAAAAGACACACAAACACAATTCTAAATTTTCGGCTGCGGCCTTCCTCAGAAAGAGAACACTCATCCACACAATCACTCAGGCATGCTGACCCACACACACCAGCCATCTCTGGCCGCCCAATACAGTCTCACAGGCTGTGTTGGGCGGCCAGAGATGGATGACATGAGGGGATGAGTGTTCTCTTTCAGAGGAAGGTAGCAGCCAAAAATTTAGAATTGTGTATGTACGTGTCTTTCATTGGTGTCTGTCGGCGGCTCAAAGTTCGTCTTTACAGTGAGTTATCCCCTAAATTTTATGGTGATTTGGCATCATTACTCTAGGTGTTTTTACATTTTGGAGGTGTCACACAAAAATATAGTTCAATATGAAAACAGTGCCATATTTATTCAGTTGCCTAAAAACCATTCACTTATAAATCATATTATACTATATCATGTAGGCTACAGACAGTGTAATGTGAACTAAGACAAAAAAATTAGTTACAGTAAGCCTACATTCTCTTGGAACTCAAATATATTGTTAAACAATTGCTATCACACAGAAATGAAGAAATCTGAAGACGGAACACTTAACATGGAGAATTTTTTCGTTATTAAAATCAAATGTATCTGAACTGCTGTAAAATTTATAGGCTAACTGTTCCATAATTTTTTCACACATTGCTTCTTACTTATGAGGTAACATGTTTGTCTGAAGTTGTATTTTTTGAGATCACAATCATGAAACGTGAATTATGTCACCTTTCAGAAATAATTACCAGCTATCTTGCTTTTCAATATATTTATCTCATTTTGCTAAGTACAGGACATGTGTAGTACAGGAACATGTAGCAAATAATGGGATTTTTTGTTTTGTTTTTGTAATGCACATGAATGGAGTAAAAGCAATAAATCTCAAGCTCTGCAAGCACTACACACTGAAAATAGACATACACAATGAACTTTGTGGTGTCAATTCTATATAGCACAGACTAATTTATTTATCATACAAGATACACGTATTACTTCTATTTCATTTGACGTTTCACTCTACCTAAATATTTGTAGTATTAAGTGTCCAAGAAAGCACTGAAGCACAACCACAAACATTGCTCCCACTTGTTTACAATGAAACCTGTATCATTTTGCTAAATAGCAAGTTTCAGGAAAATGTGTAATGTTTTGTTCATAAACATAGGCGTGAAATTTCTAAAATTTCAACAAACTTGACAGATTTTGTGCTATGTACAGGCGATGTTATTCGATTCAACTGATGTTTTCTTCTCTGGGAGATGCAAACCTCAATTACAGAACTGATTTTGAAAGAACAAGCAGACAAAATTACGAACTCGTTGTTTCAAGATTTCCAGCACAATTCGGAGTTACTCTTGAAAAAACACTATGTTTTATACTCGTTATGCTCAGTACACAACATAATCCACAATTTCCGACATTCTTTAGCTGCACACCGCATAGTTTCCACTTTGCATTGTCGAATGAAGTTCGCGGTTCTACAATCGAAGGTTCAGCTACTACTTTCGATATACCCACGTATTTGGTCGATTTATGTCAGTTCGTTACCCTCGACAAGTAACCATAGATATGGCAGGAAGTGTAGGTGAGTTCCGGTAGTCAACTTCCGGCGGCACTTTTCGGTTTTTAGCGTCCACTCGACAGCGGCTGGCGGTGGCCTCACTGAGGGGGGTAGCGGAGGGGTTTGCGGGGGACACGGCGGCGGGTGGTGGGTCCGGACTGCGGTCGGCGCGGCGCACGGTCCGGACTGCGGTCGGCGCGGCGCACAGTCCAAAAAGCTGGCCAATAGTCGAAAAATGAAAACCATAATTATGGGTTTAGTTCCATACAATTATGTTTAGACATAGGTCAACACTGTTTATTAAATCACAGAATGGATACCGAAGAAAGTAGTTCAAAGTTACATTTGGCGGATTGACACACGCTACGCAGAACCGCTTCGGATTACTTGCTGTGTTTAAAGTGTGAATAACTTTTGTTGTAACTGATGAATTTTGGTTGTGTTTGATGGAGGATATTAAGGAATGTACACATAATATGTTTATAAGTTACGTGCTCATAAATTGATGCTCGGTATTTGGTAAAAGTCTCTTCATAATGTCCTCCATTCACACGTATCTATCTTAAATGATCGAAAAAGTAATTATTGTCAGAGATCCTGCAATGTACGATGGTGTAATATGTAGCGTGGGATGTCTCCCGTCAAAATGTACAACAACTGTCTGAGACTTTTTGTGATTCTCGTTGTATTGCCATGTTTACTGAGACCGTGCGCATTGAGCCAGCTAGCACGGAGTGCAAAAGGTCCGTTACGGGTATTGTATACTCAGTAAGCACTCTTAGAGCTAATATAAGACAGTGGTCGAATATCTCTAGCCGTTTATATTTCTTTCACGGTGTTCAGTAAATAATGTATTTGAAAAAATAAGACTATTGAATCATGTTTACAGTTCAACAAACTAAATATGTTTAAATAATTTAAATCTGTTTCTGTTTAGTATTACATGGCATTAATTTACCTACCAGGTAATCCGTGTGGTTTTGGCTGGCGTGTTCGGGGCCACTGGCGCCAGTTTGTTTTATGCTATCGATGGTGGTTTCTGTATTATCTTTGGCATGTGGGTTTGCTGGCCCGTGTGGACATCGCAGGAGAGAGTTGCGTAGCAGACACGTGCTGGAGAGGACGTGTTGTGCGCAGCGACGGGCAGTTGACAGTTTGTTGTTCGCACAGCCCTGGTGAAGTCATTCTGGTTTCCGGCCCGAGCGATCGTTATGACGTTGGAATGGCCATCAGTGAGCATCCGGGTTGGAAAAGCAGTCACTGGAGCCCTGGATCGTGATGGTTTCTTCGTTCCGCCGACCCATCTGAAAGCTGTTTCCTCTGTTGTGGTTGTTAAGGGCCTATGTATTAATTGGCGCAGATTTTGCTGTTTAAGCAGCTTGAAGTTCATAGGCCGGAGCCTGATGACAGTGAAATTATTCTCCGGTTAGCCCCTGCTGATCTGGTTGTTGCTGCCAATCCCTTATGAAGTGCACGCATTGCCGCGTGTGTTAACGCTCATTTGGGAGTGTGCACGTATTTCAAAGGAGCGCGTGACCAAGCAGGCAGAAGGAGTGACAGCGTAGCCATTAAAGAATTTGTTATTATGCTTACTATGTCGTACTGTGTGTAGATTAGTTACTCTGTTTTCCTGTGGCTGTGAAATAACGTGGAAGCGGGGCTTCCGGTTGTTATTATTTAGATGGTTACCTGGTTAAATTTAAACATGCAGAAGTTTCTTTAATTATTGCTTGTTAAAGGTACTGTGGTCTTGGGTTGATTTTGATTTTAGTTTAAAATGGTTACCTGGTTAAATTTAAACATGCAGAAGTTTCTTTAATTATTGCTTGTTAAAGGTACTGTGGTCTTGGGTTGATTTTGATTTTAGTTTAAAATACTGAATGCTATGTATTCTGTCTTGTGGAACCCGATTCTGGACCCGTGCTTGTGTGTTCGCAGGTAACTTCTGGCGAGAGGAGTGCGTGGCCCCGTGGATTGGAGTTACGTACGTTGGCTGGCGATTTCGACGGCATTTCTGGTAGCTCTCGGGTCCTAGGTCGTTCTCAACAGGGCACGTCATGGCGTGCTCGCTCTTAAAATTTCAGTTAACTATTTCTTGGTGTAGTTCTGCGCAGCAAAATGCCGCGATTTCAAACATACCTCTCCCTCTAAACCTATATTATATCTTAAGTCGGTCTTGCTTGTAGTTCAATTTAGTCGTGTCAGCTGCGAGTTAATGTTCTCCTTATTGGTAAAGTGTGCCTTGCAATTTGAAATTTGCTCTTAAAGGCCACTTTAAAATTGCTAACGTTTTTTTCTTAAGAACAGTATACTTGTAACCTTAATTTCCTCTCGCCTGGGGCGTGTTGTTAAAATCTTGCTTCTAGCAAATTGTAGATTGTGCTTAGCCTTGTTAATGTTTGTCTTAAAAACAGTGTATAATTTTGTCGCCAGAGGCTTGTGTTTTAAAATGCCGTTCTCCTTAAATTTGTTAAATATTAGCCATTTAGGAATTATTACAATCAATCAGGGTAACTTTTTAGCAGTCAGGATATCTTTGTACCACTTAATATTTGGCTTTCATATGGCTGATGTTCCACCTACTGGTGAATTGTTTATTACAGAGATATTAAAAATTACCTTTAGAAAAAAATTGCCAATAGGTGGGACATGAACCATTTGAAATCCAAATATTAAGTGGTACAAACATACCGTGACTGGTACAGAGTTACCTTGATTGACTAAATATGTGATATATTTTTAAATCAACCAACTAACGACGTCTATTGATGGGCCACCCTTCCATGTGTTTTCCCTAAATAAACCCCGATCCACACCAGGGTCGGGTGGCAACCAATTAGTTTCAAATGTTTAAATGTTTGTAACTCTATGGGACTTAACTGCTTGGTTATTAGTCCCTAGACTTACAAACTACTTAAACTAACCTAAGGACAACGCACACATCCATGCCCGAGGGAGGATTCGAACCACTGACGCGGGAGGCCGCGCGATTCGTAACGTGCCGCTCCAGGCTGCTCGGCTACTTCCGCGCGGCCAACCAATTAGTATGCACTCGAAAGCAAATCTACATAATAATAAAAAATGTCTTGGATTTGAACAAGCAGCTCACGGTTTGGAGGATAAAGTAGCTGAAAAGGCCAAGATTTATTTCAAAATATATCGGGAACCATTAAATGACGTGGAAAAAGCTGTTGTGCGGTTTGAGATCAAGATACAAAGAATCGTCAAAGAAAATCGATTCTTTCAGCAAAATAAGAAATAGCTTAATTCTGAAACAACTTTTACGGTTAGTAAATCTATTTTTAATATGGATGATTTTAAAAGTTTAAATTACTATTAGAAAGTGAGTTTTTAAATTTTTCAATTATAATTTACGTGTAATCTTGGTAGCGCAGTGGTAGAGTGCCAGACACTGAACCAAAAGGTGGTGGGTTCGATCCCCGCCAGGACCTAGGATTTTTATCTGTCACTTTCCACTTCTTTAACCTCTCGCACTGTTGCTGATGTGAAAAATGTCGAGTAGCACCACGGTGGTCGGAGGAAGGCAACGGAATACGACCTACAAACAGGAGCATGCGTACTAAACCACCGTGGTGTTCAAACCAATTTTCGGATTGTTGACTGCTTTACCTTTTCACGTAAATGAATTTCATATTAATCAAAATATCCAACGGGTCCGTTGGACGCCATAGACCGGCAGTACACCCGTGGGTACTTTGATTATCAAATACGCCGGGAGAAACTCAAGAATCGAATTTAATATTTTTCATAGAAAGCTTCTACTACTGAATTTTCCACGGCACCTACGTTTGGTCGACCTTACACGTTCATAGGCGCTAGTGATCGAACGAAAAGAAGAAGATCTGAACAACTTCGTGTTAAAGACAGCACAGACGAGTTGGCGTCGCAACTGCAATGGAAATCAGTCTTTTATTGCACTGAGCTCAGTGGTAAATAAATCCTACTTCGGCAGGTCACTTCCGGTTGTGGTGAGTCACGTCATAGGTTAGTAGTACCCTGCTCAACCCGACATTCCTGCCACCGCGAAACAAGCCGTAGCAGTGGCCACGGCGGTGGGCAGCACGGGGCGGCGAGGGCGGAGGCCCCGAGCAGCGGCCGGTGGCAGCGGCAGCTGCTACTTCTCGCGACTCATCCTCGGACTGTCGTCAAACGGATGTGGTCGACTCACTCTCAAAGTGTTTGGCCAACAAAGCACAGGGGAGTGGCTCTGCCAGAGGAACAGGGACAATTGGTAGTTTAAAACAGGAGATAATAATGTTGAATTTAACAACACAACACAACAAAAAAGAAGATAAAATTGGCGAATTAAATACAGTGAAACGAGGGCTTTAAAACACGCACAATCAGAATTAAAACAATGAAATGAATGATTTAAAACACATATACTCAGAATTAAAAATTGCCACGGTGGCTAAAAAACACAGATTTTGCACAGTTAATGATGATGACAACATAGAGACAATAAAAACACGACAACACATTGTTCTGCCTATTCGGCAGTTGCTGAAGTCTGAAAATCACGCTCACCACTTGACACAGTGCAAAGTTAAAAACACGATTAAAAAGTAAAGCACTGAGCACCCGCAGGGGGGGGGGAGGGGAAGGAAGAGAGGCGTGGAGGGGCGGGAAGGGGAGGAAAACGTAAGAACTTCGAGGGAGGGGCAAGGGGAATCCAAGCGGGGGAGGGAAGCGAGGGAAGTGGGAGTGGAGGGGACCACGCAATATATGTGTAGGGGAGGGATTAGGGCTGATAGGACGGGTAAATATCAGGACGGAGGGCGTCATCTGGGAGAGGCAGGTGGCGAAAGTTACCCTGGGAGAGGACGTGGAGAGTATGAAGGTGTAGGGAGGGATGTACTGGTACCAGCGTGGCAGGGGCCCGGGGTTTAGCAGGAGGGGAACATGCTGCTCTTCAGGCGTTTGTTTAAAACACGTGATAATATGTGATGAATTTACAAATGAACATGGAGAGTTAAAAGGGTGTGAAATGACAATGATTGTGAAACAGAAAGATAAACGTACATATTCAGGATCTTAAAACAGTCACGGTGGATAAAACTTACATCTTGATTGAACAGAACGACGACGATGATGCGAAGATACACATTTAAAAACACGTGGCAACGCGATGTTCTGCCCTTGCGGCGGTTGCTGTTGTTTTACAAAAACACGTACACACGAACACACGTACACATGTACACACGAAGCACTAAGTCACTGCACATTTAAAACACACAGAATTAAAATCACTAAACAGGCTCTGTATGGAAGAGGAAAGTGGAAGTAAAGTTCGGTGGGCAGGAAAAGGAGGAGATGGGGAGGGGTGGAGGAGGGGAATTAAAGTGCGCATTTAACTGCCAGCCACTTAAGTGTGATTTGCAGAGTATCCCATCTAGATGTACATGGGACGGAAAGACTCCAAGGGAATGGGTGGGAATGGGGATCCAAGCGGAGGAAGAGAAAAGGGATGGGTGGGGGAGGGGGGTCGTCGCACTAATCTGCCAAGAAGGCTAAGGTTGATAGGAGGGCGTCATCTGGGAGAGGTAGCTGATGGAAGTTACCCTCGGATAGGATGTGGAGAGTATGGAGGTGGAGATAGGAACATGCTGGTAAAGGCGTGGCAGAGTCCCGGGATTCAGGAGGATAGGACAGACCAGTGGGTGATGAGATTCTATTTTGCAGGAGGTGTATAGGATGCGGATATGTTCAAGGAATTTTAGAAGGTGGGGGAATTTTAGAAGGTGGGGGAAAGGAAGACGTTCTCCGCTCCGCCTTATATAGCACGCAGGTGGTACTGCAGCGCATGCGTCGGAGATACGGTGACAAAAGGACCATATCGCCCGGCGGCAGCTCCCTCGCTGGTGAAACTGCGAGAATCGGCTGATATTGACGCTCGCCGCACGTATCGGAGTCTTCGTCTGGAACAAATCTCAGAGACGAAGGGGTTCTACGTATCGTTCAACGGGAAGCTGCTGGCGCGGTTTATTAGATTTTTCGCAATGCAATGGATTCTTCTATAATGAAATCCCAAAAGGAAGTTGTGGCCAGGCCGGCCGCGGTGGCCGAGGGGACTGAGGCTCTTCAGTCACGGTCTGCACGGCCACTACGGCATGGGGTTCGAATCCCCCCTCGGGCATGGATATTTGTGCCGTCCTAGTTCGTAAGTAGTTTGTAAGTTTAGCGACTGATAACCCCGTAGTTAAGTCCCATAAGTTTTACAAACATTTTTTGTTGTGGCCAAAATTAACGTTTTATCATTCTCCATTGTAAAACCGATGGAAATACAATGTTCCGCAACTGCTGACTTGCTAGGTAGCAAAAGGCGGGTACAATGTTGATGTTCTGTACAACGTTCCTCCACAGTGCGTGTTGTTTGCCCTATGTAGGCCATACCACATTCGCAAGGTATTTTACAAATTCCCGCATTCCGCTGAAACAAATCATCCTTCACTGATCCCAGCAGGTCTGAAATCGTAGATGGTGGACGGAAAATCACTTTCACCTGAAAATCATTAAGTATTATTGCTATTTTGAAGGAGATATTTCCAACGAAGGGTAAGAAAGATAGGGACTTAGTTGGTGCATTCTCCTCTTTATCCTCTTCCCGACTACTACTTTTCAGTTTACATTTTAATTGAAGTATATTTTTAGACTGACACAGTTTTTGTTGAACCCTGATAGTCCCTGGTCTGAAAAAGATTGGGATTTACTGCTGAATAGTCTACCGAACACTAAAAACTCCAATGTATCCTGGAGGACATTCCACTTCTCGCAGAATATTGCGACACCGATCATTTACATATGCACTTATAGTCTCCACCGCGAGCGACGTTGCGTAATGCATAGGACACTGGATACTCATTCGGTGAGACGGTGGTTCAAATTAAATTTTCCGTTCTTTTCTAGTTCGCTACAGGTAAATACCGGAATGTTGCATTAAAAAAGGACATGAAGACATCCTTCCCCTTCTTTCCTCAATCGCAGCTTGTACTCTTTCTCTACGCGACGTTAAAATGTTTTTCCTCGTAGTGCATACATGTACGAGGTAACATTTATTGTCAGGCAGCGTACTTTCTCCAATATTTTACCAAATTTTTCAATTGCCTGTATGGCGAGCTATAAAATAATAATAATAATAATAATAAACACTTTTGTGTTAATTTGAAGTTTGTTGCTTGCGAATTCGTTTCATCCACATCCACATGGAGTAATCCGCAAATGACATCTATACGAGCGGCAAAGTCTTAATCGAACCACCTTCATACAAATTATCCTACCATTCCAGAGTAGCGCGCAAGCAGAAAGAACACCTAAGTCTCCCAGTTCTAGCTCTAATTTCTCGTATTTTCATTTTGATTATTTCTCCCTATGAAACTTGAAGTCAACAAGACGTTTTCGCATTCGGAGGAAAAAGTCGGCGCTCGAAATAGCTTGTACTGAAGAGAAAATTACCATTCTGATTGCCGCGCGGGAGTATCCGAGCTGTCTGGAGCGCCACGTTGCGCATCTCGCGGCCTCCCGCGTCGGAGGTTCGAATCCTCCCTCGGGCATCGATGTTTATGTTGTCTTTAGTGTAAGTTAGTTCATAAGTAGTTTGTAAGTTGAGGGACTGATGGATGACCCCGCAGTTAAGTCCCATAAGCTTTACAAACATTTGAACATTTTTTTTATCATTCTGATTTAAAGTGCGTCACTGATGTTAATCAGGTAAACTGATTCCTAATAAAGTCGCAAAAAAAGGGTTGTCAAACGTTAGTTAGCTCTTTCGGGCCCTGCACGCACAATTGTGCGGGTCTGGTTTCGCTCGCTTTATTTCTCAGTGATTCACGCTAGGAAGTTCAGGGTTGAATCTTACAATCATGGATGTACTATGGTAACGTACGCAACGTGTTTTAGTTCAATGTTCTACTCTGGGTGCCACTAGCAGTCGGCGAACTTCCAGTACATTTAAAATGACGGCAAGATAGCACACGTTCGAAGGTTCGTCTATATTGTTGTTATATATATTTGGTTTCGTTCATTTTAATGAGATAGATGTACTGTAGATTGATCATTTTACGTAAATGTCTCTTAAATTATTCATTTTTTTTTAAATTATTGGAGGTATAATCTGAAACATTAGCACATGCACAATTGTGCTTGTTGGGTCTAATGCCAGATCTTTCTGATAAAGACTTGTTGACAAGGTGTTGATATCCTTATTTGTTTTGACATGTGAAGTATCAAATGATCCTGTGATGTTATTTTGTCATTTCCTTCAAAATATCACCCAATCTGGTAATTATCACGAACCGAAATATAAAAAAATTATTGGTGCAATATCAGCATCTCTGAGTGATTCTGCAATCGCTGCTTGCTAGATGTAGAATATTTAAGCAGTGATTCCTCTTGGCTCCCAACTGCAAAGAAGAATGCTGAAAACATGTGGGGAAATTCGTATGGATCGTCCGCTTGAGGTGAAGAATTTGGAGAAATATCTGCTTCTAATTGCATTGAAAACGGTGTGTATGGTACGTGTGAATTCATGGCTTCCGTACAGTAAAGCTAATGAAATGCGCGGAAAGACATACATGATCTTGAATTCCGGATGGCTATGGGAAATACCTGGTCTCACCACCAAATGGAATGCCATTCATTGACGAAGAGCATGATGAAGATAAAGAAGACGTAAACACAGCTCGAAAGAAACGGTTCACATTGCACAGACAAGCGACTCGACAAGTTTGATTATCAATCTGTTGTTGATGACTTAAAACCTGCAAGATGTTGTCGCTGAAGCGGTTGCATCTGGCGTACAAGAAAAGATGTGAAAAATGTGATGTGTGCTTGCGTTTGCCAAAAGATACAAACTGTTTTCGCTTGTATCATGTGAAGAAATGACTATGAAGGTATGTTACTGTAAGATTGTGCACATATTTAAAAAATGCAGTGAAGACGCAAACCACACAATTGTGTGGATACCAAATTTCTGGAATTTTTTGGAAATAAATTTATTTTCTTTTTTGTAATGAATGTATGTATCTAACGAACTCATAGTTCGATGGGGCGATCTATAATTGTTTGATAATGATTTTGCAGCCAAGATCGCATTTTTCATTTATTATGTTACCGGTTTCGGCATGCTCGACGCCATCTTCAGACCTGTCGTAATTTATATAACTTCACGACTTTGAAGTACCTCGCTTCAGAACCATTAGAAGATGGGTGTATATATTTTATTTGTGACTAGTAAATTTATGTTTGGTGATGCCTCAACCTGGATGTACTCATTTAGTATATAAAAGAATGTCGTGAAGTTATGTAAATTACGACAGGTCTGAAAATGGCGTCGAGCACGTCGAAACGGTAACATAATAAATGAGAAATGCGATCTTGGCTGCAAAATCATTATTAAAGAATGTATGTGTTTTTGCGTCTTAAATGTCCCTCCCTATATTAATCTCACATCACCAAAACTTTGGGTCTACGACTTTGGAGTAACTCGCTTCAGAACCATTAGAAGATGGATGTGTATATTTTATTTGTGACAAGTAATTTTATGTTTGGTGATGCCTCAACTTGGATGTACTCTTTTCGTATATAAAAAAATGTCGTGAAGTTATGTAAATTACGACAGGTCTGAAGATGGCGTCGAGCACGCCGAAACGGTAACATAATAAATGAGAAATGCGATCTTGGCTGCAAAATCATTATTAAAGAATGTATGTGTTTTTGCTTCTTAAACGTCCCTCCCTATATTAATCTCACATCACCTACAACCCTGGGTGTACGACTTTGAAGTACCTCGCTTCAGAACCATTAGAAGATGGATGTATATATTTTATTTGTGACTAGTAATTTTATGTTTGGTGATGCCTCAACTTGGATGTACTCTTTTCGTATATAAAAAAATGTCGTGAAGTTATGTAAATTACGACAGGTCTGAAGATGGCGTCGAGCACGTCGAAACGGTAACATAATAAATGAGAAATGCGATCTTGGCTGCAAAGTCATTATTAAAGAATGTATCTATTTTTGCGCCTTAAACGTCCATCCCTATATTAATCTCACCTACAACCTTGGGTCTGAAGGGGTTAAGCTGCCACTTCCTGTGAGTATTTTTTCCCCCAATGAGTTGATTGGCACAAAAAAGCTGTGTAGTAGCAGCGATACACCTGTAGGAAGGCGCATTCTGCGGTGACTCGCAGCAAGTCCTCGTTAGCGGTGGTCAGACGTAGGTTGCTGTTGGCGGCAGCGCGCGTCCCATTGTAAGTCTCACGACTTGGCACAGTCGGCGCGCAGCCGTTATTTCCCAGGCGGGCGGGCTCGCACGGTAGTCGAGTGTTGGCTTGTCCGCTGTAGTTGCGCTTTCTCGCTGCCTATTTGTGGAGCAGCTGTTCCCCGCGATAGCCTAACGACACGTCCGCAGCGACAATCCCCGCGTCTCTTCGTGTCCCGTCCTCTGGCTGCACTCATTAGAGCACGCGCCTCGGCGCATCTGCTCCCATAAAAGTTTCCTCAGCTCCGCCTCTAGTTTGTCGGCTAACGAGCAGTGCCCATTGTTTCGCAGATGTACTGCAAGGCGCCAGAAGCGAGCCGCACACAAGCGGATGCACCGACTCTCTCTCGCCTCACAGCTCCCGCTAGATTTTCGTAGTTATGCCAACGATGGTAAACTGCTTCTGCAATCTGGTTTTGTCCAAATGAAGACGTTACTACTAAATTAACGTATTCAGTGGCGTAGAATTTGGAAAATTATACAGAAAATTTAGACTGCGGGCAGTCTTGCGAAAATACGAGGGTTGGAACTTAAATGATGATGATGATGGTGTGGTCTTCAGTCCACAGACTGGTTTGATGCAGGTCTCCATGCTACCCTGTTCTGTGCAAGTCTCTTCATCTGAGAATACGATCGACAACCTACATACTTTTGAATCTGCTTACTATATTCGTCCCTCGGTCTCCCTCTACCATTTTTATCCCACACGCTTCATTCTAATGCTAAGCTGACAATTACTTGATGTCTCAGACTGTGTCCAACCAATCTATCCCTTCTCTTAATCAGTATATGCCAGAAACTCCTTTTCTCCCAGATTCGGTTAAGCACCTCCTCATTAGTTACGTGATCTACCCATCTAATTTTCATCATTCGTCTGTAGCACCACATTTCAAAAGCCTCTATCATCTTTTTATCGCCCACGTTTCACTCACATACAAGGTTTGTATAGATTAAGCGACTTAACTACGGGGTCATCAGTCCCTAATCTTACAAACTACTTATGAACTAGATAATCCTAAGGACATCACAAAAATCCATGCCCAAAGGGGGATTCGAACCTCCGACCGTAGTGGCCGTGCAGACCGTGACTGGAGCGCCTCAGTCCCCCCGGCCACCGCGGCCGGCACAAATGCTTTCAGAAAGGACTTTCTAACATTTAAATTAATATTGGATGTTAACAAGTTTCGCATCTTTAGAAACGCTTTTCTTCCCATAGCCATTCTGCATTTTATATCTTCTTTACTTCGACCATCAGAAGTTATAGTGGCAACTATTCACAACCGATACAATAGCATTACATATTAGCATCTATTACTGTCCTTCAAAGTAGCACCAGCGTTGCGTAGAACCAGTTGCCAGCGATGTGGAAAGCGTAGTATACCGTTAGCAGAGCCTGATCTGTTGATGGTGCGAATGTAGCGGTCTACTACTTGTCGCATCTCTGGAACATTTCCGAAGAGAATGCCACGAAGTGGTTATTTCATCTACGGAGTCAAATAAAAGTCACAAGTCCGGTGTTACAGTGCTTCCCAGTTCCATCGACCGTACAGTGCAGCCCGCGCATTGTCGTGCAAAATTATTGGTGGATTGCACAGAAAGTGTTGCCGCTTCTGTCGCAAAGCTGGTCACAGGTGATGCTCCGAAAAGAACACTAATACTGTGCATTAACGATCTGCCGTGTAGGAGGGTAATGCGTTAGGATAACACCATCACAGTCATTCACGAGAATCGCCATAATATTCTAAGATCCGACATTAGAAATTTATACCCTCATCTGTTATTTAATTTTAATCAAGCATATATGGTAGATAATGTGTAGACTGATATATCGCTAATAGGTTGCCAAGCTAAATCTGGTGCCGATGAAGTTAAACAATAAAATGTTTCTTTAATATTTTTCGATCAACTTCCCCCATCTGTTATTTAAAGAAACATTTTATTGTTTAACATCATCGGCACTAGATTTAGCTAGGCAACCTATTAGCGATATATCAATCTACACATTATCTACCATCTAAATCTACAACCATACTCCGCAAGCCACCTGACGGTGTGTGGCGGAGGGTACCTTGAGTACCACTATCGATTTTCCCACCTATTCCAGTCACGTTCGCGGAAAGAAGGATTGTCGGTATGCCTCTGTGTGGACTCTAATATCTCTAATTTTATCCTCACGATCTCTTCGCGAGATATACGTAGGAGGGAGCAATATACCGCTAGACTTCTCAGTAAAGGTAAGTTCTCGAAACTTTGACAAAAGCCCGTACCGAGCGACAGAGCGTCTCTCCTGCAGAGTCTTGCACTGGAGTTTAGCGATCATCTCCGTAACGCTTTCACGATTACCACATGATCCTGTAACGTAGCGCGCTGCTCTCTGTTGGATCTTCTCCACTTCCTCTATCAATCCCACCTGGTACGGATCCCACACTGGTGAGCAGTATTCAAGCTGTGGGCGAAAAAGTGTACTGTAACCTACTTCCTTTGTTTTAGGACTGCATTTCCTTAGAATTCTCCAGTTACTGACCTGCTATAGTGTAGCTAAATGATAAAGGATCTTTCTTTCTGTGTATTCGCAGCTCATTACACTTGTCTACATTGAGCTTTAATTGCCATTCCCTGCACCATGCGTCAATTCGATGCAGATCCTCCTGCATCTCAATACAATTTTCCATTGTTACAACCTCTCTATACACTACCGCATCATCCACAAAAAGCCTCAGTGAACTTCCGATGTTATCCGCAAGATCATTTATATATATCGTGAACAGCAACCGACCCACGACACTCCTCTGTGGCACATCTGACATAACTCCTACTTCGGAAGACTTCTCTCCATTGAGAATGACCTGCTGCTTTCTGTTATCTAGGAATTCCTCAATCCAATCACACAATTGGTCTGATAGACTATATGATCTTACTTTGTTCATTAAACGTTTGTGGGGAACTGTATCAAACGCCTTGCGAAAGTCGAGAAACACAGCATCTACCTGAGAACCCGTGTCTATGGCCCTCTGAGTCTCGTGGACGAATAGCGCGAGCTGGGTTTCACACGAACGCCTTTTTCGAAACCCATGCTGATTCCTACAAAGCAGATTCCTAGTCTCGAGAAATGTCATTATATTCGAACATAATACATGTTCCAAAATTCTACAACTGACCGACGTTAGAGATATAGGCCTATAATTTTGCACATCTGTTCGAGGACCCTTCTTGAAAACGGGGATGACCTGCGCCATTTTCCAATCTTTCGGAACGCTATGCAGTGTATCTACGATACACCACTGCGAGAAAGGGGGCCAGTTCCTTCGCGTACTCTGTGTAAAAACGAACTGGTATCCCATCAGGTCCTGCGGCCTTTCCTCTTTTGAGGGATTTTTATTGTTTTTGTATCCCTCTGTCAATTATTTCGATATCTGCCATTTTGTAATCTGTGCGGCAATCTAGGGAAGGAACTACAGCGCAATCTTCCTCTGTGAAACAGCTTTGGAAAAATACTTTTAGTAATTCCGCCTTTAGAGTGTCATCCTCTGTTTCAATGCCACTTACGTCACAGAGTGTCTGGACACTTCGTTTTGATCCACCTACCGCTTTGACATAAGACCAAAATTTCTTAGGATTTTCAGCCAAGTCAGTACAAATAACTCTACTTTCGAATTCGTTGAACGCTTCTCGCATAGCCCTCCTCACGCTACATTTCGCTTCGTGTAATTTTTGTTTGTCTACAAGGCTTTGGCTACGTTTATATGAAGAGTGGAAATGCTAAGGGATGTAAGTGCCATTTTTTGACTTTCGGGGTTTTTCACTGCTAACCGATCTATGTCTTCGCGCCAATACTCTGCTAAGAGATTTATGTGCCCCAGTCATTCCTTGTAGTTGCTACTGACCTCAAGAGATTGCACTAGTCCTACGTCCTGATGGGCCTGCTCTGCTAATTGATCTATGTGAGCTAGCCGAACAGCAGTCTGTAGTCAAGGTTATGCCACAACGCTATTGTTTTGCTTACTGAAACTGTTGCTTGCTATCTAAAATGATGTACCTGTTAATCATGATAATACGAACGCCAATGATTTTAGTGGTGATGGAAGTGTTGAGAACGTTACGTTGGGGATGAAACATGATAAGGCAAGAAGAAGAAGCAGAACAAGGAGGGAAATTGCTGCAAAACAACCGTCAAATGAAGCAATATGAAACAAGCCTACATTATCCAGTTGTAGCAGGTTCATGTACATACTTTTCGTTTGTTTTGTGTTTAGGTGTTCTGCAAGTGTAAGTGCAGTTGATATGAAAACTCAGCTCTCAGCTCATTGAAGAATACCATCAACTTGACCTGACCCAACAAGGCAATTACCTGATGGGATTTATAGAGATTTTTCTTACTCAAAGACTACGCCATGGGACGTATAATGAAGACGCAGAGGGGTAAAAGGCGGTCAAATCTCTGCTACACACTCCCTGATGGGACAGGAGACCTCAAAAGAGTGTGCAAAGCTACATTTTTAAATACCTTTAATATTTCTGCTAAAAAAATCAAACAATTGTTAGGAAGAAAAACATCAGGCTCTGAAGTTTTCTAAGACACAGCATTCTTTGATTAAAATAAGCAAACAATAGCGTGGTATTGTGTCCTGCTTTTCCGATCAGTGTGATTGGGAGAATTTTCAAGCCCTGAAGAAAGGCAAGACAATGAAAGACACTGCAGCTGTGGAATTGATAAAACTTCCAGCTACTATTCCACAGGCACCAAATAAAACGATTTTTCCTTTATTATTGATTACGTGGACGAAAACAACAAGGACTTTTTTCGATAGCTGCTACCTCCATAAAGTCAATGTTGTCTCGTGGCACTTAGATCTATTAGCTATGACAAAACCTGTTGCACAAAACACCTTTCTGCATAAAACGCTACGTAACGTTTTGATTTTTCAACATAAGTAGAAAAACCTTTGTATAACCATGTAAAGAGTTAATATGTGTTTTGCTAGAAATAAATATCCTTTTCTGACAGAGATGTTCAGTTTTCTTCGTTTCCTCAACAATTTCATTTTCGCCACTTTAGCAAGTCCACACTTCATATATGCTGATTAAAATTAAATAACAGATGAGGGTGTATATTTCTTATACCGGATCTCGGACTATAACTTGCACCATACTGGAGCTCTGACGCACTTTCGACAGCTTTGCGAAAGAAACGGCAACATTTTCTGCACAACCCACCCATCAAACTGTAGCTGCTCTTTTCAGTCGATGGAACTGGGAAGTACTGTACCATCCACCATACTCCCCGGACTTGTGAATCTGATTTGATTCCGAAGATGAAGGAACCACTTCGTGGCTTCCACATCGCTTGCAACGTGTTCTGCACAACGCTGGTGACCACTTTGAAGGACTGTAGCAGGTGAAAACATGTAACGCTTTTGTGTCGGTTGTCAATCAATAGTTCCTATTTATGTGCAAATGTTTTGTTAACAGGAATATTGATGATGGTGAAGGGAACATTATCAGAGAAGTTATTTTGTAGATTACAAATAGAATACTAGAAAATACACTCTTCTGTTAGTAGGTAGTTGAGAATGCCATTAATTCCATCAAAGCTACATATATTTGCAAGCACGCGATATTCTCCCTTTATTTTGACGGAAAATGAAATCAGACTAGCGTCTTTATAAAAAGTTTTAAATGAAGAACCACATGATACGTAATTCCATAACTGTCACTTAAAGAATATCTTTTTCAAGGTGTCCTCTACAGACGGATTTTTTGTATGAATAGTATAACCATGTACACTCTTGAAAACACTAAACAATAAGCATATAAAGATGTAATAGTGAAAGAAAGTCTAAATCAGATCACAGTTATTCATCTGCCACTTCTTACAAATTAAAAAGGACATGGCGTTGCAGTGCCATAACGAAAATGCCAACTACCCCTAAAGCTACACTTTTTTAGGACCATTGGTTTTTGTTTACAACAGATATTGTGCATAACTATTCAAACTGTAGAACTTTCTTGTTGCTTATATACTTTAAAAGTCTTCCGTTGACCAACTTGGTTAGATAGGAGACCCATTAGTGGGTGGCGACCAAGGTTGGGAACCACTGATGTAGAGCATGCTTGTCAGATGAGTTTCTCCCTTTCCCCGAATCGTGGAGGAACCAAATCACCTTGAGAGAGGAGTCTACAACAAATTGGTAGCGAGGATGAGTAAAATATGTAAAATGTTGAAACACGTCCACTGAATGTGTGGTCGTCTTCCAATTTGATTCATTCATTAAACCTAAAGTATTTCTGCATCATTAATGTTATCTACTTGTGTGTTAATTGTTTTAAACTTTCTATTATTGATCAATGCCCCATGTTTATATGTTTCAATCCGTTTGACTGAATTTGTGTGTTCGTATGAATGTGGAAGGTTGCTTTTAATATTGACTGACTGCTGCACAATGGGATTCTTCTAGATAAGCTTAAGTATTGTGGTATGAGTGGGACAGTGCACAAATGGTTTAAATCATACTTAACTGGAAGAGTGCAGAAAGTTGAAATAAGCAGTTCACATGATATAGATGAAACAATTAATTCTTCTAACTGGGGAGTTATCAAAAATGGGGTCCCACAAGGTTCGGACTTGGGTCCTTTGCTGTTCTTAATATATATTAATGACTTGCCATTCTACATTCACGAAGATGCTAAGCTAGTACTTTTTGCTGATGATACAAGTATAGTTATCACACCTGACAAACAGGAATTAACTGATGAAATTGTAAATGATATCTTTCAGAAAGTTATTAAGTGGTTCTCTGCAAATGGACTCTCATTGAACTTTGATGAAACCCAGTATATACAATATCATACAGTAAATGGCATGACACCATTAATAAATTTAGACTTTGAACATAAATCTGTAGCTAAGGTAGAATATTCAAAATTTTTAGGTGTTTGAATTGACGAGGGACTGAATTGGATGAAACATATTGAAGATCTCCTGAAACGTCTGAGTTCAACTACTTATGCTATCAGAGTCATTGCAAAATTTGGTGATATACATCTCAGTAAATTAGCTTACTACGCCTATTTTCATTCACTGCTCTCATATGGGATCATATTCTGGGGCAATTCAACATTGAGTAAAAAAGTATTCATTGCACAAAAGCGTGTAATCAGAATAATTACTAGAGCCCACTCAAGAGCATCCTGCAGACATTTATTTAGGGATCTAGGGATACTCACTGTAGCTTCACAATATATATATATATTCACTCATGAAATTTGTTATTAACAATCCGACCCAATTCAAAAGTAATAGCAGTCTGTGTAGCTACAATACTAGGAGAAAGGATGATATTCACTATTCAAGGTTAAATCTAACTTTGACTCAGAAAGGGGTGAATTATGCTGCCATAAAAGTCTTTGGTCACTTACCAAGTAGCATCAAAAGTCTGACAGATAGCCACCTAGCATTTAAAAAGAAATTAAAGGATTTTCTGAATGGTAACTCCTTCTACAATGTAGATAAATTTGTATATAAAACTTAAAAATTTTTTTAAAAAAATCCTTAAAATATTGATTGTCAAGTATAGACAACATTTAATAAACTGACACGTTCCACATCATTACGAAGTGTCGTATATATGATCTATGGAACAAGTATTAATCTAATCTAATCTAATCTAATCAATGGCTTACAGTCGCCGCCTCGCGCTCTAGGCCTCATTTTGCTGTAGGTAAGAATGCATGGCTTCGTTTGTCGTCTGCGCTGGCGTCTGCTGGCTGGCCAGAGACAAGCTTGCTTGGCAAGATGACGAGGTGGCCGTGTTGTATCAACCTAATCTTGGACGAAAGAGGTGACAGGAGACCTCTCTGAGAGCGGATGTAGAGGCAACTGTCTTCGCCATGTAGCAAGGGTTGGTAGACAGGGGGCTCTGAACGCACTCTGCGTCGTTTTTAGCGCACTCTACATCCGGTGTGTGACGGTGGAAGGTTTTTCTCGTGGCCTGAGAGCGCGTGGAAGTAAGTACTTTGTCGAATCATGCTGAGGGGAAGGCATGCTGTTAGAACTTAGCTATCTTTGTGATCAGGCAGTCTTGGTTTTTCAGAGATAGTTTTCTTGAGTAATTCTTTCGCTATGCGAGGCGAATTTACGGAACTGGAGTAATACAGGGTAAATTTAGTATTTGGATTTAATTCTGGTGATGATTTTGTGTTAGGATTTTCTAAAGTTAGAATATTCGTGTGTGGCCTTCAGCCTTTGCGTAAACTTAGTATGTTTGAATTTCCTTGCTATTTTTAACTAACTTTTCACATCATCTCTGTATCCGCGAGTATGCTAAATATTTCACAGATTTTTCTAGTTTGATTCCATCTTTCCTGTCTTGTATGACCGATTGAACCATGTGCTTTAATAACAGTCGTTACTTTGGCCTTCAGCCATGCATTTATTAATACTAGCTTTCTTCTATACGAAATCTCGCATGTGCTTTACTTGCTTATTCTAAATTAATTTCTGTTTGTAAATTCTGTGTATTTCGGTGTGGTCGCAGGCCATGGGGTACTTAAGAATAGTGAGATGCTGCCTCCCAGAACATGAGTTCGTTTGGTGTATGGTGTTCTTAAATTTGTGATCAAGACACCTGTCATCTCATCAAAACGCTGCTGATGCTTCGTTTCGCTGCTGCTCTCAATTGTTGCCATATTGTAATGTACTGCAAGCATTATGCACATGTCCATGAATGAATGAATGTTCATTCAGCTACCCGTTACGTATTTGAAAATTTCCTCCCATGCTACCTCCGTATTCATAAAGGGCAGAAGCCATTTTTATTACCAGCAGTAATTTTATGATTTAATTCACTGTTGCACAAAGTGTGTGCTTAATTTGGTCTCCCTCATTTATTTGCTTGTTCATTTTACTGAATAGATTCTGATTTTAAAGTATCAAACCTCTGCTTTATGATTTCATTCTCCCCATCCCATGTTTAATCATCTATTCATTTATTTATTTTTATTTGTTAACATTAATTTTGTATTTGTTAAAACTTTGGCTGCTCCATTAAGGAGTGATCAGTTAGAAAAATTTTCGTTGCGCAAGTACTATGGCCACCCGCAAGGTAATTTAGAGCAGCAATGAGCGTTTAACTTACATTTGCAGATCTCAACTGCTCGAAATCTTGTTTAGGAAACATAACAAGCTACTTTCAATATGCATTGCTGCTCTAGGAGGCCATATTTATTGATATTGGGAATGTGACTTATCTCAAACATTAGCGTTGTTTATGTCTATTATTCTGCTTTCCCATGTTGTAGAATCTGTAGCCCTTTTTTAAATAAATGTAGCATTCTGTTAAATGCGTACCATCTTGCATGTAGTCCATTACTGCTTACGATTATTATTGTGTCGCTTGCTTCAGTAATTTTCAAGCAACCTTTCCATTGCAGATCGACTATCTGGGTCGGTGACGAGTAGCGGACGACAGGGGCAATTCTGGTTTTGTGTGCTGTTTCTTGAACTACGGTGGCAGTGGTGCCAATGGAGCCAAAGAAGACAACTATCATATTATTGACGTATTTCAGTGTATTATACATTCCTGGCCATTAAAACTGCTACACCACGAAGATGACGTGCTACAGACGCGAAATTTAACCGACAGGAAGAAGATTCTGTGATATGCAAATGATTAGCTTTTCAGACCATTCACACAAGGTTGGCACCGGTGGCGCCACCTACAACGTGCTAACATAAGGAAAGTTTCCAACCGATTTCTCATACACAAACAGCAGTTGACCGTTGTTGTGATGCCTCTTGTAAGGACCAGAAATGCGTACCATCACGTTTCCGACTTTGATAAAGGTCGGATCGTAGCCTATCGCGATTGCGGTTTTCGCGACATTGCTGCTCACGTTGGTCGCGATCCAATGACTGTTAGCAGAATATGGAATCGGTGGCTTCATGAGGGCAATATGGAACGTCGTGCTCGATTCCAATGGCTTCGTATCACTAACAGTCGAGATGACAGGCATCTTATCCACATGCCTGTAACGCATCGTGCAGCTACGTCTCGATCCCTGAGTCAACAGATGGGGATGTTAGCAAGACAACAACCATCTGCACGAATAGTTCGACGACGTTTGCAGCAGCATGGACTATCATCTCGGAGATCATGGCTGCGGTTACCCTTGACGCTGCATCTCAGACAGGAGCGCCTGCGATGGTGTACGCAACGACGAACCTGGGTGCACGAACGGCAAAAAGTCATTTTTTCCGGATGTATCCAGCATTATGATGGTCGCATCCGTGTTTGGCGACATCGCGGTGAACGCACATTGGAAGCGTGTATTCGTCATCGCCATACTGGCGTATCACTCGGCGCGATGGTATGGGGGCACCATTGGTTACACGTCTCAGTCACCTCTTGTTCGCATCGACGGCACTTTGAACAGTGACCGTTACATTTCAGATGTGTTACAACCCGTGGATCTACCCTTCATTCGACCCTGCGAAACTCTACATTTCAGCAGGATAATGCACTACGCATGCTACACATCCTGTACGGGCCTTTCTGGATACGGAAAATGTTCGACTGCTGCCCTGGCCAGCACATTCTGCAGATCTCTGGTCAATGGTGGCCGAGCAACTGGCTCGTCACAATACGCCAGTCACTACTCTTGATGAATTGTGGTATCGTGTTGAAGCTGCATGGGCATCTGTACCTGTACACGCCATCCAAGCTCTGTCTGACTCAATGCCTAGGCGTATCAAAGCCGTTATAACGGCCAGAGGTAGTTGTTCTGGCTACTGATTTCTCACGATCTATACATCCAAATAGCGTGAAAATGTAATCACATGTCAGTTCTAGTATAATATATTTGTCCAATGAATGCCCATTTATCATCTATATTTCCTGTTGGTGTAACAATTTTAATGGCCAGTAGTGTACTATTATCCGATTTCGCCCGGATGGCACATATGTTACTTTTCTTGACGCTACACCTTCAGGGACGGGTTGATAATTACCTAATGCTTTATCAGTGTTTCAAATATCTTCTTTTTCATTTTTCAACGGGCGTGATGAGCTAGATACTACAAATTAATGAGGCAACGTTGAACGTGGCCGTGGATCGTCCGGGTGCAGTAAGTGGTATGCCTTGAACTTAGCCCACTTCTGGGAGAAAACAAACTACTAATTTATCTTTTTAAAATGCTAATGCCTATTGTCCAGAAACTTGTCTACTGATGGTAATTTTTTTGTAATTAACTTGTAATTGATACCTTTGACACGAATAAAAAACAGCTCAAACATCATTGAAATAATTGACAGATGTTTTGGCACAATAGTGGATAGTTAGAAATTATAAAGACACTGTGCGAATCTGTTCCTCGAAGAGTTGTGTTCTGAAAGCGAATGATGGGCCAACTTCTTACTAATAAATAAATACTGTCTTTACTTACGTGGTCATATTACGTACTCTGTCCTTCATCTGCTACTGTGACACAACAACACAGTGACCAACGGTGCTTTCCTGTCATGTGTGCGTACAGGGTGACATATAAAACGATGCTTTATGTATTTTTCCTCATTATTTGTATTTTTTGTAATTTACTATGTATTTTTGTATTTTGTTTCTGTGATATATTTGCATTGTCCTGCTAATTTCCATATATGTCAAAAATATTGTAAATGTAGTAGACACGCTGGGTTAGCAAGGGCTTTGCTATTGTACAGAATCATCTTTGAGTAGGGAGTTTTTTATCGCTGGTAGCGCAGAGGCGCACAGCGAGAAGGAGTCGTTGTTGAGAAGTAGCGGCGGACAGACGCATTGTGTGCTCAATGATGTACGGAAAAAGTACGTGAAGGAGAATGCATATTGGATTGGCACTAGTGGAGGAGACGGCGAAGAGGCAATATTATTTATTCATACGGCCACAGCTTGAATAATTAATAAATGCATCAAGAGGAATGCTGTGGGCCCTAAATTGTAATTAACATTCGTCGCCAAGAAGAGCCTGTGTTTGCCAATTGTTAAGTGCCAACAGTCTTCAATCAGCAGCACCACGTAGCACATCAAATTCAGTAAGATCTGTCCAGTTTGTCTTAGCATGTACAGCTAACCAGCGTATTAGTGATGGTTGTTCAATAGCGAACACTGTTATTTGTGAACCTGTGTTTAAAAATCATTACCCATAGTCATTGTCCAGACAGGTTCCTTCCTCATCCATTGTTTTTCCGAGGATAGTCACAAAGTTATAGAAAACTAAAGATCAGAGTCATTAAAGACAATGTGACAGTCGTTAATAAAAAATGTGTTCAGAAAAGTTTTACTAAACGTAGATTATGCCAGTGTTGCTGATCAACAGGTTTGCTGAGTTGAACGAAACTGCTAGATTAACTTTCAATTTCAAAAGATATTTCAATAACAGTGTAAAAGATTGTTTTCCACTGCATATTATTTTGAGGTAAAGTTTGTTTTAACTTGCAAGTACTGACTAGTGAGAATAGTAATTGTTTGCAAGTGTTTGAATGCTAATAATTCCTGGTTAAAGATAGAGCAAAAGTTAATCAGAAGGTTAAATGGTTCTCTTCTAAATATTCAGTGTTATCACAAGTCATTAATTAATTTTTTGAGCTTGCCATTAGTACAGTTAATAGTCCATTACAACTTGATTATTGCTAAAGCGCATGGTATACTTGCTGTAGAATAATTTCTGGTACTTATATAAACAATTAATTATTTGAAGCTGTAAATAGTAAGTATTAAGGTGAGAGTTTTGCATGATTTGCTGCATGTTGCATTTGCGCGGCTATGGCTTGCGTTTCGCTGTCTTACAATGAACCCTGTGTTAGTAAACTATTTCTCAGTAATTAGTATATTGTCAGTGTCTTTTGTACCAAATTTGACTCGCACCCTATGATTTTCTGCCCACCCAAATTTTACGTAATATTTCACGTTGTTAATTAACTTTTCTATTATTGACATCCCACTAAATTATTTGCTCATACATCGAGCTGACGACCGTAAATCAATAAGTTATTCACTTTTTCCAAATTAATCCCTGTGTTCCGTTTGTTCCGCATTTTTTTTTTATTTAAACATTGATCATTTTATTCCAAATTTTACTTTCTACTTTTTTTTTTAATTCTTATCGATCGTTGTTGTTTACCAAAGAGGTGCAGCAACGTTCCGGTTATAGCCTCCACTAGATCATCGGCTTCATTACCGATAGCTTTTCCGCCAAATTAAGATAATTAGGCACACGGGTCAATTTTCTAATTATCATATTCTAACGGGTGGTGTAGGACGGGTAGGGTTATACTACCATGTGCTGGAAATAAGAGAAGTGTGATAACTTGTCACTATTTTAAAATAAATGTGATTATGCGACCTAGTCTGCTATTTACCTGGGTCACTATGTTCCTTTTCACACCGATGTTAGCTGATTGATTGATTAATGCTTTATTCACCTTTGAACATTTTACATGCAATCAGTGTCGTTAAGGTTACATAAAATAGTAATAATGATAATAATAACAAAGTATTAATAATAAATTACTTAGCAAATCGCATTCGGTAGAAAAAATTAAATGAATGACATTAATAATTAATAATTACATTATAGTTATAAGATATGTATATTACTGTAAATAATTATCAGAAATTAAACAAGACAGATGTATTATGTTCAAGACATGAACAGAATTATCAAAAAGTATTGTGTACATAGTTATAAAGTAAACAACAACTTTAATTTGTAATTTATTATAGGAAATGTCTTCTGTCCCACATTGAAGGAAATCTTGAGCAGAATAAAATTCTTTACTCTTAGACCATTTGACAAATGATCCACTGGCACTGTGTACGCATTTTTTGGTCATTTATTAGAGAAGTCGTAAATATTTGTAACTGTTATGGGCCTTTGCCTGTCTATCATATGGCACATCAAAATGTTCAAATGTTTGTTAAGCTTATGGGACTTAACTACGGGGTCATCAGTCCCTAAACTTACAAACTACTTATCAACTACCTTATACTAAAGACGGCACAAATATCCATGCCCGAGGGGGGATTCGAACCCCTGACCGTAGTGGCCGTGTAGACCGTGACTGGAGCGCCTCAGTCCCCTCGGCCACCGCGGCCGGCTATGGCACATCAATGTCATGTCCACTTCTTGCACTGTGATCATAAATTGTCATTATTAGATCAAACTTACTTTAAATTTTCTTTGACATATACAAGGCAATTGTACATATGCAGGCTAGCTACTGTCAAGATATTTAATTCTTTGAAGTAGCCTCTACAGGACTTACATGGGCTAAGTCCTACAATACACCTGACTGCTTTTTTCTGCCATTTGTTTTTGAGCCTATCGAATTACCCCATAGTATTATTCCACGATTCAGGTGGGAATGGAAGAATGCAGAGTATGCGTGAAATAGAAGCTCTTTGCTGACACTGCTCCTCAGTTTGTGTAGCAGATAGAGGACACGGGCTAGTCTGCTGCATAGTTTATCTATGTGAGTATCCCAGTTAAGCTTTCGATCTATGTGAAATCCTAATAGTTTGGCAGTTTTGTTATCTTGACTGGGAGCAGTGAGACTGAATACAATTCCTTAAAGTTTATTGTCATTTTTCTGCAGTACATTTGCTTCAAACCAAGTATTACACTTCTCCATTGCTACTGCCAAGTTGTACTGCGCATTTTCAAGATTAGTGTCACATGTGATGAGAGTTGTGTCATCTGCGTAAAGCACTGCGTCACATGGCACAACTGTGGGTAAATCATTGATATAAACAATGAAATAAAAAAAGACCCAAGAACAGATCCTTAGGGTATATCCTTTAGAACTGGAAGACATTCTGACGATTCATTATTTATTCTAAGCAATTTGCAATGCTGCTTTAGTATGAAAATGGGTGTTGCGTATTAAAGTTGAGGTGGGGGACCGCAAATGAAAATTTACCAGGTAGTGAAATATTTTTAAATGAAATTACTGAGCTGTTTTGACAAGGAAGGGACAATTTAAACAAAATTATTGGATTCCGCCATTAAATGGTAGCGGTCGTGACTTCGGTAGCAAATACAACACCAGAAAACAACATTACAGAAGAAGTCGGTGGAATCTAAATTTTACCTTATTGAGAGCTGGTACTAATATTTCGGTCATATTCTGCAGCGGTGCGGCTCCGTAGCACAGTGGTAGAATGCCAAACTACAAATCCAAAGGTCGCGGGTTCGATTCCCCCAGGTCCTAAGATTTTTATCTGTCAGTTTCCACTTCTTTCACCCGAGGCAGTATTGCTCATGTGAAAAATACCGAGTAGCACCGTGGTTCGGAACCCACGTTAAACTGTAGGTCCCCCTATAACTGGCTGGGTAAGTCAGTTGGACGGTCGGAGGAAGGCAACGGCATACCACCTCCAAACGGGACCATGCCTAGTAAAGCACAGTGGTGTACAAACCAATCTTCGGATTGTTGACTGCTCTACCTTCATTCTGTAGTGATTCTAGCTGAGATGACTAGAATATTACTTCGATAAATTGATGCTGGGATTGTGTGTTTCGTTGACTATTGTTCTATAACCGTGTTGGAAATTAATCATGACAGTCGCCAAAAATTGCAAAATTATGAGACTTCATAAACATCGCGAATATTTTTCTGCGGGCATTAAAATGTGATAAACAATTCATAGACACGAAATAAATAAAAGTTGCACATGTTCTAGTACAATCACGAGGCAAATCGCAACAACATCCGAGCATCACTTTATGAAGTACTGGATCTGCTGAAAATAAATAACTTTAAAATTAGTGAGAATGGAGAAGGGATTCTAAGTAAGATATTTCAAATTAATAGTGGGGGTTTAATGAAATTAATATAAAAAGGAACTAAGCTCACACTTATAATTAGTCAAAATCCTGGAACACGTCATAATACATCGAGGAGAAGACAGTAAGTCTAACAGTTCCGCTCTCTCTCTTCAGCTTACAAAAAAAGTTGAACGTGACAAATATCAAATATTTATCGATATTTAGCGATAAGCAACGCACAAGTTATTAAGAAAAATTATTAATGTATTACTACAAATTGTTTTCTGTTCTCCAAGTAGGACTGCATCAGACATATAGCATTCTCTCTGCTGAAGTTATTTTATAAGAATATCATGGGGCACCGTATCAAATGCTTTCCTGAGGTCCAAAAGAACTGTGTATTTTTGCTACCAAACTCTCAACTGCTTTGGCCGTAGAAAGTCTGGATCTGAAAGCATATTGTGTTGCAATATATTCGGGAACCTTTGGTGTGCGGCTTCAGAACTGGTACGGTAAGAGGCGAGCGTGCGCCAGTGTGGAGACTGCGGGCAGCAACCGAGTCCAGGTGTGGCAGGCGACGTCCGTGAAACCAGGGGCGACGGCTGGTCCAAACTGACGCCAAGGACTGCGGCCGGCCTTGCACGGAGCGTGATACGACGCACGTAGCCGGGGCCCGATCAGGCCGCCACTGGCGCAAGCCTGCCGAGCCCCGTGGCAGGCACAGAGAGAATCCGTCTAAGCCAGTGGGTACCGAGCACCTGAGGGGTCGGATGAAATTTTCTGATGGATGAAAACAAAATAAGATTCTGTTTTGGTCGTGAATATAAATACCAGTGGAGAACAATCCAAAACACGAAGAACTCAGTACTCTCAAACACGTACACACATCAAAGAAGCTGATGCGTCACCTCGTTTATAGGGGTTCATGACCCTTTTGCATACATATGGAAGAGAGGTATACGAAAAAACACTTTTCACTTCTCTTTATTTGCTCATGAAAACAGAAAATGATAAGATCTACGACAATAACCTTGACGTTTTGAATTTGTGCTCCAATTGCAGCATACTCCTGATAAGTGGTAACACGTTCTCTTGCTCTGATACATGCCTGTATTCGTCGTGGCATACTGTCCACTAGATCATCAACATACTGTTGTCCAACTCCTCAAGGGAGATTCGGCATTGCTTTCCTTTTCAATGGCGGAGTATTTACGTACATGCAGACAATTCCAGAGTCACAGTGAAGGAGGCAGTGGTGAGGAAGATCCAAAGAAACGATGAAGACCCTGAGAATAGAAGAGATGGAGAAAATGCCAATGGGAGAAAATGAGTGGGACATGTGTATGCGGACAGCGGTAATGAGAGGGCGATGCTGTGCATGAAAAGTTCACTACGAGATTAAATGATTTAGCATGTTGGGAAGCTAGAAGTTTTGGTAATGAAGGGAGAATGCTCTACAAATTGCTCTACAAATCTATACTTGTTCAAGTAAACTGAAAATGATAAGATGTACGACAATAGGCTTGACGTTTTGAATTTGTGCTCCAATTTCAGCATACTCCTAATAAGTGGTAACACGTTCTCTTGGTCTGATACATGCCTGTATTCGTCGTTGCATACTGTCCACTAGATCATCAACATACTGTTGTCCAACTCCTCAACGGAGATTCGGCATTGCTTGGTGGGTCGTCCAAAAACAACCCTTTTCAATGGCGGAGTATTTACATACATGCAGGCAATTTCAGAGACACAGTGAAGGATGTAGTGGTGAGGAAGATTCAGAAAAAGGATGAAGTCCCTGAGATTAGGAGAGACGGAGAAAACGCCAATGGGAGAAAATGAGTGGGATAGATGTGTATGCGGACATTGGTAGTGTGGGGGCGATGTTGTGTGTGGAAAGCTCACTACGAGATTAAAGGATTTAGCATGTTGGGAAGCTAGAATTTTTGGTAATGAAGGGAGAATGCTCTACAAATTGCAATTGACATTAATATGTTCATGAAGCATCGGAGCATGGTTCTTTTACTTATTGACGACCCACATAGTTGTGCGTATGTAAACTGTTACTCTCAAGAATGATGATTTGGTTTCCTACATATACCAATCAACTGACATAATTGAACACTTGAAAATGACTATACAGCCGAAATCCGGATTGTGACGAAACGTAATAATACAGTAAATGGCGGTTACATCATTTCAAAAAATATTGCGCAACTGTGACTCATGAATACAAAAAAAAGGTACTGAACAAATTAAAAGGTCAAGGTGCAGAGAAATGTCTTGTTCTGATCCATGACTGCCATGGCGGAGCGGCCGAGCGCCTTGAGGCGCTATGCTACGATGCGCGAGGTCGTTCCCCGTCAAAAAAAGAAAGCAAAAATCCTTAGTGCAGAAATAAATCGTCCGAAGTGATTTTCACTCTTTATTAATAGGACCTATATCCAGCAATACATTAAAAATTTGTAAAAAATTGTTTCTATTTTTAAAAATCTTTGTTTGAAATTTTTTCAACAACAATATGTAATGAGATAATTTACGACTATACTGTGCATTTTACGGCATGATGAAGAATTTATGTCGTGTTAATATGCAAAAAAGAACCGAAGAATAATTTTTTACAATATATCATTTTTCTCGTAAGCAGCCGGATGTACCGCATGTCATACATGACCTGCAACAGTGTATAAAATTATAAAAAAAATATTCCTGTATATTTGATCATCATTGGTGGCAACCCACACGTTAAAGGTTATTAAATTTAATTTACAAATCTCGCGCCAGCTCTCTAGGTGGTAAACAGAGTATTTCGTTACAATGATGAATACTGAAGTAACTGGATAAATTTTAAATATGCCGTCATTAAGTGATAATGAATAGCGCAATAGTCCTCCTTCAACAAAAAATTACACTACCATTTCATGACTGGGGTTCACAGTCACGTAAATTTGTTGGACATTATTTTCCGTTGACTGTGTAAATTGTTTCATTGCAATTTCGACCTTAAGACCGTTATCAAGTTGCACTGCAAAAGATTTAATTTAGTACATGTCAAACTTTCCTGTCATATATACATCTCATCGTCAGAACTGAGCCTTTTCACAGTGTTAACATTCTTAACACAAATAATGTCGAAAGATTTTAAAGTTCGACAAGTTAAGAAGTCAGTACAACCCTATAATGGCATGGAGGGCAAAATTGAAATTGTGGATTAAACAATTTCTGTACTAAATAACGCATGTGGTATCCTCTTTATTCTCTAAAAAATATTCATTCGAGACACCTATACTTGTCATAGGTTCTTATTAAATGGTGAAATATTGTTACGAAATGAATGAAAGGGAAACAGTGATCAGTTTTCTTTTCACAATTTTCAACGGTCGCTGCACACACATCCAAAATAGATTCAAGCATAAGTGGTTACGAAATGATATTTAAAAAGAAAAAAAAATGGTAGCTGAAAGAACAGAGTGTGTCTCTTATTGTTGCAAAATGCTTGCGCGTTCATGCGTGTTCCAAACTAATGGCCTATTCCGGTGGCTGCGCAGAATGAACTAATCGCTGTGGCCACGCTTGGCGTGTATAACCTGCTCCATTCTCCGGGGTGTTGGCTTTGCACGTTAATGGAGCCCTGGGGAACGGCCATAAACGATCCATTCACCTGTGTGCAAAGGTCGTCCACATTTTGCAGCGTGCCGGCGTATCGCTGCAATCCACCACTGCCTCGGTAGCATGGCAGCAGAACTTAAAAGCAACGTCCGTCCTATCCTACCCCAGGAACACCTTGTTGGTTGCAGATGCGTCACTTGTCGAGGCGTGGCGTAAGTGATGAACAACTATTTATGTTTTTTGAGTAATGATGTAGACTTGTGTTAAGAGAAAGTCAGATACTTAATGTTCACCGAGAAGCACAGAATGTAGAGACCAGTTTCCCATTTAATCAGCCGTAAAGTACAACATTCATTTTTCGCCGATTAAATTTGATTCTGGGCGTCTGTGCTGGTTAATGTCTTATGGTAACTTGTCTGACGAGTAATGTGGAGGACTTCCTTTATTGTGGCTATCTTTCTTAACCCTCGCATGATGCCTGGGGTCTATTTAGACCCCTAGGCTCATGTAACTGTAAATAGACAGTTTTAATGTGGGTGTAGACAACTCATCCTTCAGATGTGCTATCCAAGAACTTTTTATTATAACTGTATAAAATATTTATGGTTATGTCTCATTTTGCAGAACAACAATTTGAAATTTTTGCAGAGGGGTCAGAAAATACCCCAGGTATACAATAAGTGATTTTCAGTGTCATATTTAAGTTTTGCAACAATGTACCTTATAAACCGACATTCATTTGTACATTGTTGTAAGCAATGAATAGAAAATACAATTATGTGGACTGTTACGACAAATTCACAGTTTGGAATTGTGCTTTGTGCCAAGGGGCTACAGTCAGAAACAGGCTTTGGCAGATTTACAGAGGACTGATAATGGTAATGAATCAATTTTTGAAGACGAGGATGATAGTGACTCTGATCGAGGTATGAGGAGGAAGATGTACAGTGTCTATGAAGAAGATGATAATGGTATTCGGGTAACTAGAGCATCTACTTTTGTGTCTAGAAGTGGACAGATAACATATAACACAGTACCACCTGGTGTGCGCAAGCAGGTTTCAAGGAATGTATTTCGTGAAACTGCGCATATTCCACGTCAGCTGAGACCACAATTACAGACTGTTTCAGACTTTTCAGCACCAATCACGTGCAGAGTGTAATAGTAATGCATACCAATACTGATGCAAAAGATAATAAATTTATGTACATAACTCTTGAATGCTGGATTGAACTGCACTGACACTAAGAGCGAGTAGGGAGTGTACTTCTAATAATATTCCATGTAAATGATCTTTGCACATAATACTAATAAATTACAGTATTAGTACATAGTCTGTGGGTTATGAATATTTTGTGTTAAAATAATTTTTAGAACCAAACAAACTAAACAAAACAGCTTTTCAAATTTGAAACAAATGTAGTAAGTAATTACAACTTATATGTAATTTAATTATAGGAAGAAATTGTGAAGTTGTTACATCAACTTTGTACATATGTTTCTCAATGAAGTATATTTAGTTTTTAGGGACATATTTCAATTTTTATCTCCATAAAGTCGCTTGAATCACTTTGGGGTAAAAAAAGACCCCAGGCATACAATACGTTTTTTCTAGAGCTGATACCATGCGAGGGTTAAAAATTACTAGGCTACTACGAACATTTTGGAGGTTTGCATATTACACCATTGTAGCACCAAGAGAAATAAAAAAATACAACAATTCAACTTAGAAATAGGTTCTGCATTCATTGACTTTGAAAAAGCATTCGACTCGGTCATTGGCAGTGGCCAATAATGGAAAAGCTAGGTTACCTATAAGAAAATACTAAAATAATCATAAATACAGGCTCTTCTAAAAGAGGTAAAATAACAATAAATCAGGATATCAGTCAGGGATGCAACATGTTGTATACTGTAACATCTATGCCGCGGCAGAATAGCCGTGCTCGCTAAGGCACCTTGCAGTGGTGCGCGCGGCCGTTCGCTGTCGGAGGTTCGAGTCCTCTCTCGGGCATGGGTGTGTGCGTTGTCCTTAGTTCAAGTAGTTTGTAAGCCTAGGGACTAATGACCAACGTAGTTAAGTCCCTTACATTTGAATATCTTTTTAACATCTATGTTGATGTCCTCATAAGGAACTAGAAGAAGGAAGTCCATGAAGATATACTACTATGCTACTTTCTAATTGTTACGCTACATACAGCTGATGTAATTTTATAGAGGCAAGGTTACAACGCCCTGTGCACAAGTTATAATAGTTGGGAATTATACATTACAATATAAAACTATCTGATACTAATATTCAAAGATTGTTGACGAAAATAAAAGCAAGTCTCCGGTTTCAGTTACCTAGTCAGCGACATAAATCTGTACATAAAAAAAAGAACCAAACAATTTAAGACACATTAAGATGTGGACTCTCGAAAATTTCTAAGGCTTCCTGTGACCCACAGAGAGACATTTGGAGAGAACATTTCTTACAAGTATTTCTCTTATGGTATCTTCTCATGAAGAACAAACGAATCCATAGTGAGCTATTTATCTCACATGGAATCATCTCTATTGTGTGCGTTAATAAAACTTACCGGTCTCGTGTTGACGAGTACTGGCTGAATGATAATTGCAAAAAATAATACTTGCATTTCAGCTAGGTAATACCTTTTGCCAATCTTGAAATTTCATTCAGAGCGGAATGCTGTCTAACCGTGATTCTCTAACACACAGGCGTAGCTACGCTGGGCTTCTCGTTTGATCGTAGAGAATATGATCGAACTGTTAACCGAAATAAGGACAGATGGGAAGATTAAAGTAAATAAATAAATAAATAAAACCTGTCTACGACAGACAGACCTCAATTACATACCCACAAAGCTCTCGTAATTGATTAATCTCATAGGACTGTAATGAGTGCAGAAGCGTTTTTGAACTATTGAGCTTTCAGATGTTACTGCACCGTAAGCAAGTAAACACGACTAAATGGCACATATTAATTATGAAAATATACGAGAAAATGTAGGCGAGCAAGGGAGAGTGTTTCACTGTAGCAGAAGCTTCTGCGTTACCTGAGCGACAGCATGGATGACTTTGCGGGTTGGTTGTGGCTGTATATTCGAGCTCTCCTAAGTACAGCTTTCAGTCTAGTCATAGTGACTAGCGAGAATCTAGATGATTCAATTCTTTTCTCACTGCAAATCAGCAGCTTTCCCTGAACATCCTTCATCACTCTGAAATTCTGATACGACATCGCGACTCGGTTCGTCAGTATGGTCCAGAGGTTGGCTGTACGTGGTGCGAAATCACACGCTGACTTCTCCAAGGTGTTCCAAAAAGTAACTCCCAATGCTCAACTTGGGTTCTGTGTATAACCTACAAAACAAAACCAAACAGAGTAAAGAAATAGTTCCGAAACTTGCACGAGTTATATAAGTAGCTAGGCTTCGACGGTCGGTGTCATTTTGAATAAATCAATTCTGGGTATTATGCAGCGTCATTTATAAATCAGTTAACCAAGGAATTGCCGACGTTTCGATCATTGTGCTGTGGTCCTCTTCAGGGCGGTTAGCTGTTGGATGTTGTGAATGTATATCCCTATATAATGTGAATTTTCCGGTTATGTGATACCGACGTCTGGTGATTGGCTGGCAGTAGCGAATCAGTAAACGTTTGCTACCCTGGTGATTAGTAGAGAAAATCCTGTGTCTGATGGGAAAGCAACCATCAGCAACTAGCATCCAGGGGATGGTGTTTCCTGCTGCGAACGTCCAGGCCGCGCGTCAGTTCTACTGTGGCGGCTGTTTACACTGCAGAGCCCGGGTCAAGTTGAGCCGCTGGCTGGCGCACACACGATGGGCAGGGATTGCCGGCAGCCACGTCGAAGGTAACTTGTAGCCATCCTCCCTATTTATGTTGTTAGGTCGTTTAATTATTTCGATGCCTTCTCTTATTTTCCGTTTTTGCAGCCACGGTTCCCGGGCAAGGACCTGAGGTTCTCGGAAGTTAATAGTACCGCCGCATTCCTCCTGGTGTTCTGCCTCGGCTCACTTGTCGACTTGTCCCAATCGTATGTAACGTTCATGTTCCGAAACGCGAGAGCTGATTCACCAACTTCGCCGCATTCACATTTGAGTTCTTACACGCCTGCAGTGTGGAGGGAATTTATTGGCTCCTTAGTGGGCCTCGACAGATCACGGATCTTGCGTCAACTCTCGAAAACTGGTTTGATTTCACCTCGGATAAGGACCCAGCCTCTACGTTCGCTGACGTCTCTCACATAAGGTAGACGAGCTATAGGTTCTTCGGCAACATTGCCTGTCATGTCTTCGGTGTACCTCGTAGCTTGTTGTATGGTCCTGATGCTGTCTCCATTCGCGTGGAATGTCGTCTTCAGGTCACTCAGTTAATGCTGTAAGTTGTCAGCCTCGCTAATCCTGTGAGATCGTGCTGTCAGCGTACGTACGAGGGGGAGTTGGAAAATAAGTTTCCCTTGTCGTCTGTGGTCAGAGTTGTGCATAAAAGGAAAAAATAAAGTAAGACATTAAAGATAAGACATATCTTTATTTTTCTACACAACTTCCAAGTACATTGAGACATTTGTCATGCCGCTTTATAAGATTTCAAAAGCCTACCAGGAAACAATCAGGGAACGACATACGGAAGAAGCGTTGAACGGCTTGTTTGACCTCACCATTTCTTCCAAACCGCCTTCCGCCGAGAGTCTGCTTCAAAGATGAAAACAGTCAACTGGTGCGAGAGTTGCAGTATTGTTTTGCGTTGCCGTCGTCGAGTGTGGTGTCGCATTGTCATCCAACAGCAGAATGCCAGATATGAGAAGGCCAGGCTGCTTTTTTCGAATCACCTGTTTCGATTTAGACAGAGTGGCATAGTACCACGCACCATTTATGAATGCATCCTGCTTGATCGCGCTCGACCTCTACCAAATGGTGTATCAGTGCCTTGCACGTGAGCGTTCGCCTACTGTGTCGTATTCCGCCCATAGCTGTTCAACGCTTCTTCCGTATGAAACGCCCTGATTTTTTCCTCGAAGGCTTTTTGACGCTTATAAAGCGATATGTCTACTTGGAAATTATGCAGGAAAATAGATATATGTTTGATCTTTAATGTCTCATTCTATTTTTTTCCTTTCATACTTTACACACAGTCAACAGGGGAAACTTATTTTCCAACTCCCCCTCGTAATACAGCGTTCTTGTGTGTTGGGTGATGATGAGAATCGGCATGCAGTTTGTGCGAGTAATGTCAGTTGCCTCCACCATCACTTACTGGATTTTTTGTATTCTTTATCATAGTTATAGTGACACTACAGAGTTCAGGTAGGTGCTTCAGTTACGATTTTTTATGACAACCTACGTCATTCAATTTTTTGGCGATTTTTCTGTATTTCGGTTATATAGTGAGGTGACAGAAGTCATAGGATGCCTCGTAATATCGTTTCTGACCTCCTTTTGACCGGAAAAGTGAAGCAGCTTGACGTGGCATGGACTGAAGAAGTGGCTGGAAGTCCCTTGCAGGAATACTGGCCGACTGTATAGCCGCGAAAGTATTGCTGGTGAAGGATTTTGTGGACGAACTGATCGTGTCCCATAAATGTTCGATGGGATTCAAAATTTTGGCGATCTGGGTAGTCAAATCCTTTGCTGAAATAGTCCAGATCTCGTACAGACCAGCCACGAACAACTGCGGCCTGGTGACACGGCGCATTGCTACCCATAAAAAGGTTCCATCTTTGTTTGGGAACGTAAGGTACTTGATGGCTGCAAATGCTATCAAAGTAGCCGAACATTGTCATTTCTAGTTAATCGTCGGCCCAGTCCATTCCATGTAACTAGTCCACAGCACTATGCAGCCATCACCGGTTTCCACATTGCCTTGTACACTTGGTTCATGACTTCGTCCGGTCTGCGCCGCGCTCTAGCGTTACCATGAGGATTTGCGAAGTGAAATCGGGACTTTTATGACGAATCCACGGTTTTGTACTCGTCTAGGTTCCAACAGATATGGTCATAAGCCCATAAGAAGCGCCGCAGGTTATGTCGTGCTATTAGCAAAAGCACCTCCCTTTTATACCTCCTGCACGCGATAACACCGCCATTTGTACCTGTGAATATCGCGATCATATGACGTTTGGCAACCCAGCGTTTGCAGGGTGGTATTAATTTAATTTTGTATACTTTAATTGCTAGATTACCTCTGTTATTAGTTTTATTTCGGATTAATGATGTATTTAATACTCTATTATCCTTTCTTGTTTGATTTTCGTTCTTTTTATTTTATTACTATTTTTGCTTTTTTAGTTAAAATACCTATTATTTTTAGTTTCATCTTTGACTTCCTAAGGCTCGTGTCGAAGCTCTTATTTCTGGTAGAATGATTTTGGCAGGTATTTCATTGAAATTGGGTGCCCATGGTATTTTTCGTTTAATAAGGGTTATTTCTTATTTGGGTTTAAGGTTAAATTATTTTTTTTATCTGTAAGATTATTTCGTGGTGTTATTAATAGATTTGTTTGTTTTCGTCAGGTTGATTTGAAATCTTTAATTGCTTTTTCTTCTGTTGCTCATATGAGATTAGTAATTTCTGGGTTGATAACTATAAATTGATGGGGATGTATGGGTTCCCTTTCATTAATGGTTGGTCATAGTTAATGTTCTTCGGTTTATTTTGTTTATCAAATATTATTTATGAGTGTTTAGGTATACGAAGATTATTAATTAATAAAGGTATAATTAATTTAATACCTAGAACGTCTATTTGATTATTTCTATTGAGATCGTCAAATATGGCTTCTTCTCCGTCTTGAAATCTTTTAGGGGAGTTTAGATTATTAAATAGAATTACTTCTTCATCTTCTTATATAATTTTGTTATTAATATTTTTATCTTTTTTTTTTTTTTTTTTTAGAGCAGTTTATACATTGTATATGTTTTCTTATTCTGAGCATGGTTTATATTATTCTGGTGTTTATACTTGTTCTGTGGGTTATTTTCGTGAATATCATCTTTTATTTTTACATTGATTTCCTCTTAATTTATTGTGTTTAAAGGGTGAATATTTTTATTTTTTAAACTTAAGTATTTTAATTTAAAATGATTTGTGGAATCAATGATATGATTTTTCATCTTAAGTCGTGTATTTATTTTCTATTTGACCATTAAGTTCTTTGTTTTATTTTTATTTAGAACTTTTTTGTTGGGTATTTATTATTTAATAATTGACTATAGATTATTTGTTGAGTGGTAATTATTTAGTTTAAATGGTTCTATGGTGGTAATAACTTTTATTTTTGATTGAATATCTTTAATTTTTATGTCTTTTGTTATATATATTTTTTCTTTAGTTATATATTATAGAAATGATTATATACATAATGAAAAAACTATTGATAGTTTTATTTTAATTGGATTAATATTTATTTTCTCAATTGGTCTTTTAATTATTAGTCCAAATTTAATTAGAATTTTATTGGGATGAGATGGATTAGGTTTAGTTTC